>JAJLSQ010000002.1:135863-303761 GCA_030567715.1 Nakazawaea wyomingensis
GTTGTTGTTGTTGTTGTTGTTGTTGTTGTTGTTGTTGTTGTTGTTGTTGTTGTTGTTGTTGTTGTTGTTGTTGTTGTTGTTGTTGTTGTTGTTGTTGTTGTTGTTGTTGTTGTTGTTGTTGTTGTTGTTGTTGTTGTTGTTGTTGTTGTTGTTGTTGTTGTTGTTGTTGTTGTTGTTGTTGTTGGGCTTGATTTTGATTTTGATCTGGTTCAACTTGATTAGATTCGGATTGATGTGATTGGGATTGCTGAGACTGATGTGACTGTTGTTCAGGTTGATGTGGTTGTTCTGGACGATGGGGTAATTGACGTTGTTGAAGCTGAGACTGGCTAATACTGTGAATTTGTTGATATTGGTTTTGGTTTTGGTTTTGCTGCAGAGAATGGAACGATGATGAAGGTGCAAATCTAGATGGCGAAAAAGACTGACCACTTGATTGAGTGCTATTCTCCCTCATGGGACGCAACAAGGTTTGTTGGCTCCAAGAGGGTATCTGGGAAGCAAAAGAAGGAAGTCTTGGGATATGCGAATCATTTGTTGGTCTGTTAACGTCAAGAGAATGCATAGTTCCATTCTGATAATCCGAGGGTGGTCGATTTTGAGTCACCGTACTGACCTCTGAAAAGTTATCCAGTTGCGTTGGTATTATGTTTTGCGTATTAGTTAGCATATCATGAGATACTCTCCGTTCTGACTGACAGGATTGAATGTTACTTATGTAAGGCAAAAGCGAATGCTCTTTTTCATTAGATCTTGTTTGACTGTTCAGTGAGGTTATATCAGGTGGTTTGACTTCAGAACGAACCTCATTTTGGGAATAAAGCGAGGCATCAGCATTGGATGATACAGCTTTGGGTGGCTGAGTGCCATTGGTGTTTCCCGTTGTAGTATCTTCTCGGTCTACTTGACCTACTTCTTTTTGCCCAGTCAAAGTATTAATCATTGAAGTAGTGGCAGAAAGAGCATCTGCGGGAGGTGGATCGATTGGCGGCGGCAAAGGTCCATCGTTGTCAGGGGCATGATGAACAGATATCGCATTACCTTCAAATGTCTGCCCAACAGTGTTAGTGCTTTCTCCATTTCTCCTAATGGAAGACATACTCAAATTATTATTTATGGCAGAAACCTCAGGTATCAGTTCTTCCCCAACTTCACGAGCAATTTCCTCAACCAAATCATCCATTTGATCAGCTTCTATATTGTCTTCATCACTATCACTATCCACTGAAATGATTTCTATAATATCAGGTGCATTTGCAGATGCTTCTTTTGGAATAACAGGAGTCAATTCTTCCAGCTTACCATGAAAAGATACAGCAGACGAATTACTCGGTACACCATGTCCAGTGGATTCTCCGTGATTATTACCATTGATATCGTCTTCATTCTTCACTTTCCAACTTCCATTGTGCTCAATTTCTATTGCTTCATCATTTTCCGTGGTATTTTGAATCACTTCGTTCAAGAAATCATCAATAGCCAAAGTTTTAACGGTTACTCGTTTTTGACAAATTGGACAACTCCAAGTTGACGCTTGCTCTTGAAGTTGCAAAAATGATAAGGCGTCAAAACATTGTATATGCTGGCAATACAAAGATTTTGCAGGATACTTCATTCGAGCATATGTCAAAGGGCATCTCAACGTAATAACCTCTTGCATTTCAAGCAAATCATCTTCTTCATCTTGATCCTTCTGAAGTTCTTTCAAAGTCGACAGTTTCAGAATATGGGGCAGAGTGATTATTTTGTCAAGAACCTTCTCTGGAGAGAGCATTTCCACAATGTAACAAAACATCAAAAAATCAGTTTTAGCGAATGCATATACCAAGTCCAACTTGTTCACCGAGGGAGGCAACTTCAAAAACTTAGTCAAATCGGCGGGTCTTGCAGTTCCTGGTTTGTTCTTTATACCTTTAACATTATCCTTCACTAAATGTCCATTAAAATGGATTTCAAGAGGTTGGGGAAATTCAATAAGGGCCTCTTGCGATGGAATACCATTATAAGCACCTGAAAGTAAAAGTAAATGAAATACAGGTCCACTTGACAATAATGCGCTCTCACTGTCATTCAAGACAAATGAAACAGAACAATTTCCACGAGTCTCAGGCGCTTTGCGTGCAAGTACTGGGGTACCATGTACTAATCTCTTGAGTCTGTAAAATGGACTTTCTTTGAAGTACAACCAGGGCTTCGCAGTTTCATTGTGTGATTTTGCGGTTACCGCAGGTGCTATGCTATTGGATGCTGCGTTAGAATACTGGTTGACGACGTCCTGTTGGTGACTGTTGCTTTGAATAGATACATAAAGCATTTGGTAGTTCGGAAGTGGTTGATCAGCACCTGCCTTCAACACCAACGTGCGTACTGTAAGCAATCGCACTATATCATTATACCGCACTCCATTGCTGAAGAACATTTTTATCCTTTCCTGTATATCCAGTTTTCTACCTGACAATGCCAATCCTATAGATCTAGCTATATCCTTTAGTTTCGCCACAGTGAGTTTATCTATCCTTTGTTGAGTGTCTAGGACATCTATGTCACTCATGGTCGGCTGTGGCCGATTCATATTGATTTTAATCAGTAAGAGTCAAAATTACTGAGGATTTGAAGTCTCTTCGCTAGATCTTTTATTGTTGTCACGAAGTTGTCTTGGAATTTTATGATCAAAAAAACAACTTTTGATCAAGATGAATTTGCATTGAACCACGAAGAAGAGCCTTTTATAGATGATATTGAGTAACCATCAAGAGACATAAGATAGCCTAGATAGGATGTTTCCTTGACTCGGCGTTGAACTAGGTTGGCTACCTTTAGATCTATTATCTGAGCACCTCCTCGTTTTCGAAAGAGAAAGAATTTTTTTTTCTTGTATTTGAAGAGAGAGAGAGATACATGAAGGTGAAGTACATATAGACTATACAATTGGCGAAAAAATGATAACGATGAGAAGACCCTAAACATAACCATCAATCTGACCAAAGAGAATGATATCAATTTCAGCACCAGCTTTTATGATACTATTACCGTAATCGTCTTTCGACGGCAAAGCGACAAAGCTATTAGCTTGTTTAAAACTGGCAATGCGACTACTTCTTTGGAAACCCGTCGTTCTTGCAACCAATTCTGAGTTTGATGTTTGGTACGTATAAACTCTCTGATACTCGGGCCTTGAATCAAGCCTAATGTCCAGTTCCAACTTGGCTTTCAAAGTAGGTAATCCAGGAAGCTTTCCGTGATTAGATAAAACACCATATCCTGCAAATAAGCGTAAGGATGGAAGCACGAAAAGGTAGAAACAAACAGTAGCTGAAGCTGGGTTACCTGGTAGCCCGAAAATAGTCTTTTTGCCCCTCTCACCATCTTGAAATGTTGCGAACGTTGTTGGCTTACCTGGCTTCATCTTGACCCTTCCGAAGTGGATGGTACCATTTAACTCCCTTTCGATGATTGGCTTCAACAAATCTAATTCACCCATCGAAACGCCACCCGTTGTCACTAAATAGTCAATCTTCAATTTGGAAAACGACTCACGGATTTTTTCTGTAAGAGTGTTCTTGTTGTCAGAAGCAATTTTCAAATCTACTGCTTCATAACCACTATTGGCGATTGCATTCAACAAAGTAGGCCTATTTGAGTCAAATATTTGACCATACTGTAAACTGTTGGGGTTTGAAGATAGGTCCACTAGCTCATCACCTGTCGAGAGAACACCAACCAACGGCTTTTTAAATACTTTAACCTTGGAAATACCGACACTCGCAAACATACCAATTTCACCACCACTAGAAGAGATAATTGATCCTTTGTTAAATAGAAGTTCACCTTTTTTTATATCTGATCCAACTTCTCTAACATTATCGTTCTCCTTTACACCCGCTGCTAAGATCAGGACTTCGTCTTCTTCTTCACCGTTTGCCTTCATAGAAACAAGCTCAGTCTCCTCTACCATCACCACTGCATCAGCCCCTAAAGGAATAGGCGCCCCTGTGGTGACTCTCGATATTTCACCGTTGCTTAAATGAAGCTGTTCTTCTGATGGGGTTGCATGAGAAATTGAAACTACTGGGTATGTTCCAGGGCCATCGGAACGCTTGACAGCATACCCGTCAACTATACTAGCTCTAAATTCGGGGACATTTATAGGACTGATGATATCTTCTGCTAGAACATAACCCAGAGGATTGACAAATCTAATATCAATTTCAATCTCTGTTGGTTTGTGTGTCTCATCTACGATCATCTTGAAAGCGTCGGGCATTGGAGTCATTGGAAATGGAGAACTTCTGGCTCTTTCAGTTATCGGACGGCCCAAGTCATTTGAAACCAACTCATGTCTTGAAATGCCACAGCTTGCCTTTTTATTACTCTGTGGATGGTGATGGTTCTGCTTCCCTTGTTCATTTGAGAGCTTATTTTTTTGAACGCTATCTAATATTGAAATCATTTCAACCAGATCACCATGTCCAGGAGCAGCATTTTCCAATGTCCTTTTCATTTTCTTGTGGAGTGCTCTTGAACTTTTACTCCCAATTTGAGATAATGCATGTCCTAAAGTTGGAATGACGGCCTCTAGATTCTCAAGTGCACCTTTCGGGGAACCTGGAAGTGTTATAATCAACGAGTTATTACGAGTACCAGCAATTGGTCTAGCCATCATCGCAAAAGGAGTGATTTTGAAAGATTCACTCAACATTCTGTGAACTATTCCAGGGGCCTCTCTATGAAGTAGCGATTTGACCGCTTCTGGAGTTATATCACGGTCTGTGAATCCAGTACCTCCAGAGGTAAGGATAAGATTGCAACTGTTATTAATTTCAGACCAATCTGCTATAACTTGTTTTATAGCTTCAGCCTCATCTGGGACAATCTTAGTATATTCAACGTGATATTTCTTTTCACCCTTAGTGGAGTCATTGTATTTGGTGAAATACTCGACAATAGCTCCAGTGGTTTTGTCATAACTTGCGTCCGTAGAGCATTGGTCCGACAGAACAAGAACGCCAACAGAAAAGTCCATTTTTTCTTTCTTAAGACCTTTCTGAGCGAATCTCTTCGGTTATTGATGGATTGTTGTCGCAGTTATTCGTGTTACTCCAAAGGGCTATTAATTTGGTGTTTTGTAGTAATCCACAGATCTCAAGCTTATCATTGATAGTATTTTTTTCTCTTTAATATTTTTTTTTTTTCATCTTGTCGAGCAGGGTCATCTTTATCAATTTAAGGATTATACAAGTTACACAAGTCATTAATTAGCCAGTCAAATCCTCCAAATGTGGGTTCCTCTCGGAAATAGGACTGATTTCTAATAGGTTATCCTCAAGTTCATGGAAACCTTTTTGATTAATATCGCTTTCTTCTTCAGCATAATCTTCAACCTCATCTTCTTCAGCATCTTCGACACTATCACTTGAATCATCATCTTGTACGTATTTGAGCATATCATGAAGATAGGCACGGTCTTCTGTCAAAAATTTTTCAAGTCCTGTTGGCACTGCTCTTTTGATTTCATCATTATTCCAGCAACTTTTGCGACAGTATAGCAAGATAATAGCTGTTGAGAAAACAGTAGGATTTCCAGAGACAGATAAGACATTTTCTTCCACCTCCTCGAAAGAAGAGTTACGTAAGTGAAACGTCCTCGTGGAAAATTTTAGATTAATCCACTGATTCTCACCTTTGTTCATAGGGTCTCTATCTTTGGTCAAGTAGTAAAAGTTAGACTCATCAAAAATTGCACCAATTAAAATGTACAGTTCCTCTTTTTCAGCCATCTTGTTATTGATTTCCTTAACGAGATCGAATGACTCAATTTTCTGATTTATAGCAAGCCATTCTTTACGAAGTATTTCCAATTTTTTTTGAAATGAGTTGCAAAACTGCTCGAGATCTTTTGCTGCGGCTGTAAGCTCGGCAAGTTTCTCTGTTGAATCGCTCTGTTCAAGTTCAATTTTGATCGAAAGATCTTCTATTTCAGAGTTTAAAGCCTCAAGTGATGCTTTCAGAGAATCAGCAACCTTTTGACCACGAAAAGAAGTCAAGTCTTGCCTAACCTTCAAAATATGTTGCCGTGCGTTATTTAGTTCCGTTAACTGTGAAAAAACCTCATCATAGACATAGCTGTGATTTTTCGAATAAATTTGAGGATAAAAAATCTCAGGTATCACTATACCTTGGGACGACATAACTTGATAGTTGTCTTCAGGACAAAGAATCGGTATAGTAATCAAGTCGCTGAATTGCGATATATTTAAGGAGTCATCCCTTTCCACGTTGTCAACAATGATGATATTATGCAATGAATGATACATGTTACTTCTGATCTGTTCAAATTCGATTGGAAAGCAAGATGCATTTACTTCTGACTCGCCTGAACTATTAAATTTACAATGAAACAAGGACTCAAATGAACTACCTACCAAGTCATTTGTCTTTCGTAACTCCTTGAGATAAGAATCATAAACAAAGGTGAAGAACTCGTCTACTGTTTCCACATTTTGTAGATCCTCCTTCAAAACACTTGGGAAAGACTCAGTAAGACATTTAGTCGATGCAAAAAATCTTTCAGAATCACCATCCAAAAATGCTATCAACCTTTGTGTCTCATAGATAAATCTGGATGAAACATCATCTTTCAATTGAGCCCTTTCCCCCTTGAACCAATTCTTGGTAAATGGATAGTCTTGGAAATCATGATCTAAAATCAGATTTCTAAAACTTGTTGCTTCATGTAGAACGATCAATAAAGGGGCAAAATATGCTTCCAAGAGACGCGGTGCTGGTGCAATCAAGATTGGAGGAAGATAATCAGGTCGAAGATGTTTGGATATATCTGAAAATATGTCGTAATCAGAGTATCTATCTATATCAGAAGCAGGTGTCAACTCATGATCAACATAAGAAGACAAAGTTCTTTTCAAATCATCGTCTAAGAAACCAGATATACTTTTAGAGTTCGCGGAGACGTATTGGTTGGGTCTCTGTGGTAAATTAGGTGGAGCGCTTTCCGACGACTCCATTCCCTTTTCCGGCCTCAGAAGGGGTTCATAGTCCTTTGTCGTGGTCATATTTCCACTTTTTTCAATATTTAAGGGGCTCATATCCATATCATTGGTAGTTGTATTATTATCATTTCTCCAGTTTTGAAAATCGCTAACAGTCGAGTCAGTTTGTTGAACAAAAGTCCTCACATTATCGGCAGACTCACTATATGAAACGTCATCATTTCGTAAATCTTCTGATTGAGGAAACAGTTTGATCTTCTGATCCAATATTGGAGATCCATCGGTCAATAAATACGTCAAAGCATCTTCGACATTGTTATTAGATTGAGTTAAAGCATCCTCTGATTGCTCTTGAGTGAAACCCATTTCTAGAAGTTGGGCAATGTTTTGATCGGATATCATTTTTCTCTTAATCGATTCAATTCAATTCAGTACAATGAACAATTGAATACGATGCTTTGCTATTGAAACTTGACCTTTGGAATCAATCAGATCAATATCAATCAATTACGCTAAGATTTTGATTTTTGCTTCAGAAAACAAAAGTGGTGAGAACTCTCACGACCGTTATAGGTAAGATAACCAAATTATGTGATTAAATGGACAATTTACTTCGTGATATAAGAGACTAACACCACGACACACCTGATTTAGAGATCAGACCAGTTTCAAAAAAGAGTTTTGCGATTTCTAGCAAATTAATATGACAATTACTAACAAATATAAACTTGTGTAAAAATTTTTTGAACCAAAAATACATTAACTAAACTCACCAACCATGAAGTTGATTTACCAATCAAAATACGTCCGGCAATCTTTCTATAACATAACCATGCCCACCTACACTCATTATAGGCACACCAGGCACCTTTCTTATCCTTCTTTTCAAGTCGGCATCATTTGTAGCCACAATGTAACATTTATGCTGCATTACTCTATGCACCAAACAGTCATCGGCATACGTTCCCTTATGAGAACATTTCAATCTCTCTACTCTCGGATCACGGGCTAACTTCAATGCAATACGATATTTAGGACCCAACTTTTCTAACTCAGCCATCACACAATCTGTCACTATTGGAATACACTTTGCATATAAAGCATCCATCATACCCCTAACAAGATCAACTTTTTTCTGAATACTAAAGTTTATGAAATTTGTATCTACTAATACCTGATAAGGTGGCCTCAAAGACGCGTTGAATTGGAAGAACAAAGCTGATGAAACTTGAGGAACAGATTTCACCAACTCTGGATCATTTTTCTCCACTTTTTTATCCAGATTCTTCTTCATTCGAGGATCTTTATTGTTTATGGTTCTCTTCACGAGACCAAACTTTCTGGTTTTCTTAGCCTTCCCCATATTATGGCAGTTTGAATAGTGATTGATATATGTGTGTTTGTATGTAAATGACCTTTAGAGCTGAAGCTAACTTGGTATACAATATTAAAAAAAAAAAATGGTACAGATAAAATTTTTTTCTTTTCTTTTTTGAAATCTTCATATTTTAGTTTCCAAAGTATTTTTTAAAGTGCATTAAACTGTCCACTATATAACTAATTAGATTACATTCTTTCCACTGGTGTAAGACCCAACAATTTCATACCATTATTAAGAACTTGTCTTGCAGAAGAGTACAATGCTAAACGCGCCTTAGCCAACTCGGCGTCTTGACCAGCGACCCATAATACATCATAACAGGATGATACTTGATGGGTCAATCTGAAAAGATATGTGACAACAGTAGAAGGTTCGTGATTCTTCATAGCCGCTTTTAAAACATCTGGATACTGAGCAATCAATCTTATCAAAAGCTCTGCTTGCGGCTCCTTCAACAAGGAGAAATCAGCAGAAGCCAATGAATCGACATCAACACTAGCTTTTCTTTGAACAGAACTAAGACGAGAATGTGCGTATTGTAAATAAGGTCCAGTATCACCTTCAAAGGAAGTCATTCTTTCCCACTTAAACTCATAATTATTGATACGCTTTGCTTGCATATCTTGAATCATAACTGCAGAAATTCCAACTAAATCGGCAATCTTTTCAGGGTCCTCAATTTGGGAATATTTTGCTTCATTTTTCCTCATTACATCATGCATCTGTCCCTTGGTTTCTTCCAATATATCATCCAAAAAGACAACAGTACCCTTTCTTGTGGACATTCCCAAAACCATACCAAAGTTAACATGTAATAAGTTTTTGGCCCAATCAAAATCCATTCTTTTTAAAATCTCAAAGAATTGAGCTGTGTGTAAGTCTTGTTGAGATGCAATGACATATATCATCTTATCAAACTTATACTTTCTATAACGGTCCATTGCAGCTCCAACATCACGGGTCAAATAAATTGAAGTCCCGTCTCTCTTTCTAACAAGGGCTTTCCCCAACTTCTTGTTGAATTTTGTCAAATCGATTAATAAGGCCCCTTGATCTTCCTTGACTAAATTGTGCTTATAAAAAAGTTCAACAGCTTCGGCCATAATTTCGTGCGAAACTTGGGACTCACCGGAATAAACATCATAAACGATGTTAAGACGGGCATAAGTGTCAATGTACTTTTCGATGGAATATTCACGGAATCTTGACCAGATTTTCAAGGCTGCTTCATCTCCATCTTCCATTTTCTTGAAAAAAATACGGGCTTTACCATTAATTGTTTCTTCCTCGGATAATCCTTCAGGTTCAGCAGTGATGTCCTGATTAATTTTAACATAAACTTCATACAAATGATTGATTGGATCAGATTTAAGCTTCTCTTCAGAACCATACTTCTCGAAACCGACAGCTAAAATTCCGAATTGTTTACCCCAATCACCCAAATAGTTCATTCTTATTACATCCCATCCAAGCTTTTCATACAAGTTTGAAATGAAACCACCAATGATGGTACTTCTTAAGTGACCAGCATGGAATGGTTTAGCAATGTTTGGAGACGAGAACTCAACGATAATTCTTTTACCTTCACCAAGAGGAGCAGATCCATAATCCAGCTTTCTCTCTAAAACATCCTTTATCACCACATTGTACAAGAACTTTGGAGAAAAAAAGAACTGGAGAAATTTACCAGCAGCTCTAACGTCCAACAAGTAATTTCCTCTTGGAAATTTTTCAGCCCACTCTTGGGTTAGAGCATCGATATCTGCCCCTTTCAATCTTAACCTTGGAACAGGTAAAATCAAATCACCTTTATCCAAAGTTGTAGTCCACTCCAAAGAAGGATAAATGATTGACTTATCAACTCCGGATAACTTGTGTAATTCTTCACTGATATAGTTTCTGTACAAGTCAACTGTATTTGATAATGGATATGAATCTGGAACAGAAGGTGGGAGAGTATTGATATCAAGCTCATTAAGACGAGCAGTCAAAAAATCGACGGAACCTGTCATGACGCTTCTAGATTGAAAAAGTACTGGCGGAAAAACTTTGCACTTGAATGTCTTTAACACAGGACAGATATATCTGGTATGCGACGAGAATATAAGGTTAACTAAACGGACCATCAAGTATCTCACCGATCATTGTTCAGTTTTTCTCATTAATCAAAAGCAAAATTTTTTTCCTTCACACAGACTCTCGAGTCGTGTATTTGATCGTTTTTCAACGCAAAGCAGAACTGTATGACTCAAAATAATTCTAAGAAAGTTCATTCTCTATTACAAGTTCTTGTTTGTTGCATAATTCGTAAAAGTTTTTAATCATAATAAATCTATATATCTACTATATATTAACCTGAGTATCAGCATCATCTAAATCAGACAGTTTCTTGCTTATCTGATTCTGATTCAGAAGTGTAAGTCTTTCCGCGGAAGGATACCACATCTTCACCCAGATGTAACCTTTCTGGACTCCAACCTGATGAGTTCCAAGGTTTAATACCAGAACTGTAGAGCTCATCAACATCTTCTAAGTCCAAACCCTTTGTTTCTGGAACACAGAAGTAAACAAAGAATACTGAAAATACCATACAACCCATGAAAACGTAACCATATGCAAATTGAATGGCGGACGTGATGAATGGAGTGAAGAAGGCAATCAAGAACCCCCAAATCCAATTAGCACCTTGAGCAATAGCCATTGCCTTTGATTTAATTCTTAATGGATAGATCTCTGAAACAACAACAAAAACACCAGGAGCCCATGATGTTGCAAATGAAAAAATGAAGAAACAGGCAAAGACAATCATACAGTTACCAGCACCGGTAGAAGTAGGTTCATCTAAACCATTTGGATATAATCTTGTGACTCCAACGGAAGAAAATACTGTATAACAGCAAACCATTGCTATAGAACCAACCAACAAGACTTTTCTTCTACCGAAACGATCAACTGTCCATAATGCGACAAATGTTGAAGCAAAATTAACAATACCCAAAACAATGGAAGTAACAAATGAATCATCCATACCAACAGCTTGAAAAATTGTAGTACCGTAGTAGAAGAAGTAGTTGTTACCAGTCAATTGTTGTAAAGATTGCAAAAGAACTCCTGTCATAACACGGAACCCTATCTTTGGTTTACCAGTTATTAACTCTCCCCAAGTTGCTTTTCCCAGTGAGTCTTCGCGAACTAAAGCTGCTTGGATCATATCAACTTCACGATGAATGGCCAGATCGTCAGCATCAACTTTGTTAACTCTAGCCAAAGAAATTCTAGCTTCATCTAAAAGTCCCTTTCTGATCAAGTATCTAGGGGACTCAGGCATGAAAGTCATACCTGTGATCATAAGAAGAGCCCAGGCAAAACATAACCCTAAAGGTACTCTCCATTGAACAGAGTTATCATAATTCTTTGTTCCGTAAGTGGTACAGTAACCTAAGAAGATACCTCCAGTAATCATCAATTGATAACAAGAGACTAAAGTACCTCTTATGTGTTTTGGAGAAGTTTCTGAAATGAACATTGGTGAAATAACGGAAACCCCACCAACTCCCAAACCTGAAATAATTCTTCCAATAAAGTATTGATACCATTTATCGATTGACGAAATTTGAATAACAATACCAACGATATAAACAACCATAACTGACATCAAACCAATTTTTCTACCGTACATATCCCCTAATCTAGCAAGAGTTACACCTCCGATAGCACATCCAATGTTAAAAATACCAACTATCAAACCAGTTCTAACCTCTGAAAAGTAGTATTCACCTTCATCATTCAAAGAACCGAAACGAGATTTGAAGTCAGACATATTCACAAAACCAGAAATGGTACCTGTATCCCAACCGAAAACAAAACCACCAAAAGCTACTAATAAGCAAAGAGCTGAGACTAACAAATACTCTTTCGCTGGCTTTTTTGGTAACTCGGTCGCATCATCCGAGAACTCCTCGGATCCCAATCTCTCTTGATTACTTGGTATATGTTCTTCAATCGAAGACATTTCTGTTGTTGATAATAAATTTTGAGTTCCATTCATTTTGAAAAATAAAATTCTGATGGTGCTACTTATATTGAAAAGTTGCTACTAAACAGCACTTTATATATGTTTTGCTCTGTTGATTTTAGCAAGAAATCGGATCATCTCATTATTTTCTGTTTTGCTGAATCTGCATGTCATACCAAGAGTTTTGTTCCGAGAATCATTCATTCTTTTTAATTGAGGAGATAATTATATTCCAGTAAAAGGCAATATTCCTAACAATGCAAATCCATGGACAACGAGGCATAGCTCGTTTTTTCTTTCTATTTTCTGTATGAGCGGCTGCAACAAAATATTTTATTTCATTTCCCTGCTGGAAAAAACCCTTGGCGCTCAATTTTCTCAAGAAATATTCCGAAAATTATAGAGTGGAGTTCACCCTCTGGGGTGCATGTTTGTTGGATCAACTGACGTACCATCTTTGTGGAGAAATTAAAAGTGAAATCTAAGAAGATTCTTTTTTTCACAACTCATTGAAGATTATAGCCCTGAATCTGAAAAGTAACTACAAGACAACAACTAAAAGATATCTATATTTAATTTAACCTATATGTACTAATCATTTCATAATTCATTAACGAAAGTCATTCACAACATCGACTTCAAGCTTCAGAAAATTCGCTATGTTGGTCTTCCTCAGCTTTCAGGACAGGAGTCTCACCACCAAAGATGTTGTTGTTGTCTCTCTCTTCATCAGTAGGTGGAACCCATTTAGAAGAGTTCCATGGCTTATAGTCTGACAGGTACAACAAATCAACATCCTCTAATCTCAAACCTTTAGTCTCATAGACAACGAAATGAACATAGAAGAAAGCAAAAACCAAACATCCCATGAAAACGTAACCGTAATAGAAATGAATATCATTGGTGATGAATGGAGTAAAGAAACCAATCAAGAAACCCCAAAGCCAATTAGCAGCTTGAGCGAGGGACATAGCCTTAGATTTGATTCTCAAAGGATAAGACTCAGAAACAACAACAAAAACACCTGGTGCCCACGAAGTTGCGAAACAGAAAAGGAAGAAAACGGCGAAAACAATCATACAGTTACCTGCACCTGGAGAAGTTTTACCATCATAACCATTTGGATATAATCTTGTGACACCAACTGAGGCAAAAACGACGAAACATGCAACTTGTCCTGCAGCACCCCACTTCAAAACTTGACGTCTTCCAAATCTATCCATAATAAAAATACCAATGAAAGTAGAAACGAAGTTGACAACACCAAAGACAATAGAAGTTTCGAAAGAGTCATCCATACCGACAGCCTTGAAAACTGTAGTACCATAATAGAAAAAGTAGTTATCACCAGTCAACTGTTGTAAAGATTGTAACATAATACCCATTTGTACTCTGTAGAAGATTTTAGGCTTACCTGTGAATAATTCACCCCAAGAAGCACTTCCAGCAGCTCTTTCTTTCTCAACACCAGCTTCAAGAATTTCAACTTCTCCAGCGACAGATGGATGATCAATTGGAACTCTGTTAACTCTAGCAACTGATTTTTTGGCCTCATCATATCTTCTTTGTTCGACCAAGTAACGAGGAGATTCAGGCAAAAAGGTCATACCAAAAATCATTAAAAGAGCCCAAGCAAAACTCAATCCCAATGGAACCCTCCATTGAACGGAGTCATCATAATTCTTGGTACCGAAAGTGGTACAGTAACCCAAAAAGATACCCAAAGTAATCATCAATTGGTAACAACTAACTAAAGTACCTCTGATGTATTTTGGAGCAACCTCGGAGATAAACATTGGAGAGGTGACGGAGACACCTCCAACACCCAAACCAGAGATAATTCTTCCTATAAAGTACTGATACCATTTATCAATAGAAGCAATTTGGATGACAATACCAACGATGTAAATAACCATAACGGACATTAAACCAATTTTTCTACCATAGACATCACCAATCTTTGATAATACGATACCACCGATAGCACAACCGATGTTGAAAATAGAAACCATTAAACCTGTTCTGACATTTGAAAAGTAGGCGGTTCCATCTGCATGTTTAGAACCAAATCTTTCGATGAAGTCTGATAAATTAACGAATCCAGAAATAGTACCAGTATCCCAACCAAAGACGAAACCACCGAAAGCAATTAATAAACAAAGTAAAGAAACACCAATGTATTCTGAAGCTGATTTCCTTGGCATCTCATGATATGGAGTTTTTGTTTCATCGAAATCAGCTGGTAAATCCAGTGAATTTTTTTGTGCCAAGTCATAATCTTCGACTGGTGTCTGTTCACCTGTATCTGACATTTGTAAGTATGTATTGTTTTTTAATCAAGTAATTAATATGTATGTTTATCTTAATATATATATATATATATCTAAATAAATGAATATTTATATCTGCTATTCAGATAAACCAAGTTCTATGAGGAATTGAAAGTAGTATTTATATTTTACCAGTTTGGTGAGGAGAGCAAGTGATTACTCAGACGAATGTTGAGTGAGTTGAGAGATTTTCCAGCTTACTGCATGACTAAAGAAGTGTTTTTCCGGGGCATCAAGTGTAGGCTCTCTCGATTTCTGTTTTGAGAAAAATCAGCCAATCTCTCTAGGAAATCGTGTTTTCCTTTTTTTTTCTTTTTCTGTTGATCACCCTACGGCCTGCACAAGAAAAATTTTTCCGTGGCGTACATAACCATTTCCCCGTGGGTAAAAAATTGGGCAAGAAGCTGTAGAGGTCTTTTAACTCCCAAAAAGCTCCGCAATTTTCCAATAAAGTTAGTTGACTTAGAGTTCGCAAATAGAGAAGAATTACAAGAGAGTCATACTCATAGTCAGAGTTGCTGTAAATTTTCCTGTTGACAAAAGGTTTTTGAAATACTGAGGAATTATTTTTTGAGCAAGGTTGAGGAGCCTAGCTGTTGTAATGTTAAAACTTTCCTCCGATCGGTGGACAAACTGAAAAAGAAATGAAGAATTTCGGAGGCAAGAGAGGGCATAAAATCTATTTAATCCGTGTGGCAATCTCAAATTGCTAAACAACACTAAGAAACCCCGACACAAAAATAAAAGAAAAACTAAAAATCTCCAGTTATTGCTTTGATCTGGATTAGACTACTACAGTAAACTTTTTTTTCTTTACTTTTAAACAATAGAATGTAATCAAAACAAGAATTTAAAGCCGATATTACTTCATTCCCAGATATGAATTTCTTCGTTGCTTTTTTTTTGTTGATTTCTGCCAGGTACTCCACCGTACTTGGCTATTTTTCCTTATTTCTCCATTTTGCATTTGTATGCGTAATTGCGAGATTACGTAAAATGGAGATACATGGTAAAGGCGGAAACAACTCGTTAGCATCATCTGTTGTCACTCCCCACAGAAGGTGGCAAACAGGTCCCCCAGGTTTCAACTAGAATCACATTACTCTTTAAATATCGTACGTTTCATCGTCATCAGATGAGAGTTACGGTAGCTAATTTTGAAGGTTTCTCGGCGATGAATGAAATTAAGCATATCTTTGTCACAATAAACGTTTCCGCTGTTGGTTTCGAACATTGCACTGGTGACTACTATTTTTTGTAGTAGAGAGATCCTTAAAGTCACGTAGCAAATTTTACCTTTTTGGTCACTCGCTCCACGAATTTTTAATTCCAGAAAGCCTCGAACTGAAAGGACTAGTATGGTTAAGGTTTTTTATTGAGCCCCGAAAACAAAATAATAACACAAACTAAAGAAGTAATGAAAAGTGCTATGATTAAAAATAAAGCTTAATTAAATGTCTTTTGATAGATACATTGAATTAAGGAACTTCATCTGAGACTTTCGAATGACCGAGCAACTTTCTGAAGAAGTCTGAATATCAGCTAAACGCTGGTATGCTGACTAGAGAAATACAGTTACTTCGGTAAACTATGGTAAAATAAATCACAAAGAGCCTTTAGGGTGAATCCAATTTGGTTTATTTCTGGAGTATCATGAACTTAAAAGGACGATATACAGAGACTGGATTAGCATTATATCTTAAGAATAGCCAATACACCATAAAATGCTTGCTGATGTAAAACTTGAAAGAGAGTCCAATCTCTTCAAGTTTTATTCACTAAAGAACTAATTTTCGAATCCTTACAAGCTCTAGAGTTACAGTTTCAGATTGCAGAAGTTGAGATGCGTTTAAAGTAATCCAGTGACTCTTCGTATATGTTTGAGTACTGTAACGGGTGGTTAAGTTGAATGATCTTTATGCGGAGACGAGGATAAAACCAATGAGTTGATTGTCTTATGTTTGTTTGGCTTATCTTGAGAATGTGAAATAATTTTTCTCTGAATCACGTGAAACTCACGTGCTCCTCTCTCTTTTTTTTTTATCTCATTTTCCCTTCGAATTTTTTTCAAAAAACTCGAGGTTGCAGAATGGAATAATTTACTACGTAAGCTAAACAAACCGTGTACCTACATCTATTACAACTTTCAGAAAGCCATATACCCCTTCTTAACTGCACATATTTTTACTCCTAATTAATTGAGCAATCTATTTTGATTTCATAAAACAATACTGTGTTTTGTTTAGGTGAACTACTATGTCATATACAGATGAGCTTGATACCTTCGCATTGAAGTTGTCAGATGAGTCTTTGAGTTATGGCGAAAAGGCCTCCGTGGTATCAGAACTATGTGATATGATTGAGGCGTTCAATGGCACCCAAGAGTATGAATATTTCTTGAAGGTGTTGATCCCAGTGTTTCTCAAACAACTAAATGATGTTCCTATTACGTTTGTTTCAAGCTCACATGAACATAAGTTAAGAAATTTGGTATTGGAGATCATCCATAGGTCAGCCATGAATGATATTTTCCAGCCATACTCAAAGAATGTGCTTGGAACTTTAATGCAATTCCTTCCAATAGAAAATGAGGATAATGGAGTTTTGTGCATGAAAATAATAACTTCTTTGCACAAAGCTTACAAACTGGACTTGGAGGATCAAGTCCTGGCATTCACAGAAATTATCATAAGAGTGTACAAAAACATGCCTGAAGTTGTCAATCAGACATTTGATATTCAAGTGGTACAAGATTCGACTACATCCAATTCACCATCCTTATCTCAGACCCTTGCTCTGTCTCCGAGACCAACGTCACCATCTATTGGTGGTACCGATGAAATTCAAACAAAAATACTTTCAAAGGCTATGTCTTCTTTCAAAA
Organism: Nakazawaea wyomingensis; assembly: GCA_030567715.1. Classification (NCBI taxonomy): domain Eukaryota; kingdom Fungi; phylum Ascomycota; class Pichiomycetes; order Alaninales; family Pachysolenaceae; genus Nakazawaea; species Nakazawaea wyomingensis. Next base: position 153,481 of record JAJLSQ010000002.1, read on the forward strand.
TTTTGTCTGAGTGTCCAATAACTATGGTTTCTTTATATTCTTCATATAAACTGTTGGTTCCTACGTCTTTGCCTACATTTATACCTTACGTGATAGATCTTTTGAGTTTAGAGGTTCATGCGCAAAAAGACGCTAGGACAGCAGCTGAACTGAAGGGAAAGCGTTTAATATCAGTGGCGCCTGCTATCAAGAATAGAGCAGCATTTGGTGATTTTATATTGGGCCAGGTCAAAGCCGCATCATTCATTGCTTATGTGTTTATTCGGGGTTATGCTACGATGTATTTGAAAGACTATGATCAAAAGATCCCTGACTTAATCATAAGATTATTGCAGGACTGTCCGAGTGAGTTGTCAGCCGCAAGAAAAGAACTCTTGCATGCTACGAGGCATATTTTATCGACAAACTTCAGAACTCTGTTTATTCCGAAGATTGACATGTTGTTTGATGACGAAGTTTTAATTGGCGATGGTTTAACCGTTCATGAAACTTTGAGACCCTTAGCTTATTCCACTGTAGCTGACTTTATTCATAATGTAAGGGCAGAATTAAATCCCCAGCAAATATGGAAAACCGTTGAGATTTATTGTAGAAATCTTCAGGATAACACTTTGGCTTTGACCGTACAGATTATGAGCGCCAAGCTTTTGCTTAACTTGGTCGAAAAAATAATGAAACTTCAGTCAAAAGCAGATTCAAGGCAATTGTTTATGCTTATAATTGATGCTTATGCAAAAAGATTTGCAAGTTTGAACCGCCAATATGAGAACATAATCTATAATCATCAATTGTTTGAGAAGAAGAAGGCAGTTCACGAGAAGGAACGCGCTGAACTAATGAGTAAGAGAGCAATTGTCAACCTGAATGGGGAGAGTCCTCAGCTGAATGAGGAAGATGCTAAATCAATGTCAGGAGAGCAAAAGCCTTTAGACAATATCAAAGCAGAGGATGAGAAAGTGGATGTCGACGCTGAGATGGGTGTCACTGAAGAGGAAAACACTGCGAATAAAGATGCCACACCGGAGCAGGGCCCAAATTTGGATGAAAAGAAACCCGAACTTAACCTCTTTGACATTGAAAAGCATGCACCAATTCTCATATCTCCTATTTCTACCTCAGATCCTCTCAAAGATGCTCGTTATTTATTCAGAACTTTGATGACTTTCTTGAAGTCTGTCATATTTGGTTTGAAGAACTGCAGTCCGTCTCCTGCAACTCAAGAAATTAATTCTCAAGCTTGGAGTTCATCAGCAAGAATATTTTCTAACGAAGAGTTGAACATATTAAGAAAATTGTACCGGGAGGGGATATCTGGTTTGAGATTCTTTAAATCTTCTGATGCTATATTTGGTCCTCATTTAGCTAAGTTCTCATTTGATATGACGGGTCCAAACTTACCAATCACTTCTTCGAAAGAGGAAAAGGATTTAATGGAGATTTTCGCAACAATGTTTATCAATATTGACCCAGCATCTTTCAATGAAACAGTTCAAGCTGAAATGCCATTTTTGTATTCTGCGATGTTGGAAAACGCTGCCTTGTTACATATACCGCAGTTTTTTTTGGCTAATGATGCAACCACCTCAAATTTTTCCGGTATCTTGATCAGCTTTTTGAAAACTAAATTACCTGAGCTTGGAGAAGTCGATATCGTGAAATCTAGTATCTTGATAAGGCTATTCAAATTGTGTTTCATGTCAGTTAACTTGTTTCCATCAGCTAATGAAACTGTTATCGTACCACATTTAAATGGATTAATATTAGATTCATTGAAGTTGATCACTACAGCCAAAGAGCCATTAGATTACTTTTATTTGATTCGAACATTATTTAGAAGTATTGCTGGGGGACGTTTTGAGAACTTGTACAAGGAAATCATGCCTTTGCTACAAATATTTTTAGAGTCTTTGAATAGAATGATCAGGACTGCTAGAAGACCACACGAAAGAGATATATATGTCGAGTTGTGCCTTACTGTCCCAGTAAGGTTATTTGTTCTTGTCCCACATTTGAGCTATTTAATGAGACCTTTAGTTTATGCTTTAAATGGCTCTCAAGAGTTGGTTACTCAAGGATTAAGGACTTTGGAACTATGTGTGGATAATTTCACTTCAGAGTATTTTGATCCAATTGTTGAACCCGTAATGGAAGAGGTTATGCAAGCCTTATGGAAACATTTGAGACCATCACCTTACTTCCATCAACATTCCCACACGTCTTTTCGTATTTTGGGTAAGCTTGGAGGACGAAACAGAAAGTTTTTAAAACCACCATCAAATTTGGAAGCTGAAACTGCTTTGTCTCAAGAGATCAACGCTCTCTTCAGTATTGAAGGTATCCCCGAAGAAGTTCCTGTCTCCATAACTCCTGGTGTGAACTCCGCATTTTCTTTGTTAGTTGATTTGCGCCCTAAAACTCATTATAGAGTAAATGCTTTCAAGTATTTGAAAACAATATTACAACTTTTTCTTGATGCTTCTGCCATGCCTGATAATTTTGCTGATTCAATAGAAAAATGTGTCGATTTTATCTGTCGAGATTTGAATCCCGAGGAATCAAATATGGCACTTCAATCCTACCCTTTGAAAAATCCTAGAAAATTCGAAAAGCAACAGGAGTTATTGGAGAAATTGATTGGTTCGATGTTTTATGCTGTCTCCATTGACGAGGTATCGGAAGATGCCAAAGAATTTATCACACATTTATGCGAACATTTTACTTTGTTGGCACTTGGTTCGTCTGTTGTTAGAAAGAGAAAAGATGAAAGACCTTTTTCAGTGAATCATGCCGAGGGCTCTGTTCATCTCGAAGAAAAGGCCCTTCTAAATGGTATGTCATATGCGTTAAGTTTCTACGTGAGTGATGTCAAAAGTGAAGGAATAGAAGCAATTAAAACGATTTTCAATACTTCTTTAACATTATTTGGTTCCCTTGAAAAGGCCTTAAAATTTCCCTTTTTGAGACAAATGTTCGATACTTTTATTCACCAATGTTACGATGAGGCATACTATGTCAAATTAGGTGGTTGTATTGGACTTAGAACTTTGTTAAATGATTTGAATATTCCAATAAGTTGGTTTGCTACCCATCAATCTGAGTTCTGCCATGCAATGTTCTTTATTTTGAGGGACACACCACCCGATGTACCATCTTGTGTTCGCGATTTGGCCAAAGAATTGATCTTGAAAATTTTAGCAGATTGTAATAGGGAGGTATCACAGTCAGAAGCTTTTCAAAGTCCATTTCAGGTTGTGGTTAGCTCATTGGTAGCTGATTTGGCCAACGCAAATGAAGTTGTGAGGCAGGCGGCACAGGAAGCGTTGAAAACTCTTTCAGATACAACTCGAATTCCTGTTGCTGATCTCATGAAGAGCTCTAAAGAACTTCTTTTAGCTCCAATTTTTGGTAAACCTCTTCGTGCTTTGCCGTTTCCAATGCAAATCGGTAATATTGATGCTATTACATTCTGCTTAAGTCTTGACAACACATTTTTGGGTTTTAATGAAGAACTAAAAAGATTGTTGTCAGAAGCTTTGGCTCTTGTTGACGCTGACGATGAATCACTAATAAATGCAAATAGGATATATGAACATAGAACATCTGAGCAGTTGGTAAAACTTAGGGTTGTTTGTATTGAATTACTTTCGTTGGCGTTAACAAAACCCGAGTTTGTTGAGTACCAGCAAGGTGCCATCAGAATCCGTGTTTTGGCTGTCTTCTTCAAGACATTGTGTGCCAAATCTACTGAGATCATCAATGCGTCCCACAAGGGGCTTTCTGCTGTTCTCTCGCAAAATGCCAAATTACCAAAAGAACTTCTTCAGAACGGTTTGAGGCCAATGCTAATGAACCTATCAGATCACAAAAAACTCACAGTTCAAGGATTGGAAGCTCTTTCGCGGTTATTGGAGTTACTTATATCTTACTTCAAAGTTGAAATTGGACGCAAGTTGCTCGACCATTTGATGGCGTGGGCACAACCTGCAACTCTTCATCAAATTGCAAATCAGGAGTTAGATAATAATCCAACAGTTAAGGTCATGGTTGCGATTTTGAACATATTTTACCTCTTACCCCCAAAAGCTTACACTTTTATGGATGAGTTGATGAAGACATTGGATTATCTTGAGACAAATTTGAGCCGTCGTCAAAGCTCGCCTTTCCGTGCTCCAATTGGAAAATTTTTGGATCGCTTTTCGGTGGAAAGTCTTCAGTATTTTCACTCAAAATTTGGCAACAGATCAGATGGATCTAATTTTGCATATTTTGTAAAATTGAAGGAGTGCCCAAATCTCAGGAGTATCGCTAAGGAAAACATTTCCTCTTTATATGCAACAATTGCTGCTGAAACTGACGAGAAAATAAAATGTATTCGATTCGTTAACTTTATTGATCTATTTGCCGCAATAACCTATCATGATAAGGAATGGTTCCTGACTGAGAGTGAAATGCTTTTGAGTATTCCCTCCTTACTACCAGAAATACTAAGGATAGAACGCTCTTTACCGTTGACTTCTTCGATTCACTTCTTAGTATCACAGGGTGTTGAAAAGCTTCAAGTAAATTTTGTGGAATATTTTGAACAACATCCAACTGAAGCAGAGGAAGTGATCAGATTACTCAATCGACTTTGCTCACTAAACGTTTCGATTTCTTCCGCTGTTGAGAGTTTTATTTTTGAAAATGTTGTGAAATCAACAGATTTATCGCTTCGTCAACATTATTTAACGCGGGCAATTAGAATAGGAACATCGGAGGATTGTCCATTGAGAACAAGTGTCTATGTTTTCAAACACATCGTCAATGCCATATTCATCTCTGAGGTATATAAAAATGGGTCAATCGAGATTTTCACGAAAGGAGCCCCAGAATTGGAATGGTTGGATTTGATCCATAAAAATATATGGTTATCCAAGACTCCAATTATAACTGATCACAAAGCAGGTGATGCAGATGCCTACAGGTTGGAGTTATTGCAGTTGACTGCTATATTTATCAAGTATTCTCCTGATCTTCTTCTTGACCTTAGAAAGGATATAATCAAATTCAGTTGGAATTACATAAAGTTGGAGGATGCCATTACAAAGCAGATGGCATATGCCGTAACTGCATATTTCATCGCTGCTTATGAGACCCCAGTCAAACTTGTTACTCAAGTCTTTGTTGCTTTGTTGCGAACCCATCAGATGGATACACGATTCTTAGTCAGACAAGCCCTTGATCTTTTAGCACCTGTGATGCCCTTGAGAAATGAGGAAACTGGATCTCGAATGGGTTGGCTTAAATGGCCAAGACGTGTTATATCCGAGGATGGCTTCAATGTGACACAGGTTTTGAATGTTTACCAATTCATCGTGCTACATTCAGACTTCTTCTTTGTTGCCCGTGATCATTTTATACCAAATATTATTTCAGCCATGGGTAAATTAACAATGCTTTCCAATCCCGCTTTGGAAAATCAAACCCTTGCAATTGATCTTGCAGAATTAGTTTTGAATTGGGAGAAAAGAGCCAAATTATTAAAAAGTTCCCAAGTGCTGGATGATGATGCACAACAGGCAGCAGAACATGAAACTGAAACTCATGTCGATTCAGGTATCCCAGAAAATCCTAAAGTTTCTTCAACTGACTCGACCGATATCATTACACCGGTCACATACGAAATTCCATTTACTCAAAGAGAGGCCTGCATCACATTTTTGATCAGATATATATGTATCAATCCCCAACGAGCATCAGATAGTGAACTTGGCCAACGTGCCTTAAGCATATTACAGGAGCTCCTTGGGCCAAAATTTTGGCCCGAAGTTACAGTCAAATTGGCTTTCTTTGAAAGGTTTTTGGTTGCTACGGATCTTAGTACAGGAAATTTGTTGGGATATTGTCTTAATGCTCTCGAAGTTTTGAGTGTCGCTTTACAATGGAAATCAGATGAATGGATTTTGTCCAACCTATCCTATTTAGAGAAGTTATTGGAGAAATGTTTGCGCTCTGATAATCCTGATATTCAAGAAGTGCTTCAACGTGTACTTAGTGTTATTCTACGTGTGATCACTGGGGACGGCATTGGAAATGATGAGGAGAAGCCAGAAGAAGTGAAAACATTCTTGTCACTACTCGTATCTATAATTTCTGATGATCTTAGTAACACTTCTTCCGTTGCTGCAGGTGTCACTTTGTGCTGGACATTAGCAAAATACTGTCCAGATGTATTGGATCCATTACTTCCAAACATCATGCGTACTTTCGGAAGATTATGCAAAGATCACATTTCTATCAGCCATTCTTCACTGAATCACGACGGAAGCTCCTCTACCTCAGATTTCGAAGCTAAAATGACAACAAAACTTTTGGAAAAGATCTTGAATATTGCTTCTATGAGAATTGCTCAGCTAGGAGATCAGCGTCGTGTGTTCCTCACACTTATTGCGCAGTTAATTGAACGCTCTCTTGATAAGGAGATTCTTCAAAAAATCATCAATATTGTTAGAGAGTGGGTGTTTACTAAGAATAATCCATATCCAGCTGTAAAGGAAAAAGCAGCCATCTTAACCAAAATGATGGTTTTCGAGATCAGAGGTGAACCGTCATTGTCAAAGGAATTCTATCAAATTATCATTGACATTTTCAAGGATGAATCACTTGCATGTACTGAATTAACTATTAGGATGGAGCAACCATTTCTAGTTGGAACTCGATTATCTGATGTTCAAATAAGACAGGGTTTGGTTGGCTTGTTGAATAACAGCTTAGAAAAAGATGTAAGCAAAAGACTATTTTATATTATCAGGGAGCAAAACTGGGAGTTTTTGGGGGACTATCCATGGTTAAATCAAGCTCTACAGTTGCTTTATGGTGCCTTTGACATGAACCATCAGATGAAACTTGATTTGGGGGAGAATCAACTCTCCCCATTATCCAATATTGACGAAGGATTACTTGAGCTGAAAATAACTCAATTAAAAGACAAAAAAGATTCTGAAGGAGATGTCGATATGAATGGTGCAGATGAAGAAGGTAAAAACGAACATCACTCAACATCGGAGAAGTCCTTGACAACCCTTATTGAAAGGCATGAGGAATTTCTTCTGAGCATAAGGGCAATTCGTACATACGATTTGCTTCATCCATTATCTGACCTTCTCTATCAGAGTGCTGAGACGATACACTCAGCCTGGATCAATGTCTTTCCTGTTGCTTACAAGGCAATTTCCCGTCATGACCGAATGGATTTCAGAAGATGTCTTATTCAATTATTGAGCAAGGAATATCACATTCGTCAACAGGATACGCGCCCTAATGTGATAATATCATTGTTGGAAGGAATCTCCAAATGTCCAGATATTACTTTACCACCACATTTGATAAAATATTTAGGTATCAACTTCAATGGGTGGTATCCGGCCATTAAGATCTTGGAGGGACTTGATACAAATCCTATCATTGACAACGATAAGGTGCGGGAGATCAACCAAGATGCTCTTTTGGAAATGTATGCAAATTTACAAGAAGATGATATGTTTTATGGTTTGTGGAGAAGACGAGCAAAATACAACGAGACAAATGCAGCGTTATTGTATGAACAGGTCGGTATTTGGGAGAAAGCTTCACAGTTGTATGAAGCAGCTCAAGTGAAAGCCCGTAGTGGAACATTACCTTTCAGTGAATCCGAGTATTCTCTATGGGAAGATAACTGGATCATGTGTGCCGAGAAGCTTCAACAATGGGAAATATTAACAGAACTCGCAAAGCACGAAGGTTTTACTGATCTTTTACTAGAATGTGGCTGGAGGGTCGCTGATTGGACTAATGATAAGGAGGCTCTTGAACACTCCGTCAAAACTGTGATGGACGTTCCGACACCGCGCAGGCAAGTATTTCAAACATTTTTGTGTTTGCAGGGATTCGCTCAACAGAAAGACTCTTTACAGGAAGTTTCCAGATATTGCGATGAAGGAATTCAGCTTGCATTACGTAAATGGTTTTCTTTACCAGAAAAGTTCACAAATGCTCATATTAGTCTACTTCATACCTTTCAACAATATGTTGAATTCATGGAAGCAAGTCAAGTGTATGGTAGTCTTATATCAACAACTGCTCAAAATCTTGATGTCAAATCGCAGGAGTTGAAGAGGGTGTTACAGGCTTGGCGTGAACGTTTACCTAACATTTGGGACGATATCAATATCTGGAATGATCTCATCACATGGCGTCAACATGCATTCGGTGTCATTAACCGAGTTTATATGCCTTTCATTCCGGCATTACAACAGTCGAATGGTAGTAATAACGCAAACTCGTATGCATATAGAGGATATCATGAAATTGCGTGGGTGATTAACCGATTTGCGCATGTTGCGCGTAAGCATGATATGCCGGAAGTTTGTATAAACCAGCTTACTAAGATATATACTCTTCCTAACATTGAAATACAGGAAGCATTTTTGAAACTTAGAGAGCAGGCGAAATGCCATTATCAAAGGCAAAACGAGTTGAACACTGGACTTGATGTCATCAGCAATACAAATTTGGTTTATTTTGCTACTCAGCAAAAGGCGGAATTTTTCACACTTAAAGGTATGTTTTTGGCCAAGTTGAATGCCAAAGAAGAAGCTAATCAGGCTTTTGCTACAGCTGTCCAAATTGATTTAAATCTTCCAAAAGCTTGGGCTGAATGGGGTTTCTTCAATGATCGTCGTTTCAAGGAGAATCCTGATGATATTTTTTATGCAAATAATGCCATTAGCTGTTACTTGCAGGCTGCTGGTCTTTACAAAAATGGGAAAACGAGAAAACTTCTTAGTCGTATCTTATGGCTAGTGAGTCTTGATGATGCTAGTGGAAGTCTTGCATCTGCTTTTGAAAGTTACAGAGGTGAAATTCCAGTGTGGTATTGGATAACTTTCATTCCTCAATTGTTGACTTCTCTATCTCATAAGGAGGCAAGACTTGTTCGTCAAATTCTCATCACAATGGCAAGATCTTACCCACAAGCTTTACATTTCCAATTAAGAACAACTAGGGAAGATTTTGCTGTCATTGAAACCATGAATGCGAATCGTCAACCAGCTGCTAATAGTGCTCCTGTGACTACCATCGACTCTTCGTCTCCAAATAACCAAGGTTCTTTTTCTGCCTCACCAAATGGTGCTGCCACTAAAACACCAAAACCTTTGGATTATGTTGATGAGATAATGGGAATACTTAAGACTGCTTATCCTTTGTTAGCACTTTCTTTGGAGTCCTTAGTTGACCAAATAAGTAGAAAGTTCAAGTGCAGTAGTGATGAAGATGTTTATCGACTTGTTGTCGCGTTATACAATGATGGAGTTTCATACTTGAATCGCCTTGGAAATCCTGCTCTGGATGCTAAGCTCAGTGGGGTAACTGAGCAAAGCATCATTAAATTCTCAGAGACCGTATTGCCAAGACATATAAGAGCTGAATTTGAACAGGACTTTATTACAAGCAAGCCAAACCTCGAGGAGTACATTTCCCGTTTGAGGAAGTGGCGCGATCGTATGGAATCTAAGTTGGATAGAAGGTTCAGGAAAATCAATCTTGAAACTCTTTGCCCTCATCTTAGCGCATTTCATCATCAAAAGTTTGAAGATATCGAGGTACCTGGTCAATATCTTTTGAACAAAGATAACAACTCACATTTCATCAAAATTGAAAGATTTTTACCTGAGGTTGAGTTGGTTAGAGGTACTGCTGCTTGTTTCAAGCGTCTTACTATTCGTGGTCATGACGGTAGTTTACATCCATTTATTGTTCAATTTCCAGCTGCTCGTCATTGTCGTCGGGAAGAACGCATATTCCAATTATTCAGAATTTTCAATGATGCTCTTGCTAGAAAGGTGGAGACTCGTCGCAGAAATATTCAGTTCACTTTACCGGTTGCTATTCCTCTATCCCCACATATACGTATATTGGTTGATGATAGTAGATATATTAGTATGCTTTCAATTTATGAGCAGTATTGCAATGAAAAAGGTCAAAATCGTGATGAGCCACTAGCTTACAACATTCAAAAACTACGTGCTGCATTTGATCCAAGGTTGCCAAAACCTGATTTGTCAAGCATTAGAAGTGAGATTTTGTCTGCTATACAAACTTTACTCGTACCAAGCACTGTCTTCAAAGATTATTTCACTCGTTTGTATCCTAAGTTCGAAGACTTCTGGTTGTTTCGCAAGCAATTTACTTCGCAATATGCTGCTTTTATTTTTACTACCTATATGATGTCAATCAATAATCGTCAACCACAAAAGATTCACATTAATCAAGGTTCTGGTAATGTCTACACATCAGAAATGCTTCCCTTCAAGGTTGCATGTGGAAGAACTTCAAGTACGGCATACCAGAATAGCTCTTTGGATGTTTCCAATCAGCGTGCCGCTCCATTATTCCATAATGTCGAATCAATTCCTTTCCGTTTAACACCAAATATTCAAAAGCTTATCGGTGATGCGGGTTTGGAAGGTATTCTTTCAGTTCACATACTTTCAATTGCTAAAAGTTTAGCGGACCCTGAATACGATATTGAGCAGTTCTTGAGTCTTTTTATACGTGATGAAATCATATCATGGTTTACGCAGCAACATAGACCAAGCGCTCAGGATCCACAACTTCGTGAGATTGTGAGGGTAAATGTTGAATTGATCGTAAAACGTGTATCGCAGCTTTCTGGTGAAATCCAAGGAGCAGAAACCGATAAAAGAAAATTACTTTCTCAACATGTTTTGGATTTGATAGCTCAAGCTGTCAACCCTCGGAATCTCGCTTCCACTGATACTTTGTTTATGGCTTTCCTTTAGTTTCGCAGTTTCTATTTTCTTCAGCAAATATATTTTTATCTATGTTTAAGCTTTGTCATTATTAGTGTATACTTTAAAATGACCGGTAGATGATCCGAATGTGGTTAGTTGACTAGCAATCACCATGTGGATGGACAGAAATAATTAAAATTATGAGTAAATATGTTCTCTTGCCTCTAGAGCTCTGGTTTAAAATAATTATACAAACGTCGTTCAAATCGACAAATAGGACTTTCACTTTTCTTGACACCTTCACTAATCCATATTCCATATGCTCCCATCATGTTGGCCATCAATATATCTGTTAATAATCTGTCTCCAATAACAGCAATCTCATTGGGATTAGTCACCACTCCTTTTGCATAAAGATGCTTCAAAATTTCATTACGACAACCGGGTTTTTTAGTGGAATGCCTCAAAACTGATACTCCAGTTTCGGTTTCAAGTTTTAATGCTTGTGAGTAGTTCTTATCGTCATCTGTACCAGCGGAATTACTGACTATCAACAAGCTTGCCCCCGGATAGCTTTTCTTCAAAGTATCCCAAGTTTCCTTTAATTAGTTAGAATTGACCATTCAAAAAAAACAGGATGAAAGTACTTACCAAATATTCAGGCCACACTTTGTCATCATGGTCTTTAGCGAAACAGTTGTCTTTGTCCAAGACAATCGCTTTAATTTCTGATCTTAATGGGAGCTTTAAGTCATTGAAATGTGAAACTTTAGCATTTGGTAGGCATAATTGAGGATTCCATAGCAATCTAGCCGCATTGAGAGTAGCACTGATGTTCATAACGAAGATATATGATTGATATTTGAACTCGAATGACAGATGTAACTTGTGAAAAAAAAAACATTCCTAAGACGAAGCCAAAAAAATATTTTTTTCATCTTTGGAGTTTATCGAAGGAAAGATTTTGTTACATATCACTTGTTGCTTGAAAAAGATTCAACTTACAGTTGTGTGTAGAAGGTGATCTAGCTGTTAAGTTTACCTTTAAATTCATCTCGTTTGAATGTTCAACAGCGATAGATTTCGTGCACTGTCATTTTTCTCAAGAATAAATAATTAGTCACCTATGAGTACCACCAACCAAAGTTATAAGAAGCAGAAAAGCCGAATCGATGGGCGAGGTTCTAAAAGCACTTCCAAACAATTGTCAAGGGAAACAAATTCGACAGTCTCATGGAAACCCTCATCTGAAAGAGACCCGGATGAAGATATTGACGAGTCTGAGCAGTGTATAATATGTGCTAGTAGAATACATTACGCCGCGATATCGCCTTGTAATCACACTACTTGTCATACATGTACCTTTCGTCAACGTGCTTTGTATAAGAAGAATGTTTGTCTCATTTGCAGAACAGAGAATGAAAGAGTGATAATAACTGGCGATATCCAAAAACAGTATGCAGATTTCAAACAGGCTGACTTTAGAGTTTTGAATGATGAGTATGGTATTGATTTCACTTCAGGAATTGCTGCTAAATCAACATTATCTTTGTTGGATATGATTTGCCCAGTGAAACAATGTGTTCTGCATAAGGAACATATTATATTCAAAAATTTCAAACTGCTAAATGAGCATGCCAAAAGTGAACACGATAGGTACTTTTGTGAAATCTGTGCATTTAACAAAAAAGCTTTCATATCGGAGTTGAAATTGTATCAGTACCGAGATTTGCAAAGACACAAATCGAAAGGTGACGAGAAAGGGTTTAATGGGCATCCACTTTGTCGGTTTTGTAATGGCAAAAGATTTTATTCCGATGATGAATTATTCGTTCATTTGAGAGAGGTCCATGAGAAATGTCACGTCTGTGATCAAATCGACTCGTCTAATCCGCAGTATTTTAAAAATTATGATGCTCTCAGTGAGCATTTCCGAGAGCAGCATTACATCTGTACAGTTCAAAGTTGTCTTGACCAAAAATTTGTTGTTTTTATGGATGAATTTGACTTAAAGGCTCACTTGATCAAAGAACATAAAAACATTTTTGGAGGTGATAAAAATCTTTTGAGTTTTGGTAACATAGGTTACAATAATCCAAAAAGTAACAGTTTTAATTCCCAATTATCAACATTTCCTCAAAGTGGTACTATTAGCAATAACGGCACTCGTAGAAACATCAGTAAATCGGGCAAACTGAATAGACTGAATTTAAAAAATGGATCCGAGGAAGATGACCTGGAAGTGGATTCTCTTGAGCTTAAGCGCATGCGACTCGAAGAACGAGCAAGACATTACTTAAACTACGACTCTTCTGCCGTTGAAAATTTTAAGAAGATCAATAAAAACTATGAGGATTATAAGATAGATGCTTCTGAACTACTCAGAAATTACCAAACCATTTTTAGTGACTTGCAAGCAGAAGATATTGGAATTTTGATATACGAGCTTTCACAACTATTCAGACTGAATTCGGATAGGGGCAAGCTGTTACTCGAAATTAATGAAGAAATGAACTCTAGCAATTCAAGAGATGAACAATTCCCATTATTAGCTGGATCTGCTCAAACACCAAGCTTTATTCGTGGCTCTTGGAGTAGCTCGAATACTTCGACGAAAACCTCGTCAAGAGTAAGAAATGAGCAAGATTTCCCTAGTTTACCCACCCCTGAGCCGGCTCCAAAGCTTCAGCACAAAGTGATAAGTTATAAGAAGACTATCCTGTCAACAACATCACTGGCTTTGAAACAGAAGCCAGTCATCAATAGATCGACATCAGATATCAAAAATTTCAAGCTGTCCTATTTGTCGGGATCTAGTTCATCTTTAAAATCCAATAGCAAGCCGCTGTCTCTTAATGAAGCAGCATTTCCAGCTCTACCAAAAGTGGTCATAAAGAAACCACCCAGAGTGAACCCAATTGTGGCTCCTAGTAGTGGTGTATGGGGTGGCTCATCCTCAAATGCTGGTTCTGATAATGGAAGTCCTATGCTGTCAAGCAATTCATCTGCACTTGATTTGAGTAATCTTAATGATGTATTACCAAATAGTAACGGTAAAAAGAAGAAGAAGAAACAAGTTTTATATCACGTTGGTATATAAAAGTGACCCGAAATTTTTTTTCAGCCCCAAATTAAACGGCAAGAGGATTAATATGAGTAAAACATTATTTCTCCGTTTGAAATATTCTGCCATAACCTAGTAACATTTTACTTCATTCATAGAATAAAAATTTGAAAAAGAAAACAGTTGTAGGTCTGACTTATCTCAAAGTAATTACTTGTTGTTGAAGAAACGCTTGCCTACACAAAGGACATTCTTGTCTTTCTTTGGTCCAATCTATAATGCAAATCCAGCAAAAACAATGACCGCAAGGTGCCAGCGAGGGAGTCCTCATATACTCTAAACATAACATACATTTTCTGGATGCCTCAGAGATGTACGGAAGGGACTTGGGATTTGACAAGCATATCTCCTCAGCGACTGCCACAGTTGTTTGAGACATACCATACAATACCTGGTGATCTTTATCATCTTTCAATGCATTAGGATCAGATTCATCTGAATCAGTCTCTGAAGATGTCAAGTCGTTGAATTTGTTTATAGCCTTAAAGAAAAATTGAATAATGATCATAGCACCCAATACTTCATAACTTCCATTATTTACCTCTCCATTCACCGAATGACCAAACACATATCTCAATCCAAAAAACCTTTTCGAGAGCTGGTAATACTTTCCACGAAGATAAAACAGTGAAATGTGAAGATTCAACAATGTGTCCATCGTGTTTTTATAGTTGATATTTGAAAGCCATTTGATTAGCCATCCGGTAGAATTATTTGGTATCTTTTCAGACAATTCATCATCATCCTTATCATCATTGGGTTTAATCTTCTTCAGTATTCTGTTCAAGATTCTCGATATGGTATAAGGAAGTATCAGATACGAGATTATGAATCCAATTCTTTGAAAAAGTCGGGGTAATTTTGTACCTTTACGATTGACGTAGATTAAATCGGTATATTCTTCTCCCAACGTTTTAGAGCCTCTCAATGTTGTAAGAGAAAGATATAAGACCTTTGCAAGGATGCCTATCTCTTCAGGGTGCAAGTTCACGAACCTTTGACCCTGATAAATCTGAATCACTTCTTGAATCTTTGATTTCACAACAGATTCAAAATAAGAGTCTTTCTGATGAGCTCGCACTATAATATACAATTGTCAGAATTTGTGCCACAAGACAATTGATAAAAATGGGAATATGACTTACCAATTGCAGGTCCATCAGCAAATGGAAAGGTCTCAGACCTCATTGACAGTTGCTCGTTTGACATTATTTATATGATTTACTATACTCCTAAGAGATATTTTTTGATTAATTGTTTATCAAACAAAAGGAAAGAGAAAAAGTGTTAGAAAAAAAAAAAACTCTGATTACCTCCACAAACTAAACTAAACCAAAGACATTCATAATAGGGCTGATTTATTACCTATTTAATTCCTCAGTTACTTACAAAAAGATAGAAGGGACTGTCCCTTTTGTGACTTCTTTTTCTTTTTATCCGATTTTTCATTTTCATTGGGCACCTCATGTGAAGAAGGAATGAAATACTCTTTAGATAGTTTAACCGCCAAGTGATAATCCTTATGGGTCACCATGTCTTCATCAACAATTCTTTTTCTGCACTCATCACAGTACTGGGGATCTTGATTCGTTTCTTCCTCGTTTCTTCGTTTTTTGCTTCCAGTTATCATATGATCGAAGATATTGTATTTGTAACCTCTTTGCGTTATTTTCCTCTTCCCCACTTCTTCAGTATCCAGTGCTACCGTTGACAGGATGTCATTAGATGGCGTATTACTGAATTCAGCAAACATAGAATCAATCACTTCGCTGGTGTTTGCACTTTTCATTGCAAATTCGTCAATGCTTCTTAAATAATCCATCTCTTCAAAATTCGAAATTGCAATTCCAAAGTGTGTGAGGGGAAATAGTTCCCCATTTGCAAATTCATTCCATGTTTCAATCACAGTTTTAAATAGTTTGCAACCATTTTTATAAATCAAATCATGCGATTTTTCCAAAGAAGGTATCAAAGACATGGAACATTGCCTTGTAAACGATTGAAATGTAGACGTTCTAAAGTCGATAGAAAATGTTTTCGGCCTTCTGATAATTCGATGTGATGTATCTCCTGACAATATTCCACTCTCTTCATCTAACTCTTGCATTCTTTGTAGTATGTCTCCACAAAAAACAGGCATCCATTGTTCAATGTCTTTCAACGAAGTAACTGAATTTCCTCTAAAATTTTTAGAAGAAGCCATCGACTTTACATCTGTTCTCATATTCAAAGGACTGTAAAGTTCGCCTCTCACCATTTTATATAGTTGAGTAGCTAACTGATTATCAGGCTTGAGCTTCTCTCTCAAATCATTAATGCTAAAATTGTCTCTTATAAATCTGATGGAACCTTCCGAAGGTGTCATTAACTTCAGTTGAATCATCAGTCCAATCTTTCCACCCATGCTCCAAAAATCAGACAACTCAAAATTATCACAAAAATTTTGTATAGCTGAAGCTCTCACCACGGTTTGATTATCTGGCTTGAGGAATCCACTTCCCAATTTAGAGATGGTTTTCAGTCGACTTACGCCACAAGAGGTGGTGTATCCCAATTCCTGTTCAATAATTTTTCTTATCTCAAAAGCTAGTTGTGAACCAATCATAATAAATATATCATCCCAATCTCTAATAATACGTTCCAGAGATTCCAGATCTTCTGACTCGTTGTTGATTACCTCCCCTTTGAACTCCAATCCAGGGGGTAACTCTTGTGGGATCAGCGGTAATAATTCTTCTAATTCCTTGGGTGAACCCAATTCAGGGAAAACCTCTAGTGCTCTTTGATATATAAGCCTACCAACATCCATAAAACTCTCATCCACACTTGCTTTTTCAACTTTGTCACACTTTGATCTGAAAATTCTCATCATCTTCCTACTCTCGCGTCTATATGGATCCAAAGAGACCTTATGGCTATCAGCACTTGGAAGAACTCCGGCATCTCGATAAGACCAATTAGGTTCACCTCTTTTGAACACAGCGGTATGAGCCGCTATCACATTGGGGCATTTCTTTCTCGCTGATTCCAATGAGTCCATTCTACTTATTCCATATTTCCTTGCTGCATACGATACCGCAATAAGACTGGACCATTGCACACATACCACGGGGTCTTCTGAAGACAAACCCAATCTCAACTGTTCCAGTTGAGCAAAAAAAGCATTGACATCCACATGTACAATGACCAGAAGTGGTGTACTATGGGATTTTTCAGCTATGTTCAAGTCCAAGAAATTTCTCCAACTGAACTGAGAACGTTGAGGAATCATCCGTGGGACATATGTTCTCTTCTTCTGTTCTGTGTCCTCCAGCATCTGGTTTCTATGTGTATCATGTGTGGATATGTGTATGTCTACCAACCTATCTCTCTGTTGCCTTTCTTTATCAGCAAGCAACGATAAAGGATAAAAGACCTAAACAGGAGGGCAAAAGGTCGTTCCACAAACCTCAATTCCACCACCCATATAAAAATTAAAAAAAATAAAAACACAGAAAAAAAATTTTCATCTAAACTATCAATCTATCATCAATCTATGGATAATTAATTGATTTAGACCCATTATATCTTTAATCTTTAATCTAGTGTTGATTGATTCAATAGTAAGTACTCTTGCAAGTCAACGTTACATCTGATGGACAAAAAGTATACAGTGATGACAAAGTTGTCGCCCCAAACGGAACATACATGACCGATTCGATATAAGCCAAACACACTGAAAATTCTGACACTATACTTTTTGCCTTTCATCTTTTTTGATGTCACTTATTTATTGTATAAATGATTTATTCGAAAACTAACATTGTTGAATAGTTGAGCTTCGCTTTGTTTCAATGTTAAAACTCTCATTTTACAGGAGTAGAGTAGGATTTTGCATATTCTTTATTTTCTGGTTCTAGTTCAAAATTGTATCGATGTTTTTTATTTATTTTATTTAATTTATTGAAGCGAGTTAATTGGATCATTTGATTCATTCCTCATTCTCTTGTCTGTTTTTTTTCTTTTTCTTATACAAGAAGGTCTGCTGGTGATGTTTTTCATGCTAATCATGAATCTAATGATTAAAAACTTTTCGAATCGTTCATTGAGTAAAATCTTTGGGCGTCTGAAGCGCACATTCTTGTTTTAATTGTATATGAAACATTGAGATAGTACCTAATGGTTCACTTCATTGGAGCACTGTTTCTTATTCGTCGTATGACATGTTTGGCATTGGTCGTTTATATATCTCTCTGTGTGTCTTTTTAGGAGAGGAGGATTTAGTAACATAAATCCCAACTTATTAGAAACTGTGTTGGGAAGGGATTAATTGTACTGTGTAATTGTGTCAAGTCAGCCACTTGCACTTTGATCTGTATGCATCTTTTGATTTTCGAGAGAAGGTTTTTTCGAATCTCAAAAGATCGTATCCGGCAGAAGAAAGACCACCTCCTTTCGGGTTATTAACAAACTGATATGAGGATCATCTTTTCTTCTTAAATTTGCCTGGAATGATGAATGGAAAAACTTCCAACAACGACATCTTGAATTTTTTTTTTTTTTTTTCAGGTACAGGGTAAACAAAAACAAAACAAAACAAAAATAAAGTAACCTAAATAAATAATAACAAGTTGTCTTTTAAAGTAGTGTTTGTTAAGATAACAACCACCACAACCACATTATTAAAGTGCATGCTCCCAACTCAACTTCAAAATGGCAGATGTTCTGGAACCTGCACCTTTGCCCCTTGATGAGACCATTCTGCAATTGTCCAGATTCGATATCTATTTACCATTACCCTTTCGTTGTATAATGTTGATCAATCTTGGGGTATGGTTATGGGCCTTGAATTGTAAACTGTGCTTCGATCATAATATTGATGTCTTACAAGTCTTAAAGTTACAGCCGCAGCAGCAGGAGCACAAATACTACTATAGAGTTCCATTGAGAATGACTCTGGTCACTCTGACGAATTATTTGATATATTTGGTACTAGGTAACAACTTCTTGAACGATGATGATAATTCAATTAGCTGCTTAGACATACTATGCTATTTGAATATACTGGTGATATTTCTGCTTTTAATCTTCCCATTAAGCTCGCCTCAAAATAAGAGAATTCTTGAGACTTTTAGGAGAGTTTTAGTTGGTAACATAGATATCAATTTGAGGAATAATGATATTTTACTTTCTGATACCTTAACTTCATATTCCAAAGTTGTTGTCGATCTTCATATTTTAAACTCTCACTTGTTCACAAATAAAACATCTTTTCCAAATTTGTCCAAAAATGAAGTGATGCTCAATAGATCATTGGGATCGGTTTATTACTTGGATCTTTTAATATCTTGCTATCCATCCACCATAAGATTAAGACAATGCATAATAGAATTCAGGAAAACCAAAAACAAACAACACTTACTCAATGCTCTTAAGTACAGCACAAGTTATCTTCCAGTATTGGCAAATATTTATATGAAAAACAACGTTGAAGCGAGTTTGAAATTTTGGTATTTGAGTTCATTCATCAACTCAACTTATTCATTTATCTGGGATATAGTAGTTGATTGGAACTTCGAATTTATCCATTATTTTGTTTCTAGATCCAAACAGCAGAGAAAGCTTTTGCGATCCGTATTAATGTTCAATGTGACGTTTTTCTACTATGCTGCAATCGGGATTGATTTCGTGCTACGATACATATGGGTAATAAGATCCTTCAGCGACTTAAACTCTGGCACTTTACTCTTCAGTTTGTATGACTCTGAAGTTGGGTTGTTCGTTTTGGAAATATTAGAATTGTTCAGAAGGTGGGTTTGGGTCTTTATCAAACTCGAGACTGAGTACATCAAAATTTACAACGGTGATTTGCTCAAAATGAAAGAATCTGAAGAGGGGGGGATAGCGTTACAAGAAGTTAGAAAAATAACCCATTAGTGTTTGATTCCTCTTATTTCCTTCGATTTATTGAGTTCCTAATATATAGAGCCCATTTGTACAGATATAAATAGACTCAAAAGATGATGATGATGATGAAAAAAAGACTATGTTAAATTGTTTAAACCCTGATAGACAATAAGTACTTATTTATCCTTTTTTCTACTATTGCTCTTGCTCTTCTCTTTCCGCACGTTCAGTTTCCTTTCATTCTTTGATAAGTATCTGAATTTTTTCTTTTTGATCTTTGGTTTAGTCTGGCTAGCAACAATAACGGCATATTTTTTGGCTCTATCTATTGATTCGTTTAAAACCTCTCTCGACTTACTCAAATCAACAAAGTTGGACTTGGCGATTATTTCAAGATTGTCCTTATTAGGATCCATGGATTCAATTGTTACTGTGGTCAACTGATCTTGTTCTGAATCTATTGGTGCCGAAGCATACACTTCTTTTCTTTTCAATATTCCTCTGATCTCTGCTTGCCTTTCTTCTTCCAGAACTGCTGCTTCCTCCTCTTCATTTGATTCATCAAAACCATTCCATTCATCTAAATTCTCATCATCATCAATATTTTGTTTAGATTTCGATTTCTTGTGATCATCATCATCAGATTCATCAGATTCATTTACAATTCCTCTTAAATCCTTCAATTTGTTGTTGTAGAGATCAAGTTGCCTCAGAATATCCTCTTTCTTCTCATCCCTTATTCTCTTCCTCTCCTCAATTTTGGCTAATCTGTCCTGTTCTGCATTGTACTCCAGAGCATTCTTCTGTCTCTGTACTTTTCTCTTATGGAAACCAGTCAAGTATTCCTTTCTAGAGTCTTTATCGAAAACTACCTCCAGTACTCTATGTTTTTGTTTCTGTTTCTGTGCATACTTCTTACCACCAGTAAGAATCTCTCTGTTCGTTCTTACCATGACTGATTGTATGAAACCCTCTGATAACTAACGTTTTATCGCTGTCTTATTTTTATCTTTTACTTTCTTCTCGAAAAATAAAAGAAAAAGAAAATTTTTTGTTTTTGTTTTTCTTTTGTTATTTCAAGAGGAGAGAGATGAGATGAGATCTCTATATATCTTCTTCTTCTTCTCTATGGAGTAATGGTATACGTTATTAGGTATCAAATTATCCTAAATATCAGCTGTATAACTTCTATATCTTTCTAGTGCACTCGAGTAAAAGTTTTTGAGCTAGTACAATAACCACCCCTATTTACCTTCGTTTCAATGTGGTAATTATATTAAAAGGCAGGGGAAGAAAAATAAGGAAAAAAAATTATCAAGATATATATTATATAATAAATTTAAACCCCTTTCTCTCTTTCTAATTATTTCGAAGACATCTAATTCAAATAACACCATATTATTATATAATGACATTGAATGAATCCAACATTCCATTATTATCCAGCTCTTCTTTTTACAATGATCAAGCATATGAAGAGAACTCCAATTCTCAGATATTTGGAGTGCTTTATAAAGGGAACAGGGAATCCCCGGATTTTTACCACATCACAGAAAATAAAGTCATTCGAATTGGAAGAGACTTCAAAAACGATATCATTTTGAATGATCCAGCTGTTTCTCTGTGCCACTGTTTAATATGGGGAGTGCAATTTGGTCCAGATACCGCCCCTATATGTTACTTGAAAGACACATCTTTGAACGGGGTGTTTTTAAACAAGGAGCTTTTGCAAAAAAAAGAAGTAGCCATGCTAGAAGATGGTGATATCATTGAAATCAGATACTCTGGAACCTTTACCTTTGCAGAGCCAGAAAAATATAACAAAGAAGTTTGGAGTCCAATCTTTGTGGATTGTGATTGGGAAATCACTCATCGAATGTTAGGTTACGGAACTTTTGGCACAGTGAGTGCACCCTTTTTGTTTTTTTATCAAAAAACCCAAAATCTAGGGTAAATAATAAAAATAAATGTACTAACTTATAATATAAAGGTTTATGTTGCACATCACAGAGTTATCAGTGGTAAACTATTTGCAGTGAAAGTTATTAAACAAAGCCAATCTTATGAAATTGACAGACAACTGGAGTACGATATTTTAGAAGGTTTAGATCACGTAAGTAAGAAAAGGGAGAAAAAGGAAAATAATGCCTTAAAAAAACTAACAATCGAAAAATTCCAGCCTAACATTACAAAAGTTCATGATACCATTAGAACAAGTAGCGGTAGATTGTTCTTTTTCCAAGATTTAATAGCCGGTGGTGATCTCCATTCATATCTTCGCAGAAAAGGTCAATATCATCTGATTTCAGAATCAGAATCAAAAATGATCCTTTATCAAATTATTTCTGCGGTTTCCTACTTACACGAAAACAACATTATTCACAGAGATTTAAAGGAGGACAACATCTTGTTAGAAACACCTCAACCTTACTCAAGGATTTATATTAGTGATTTTGGTTCCGCCAAATTATTACCAGCATCACGGACTTTTACAGCAGTCGGTACTCTTGAATACTCTGCACCTGAGGTAGGTCTTCGATTTAAGAAAAGCAGAAGGCAAGGTTATGGTAAACCTTGCGACATGTGGTCAATTGGTGTTATTCTTTATATAATGTTGACTGCAATCGTACCTTTCCCAAAAGATAGTGAGGCAGATTTTACTTCAAAATTTCATAGACTGATGAAATTCAGTGATCTAGAATTATGGGGGGACATTAGTGATGAAGCAAAAGATTTCACTTCAAGATTACTTGACAACAATTATTATGAAAGATTGACTGTTGGCCAGTGTTTCACTCATAGATGGATTCTGAAACACAGAGCTATTTTGCAATTGTCATATCAGACAATACTAAATAAAAGTGGATATCAATGATTTATAACGTTTGATAAATAAATAAATGTACATCGATTGGATTGTTGAGAGATTTTTATCGTGAAAATTGATGAATCAACTTCAGACTTAGAAAAAGTTAGCCGAAACACGGGAAACTGCATGATTATAAAACGCCTTACCTTATCAATTATAAGCTTAATTGACTCGTGCTTGCTTCAAAAATATGCTAGTTTCTTTGTTTCGAACACTTAACGACAATAGATCTAAACAGGAATATCGGTTGATAAGTCATAATTATCTCAAATTCAGATCTAAACGTTCAAGGGTTGACGTGTTAGCTGCAACTCTTCCAACTCTAATTAGGTCAATAGTCCGAATTTTTTTATTTTTACATACAAAAAATAAGTTTTAGGTGAATTTATCGAAGAGTAGAGAGAATAAATTTGTAATGAAGAGAATCGGCGGGAGAAAATTTTCTTGATCTTGCCATTGATCCTGTTGCTGATCCCGAAAAGGACAGAAGCTAGGGAAAAGTTGATTTCCATCTTTTATTGGGGTTCGGACCAATCTCTATCTGGGTATTAACCGAGAATTTTCCAAAATTCAACTCAATAGAAAAGCTCATTCATCCTCATCTTCAAAGGAATGTTCATCTTTTTGATTTGTCGATGAAAAAAATATACAATCAGTTACGTGTGTGATGACCATTTTGATCCATGAAAAGCGAGATAATAACTCCACCAGGCTTTTGGTAGATTGGTTGTACGCGGTGGTTATAACCAGATAAAGAAGGGTATTGCTTACGGTTGCAAAAGGAGAAAGCTCGGTCCGAAACCATTGATTTTACCGCAGGAGGAGAGTAGATGGGTGGTGATAGAAAGGCAGAAATATATTAAGAAAATGCGGTTTTAATTAAAAGATGCAGAAAGCCCTCTAGTTGGAATGAGGAAAAAGTGAAATGTAGAGTCAAGATAGAAGCTAAGCTTTACGGAACTTACGGGGTGAGAATTGAATTTTTTGTTTTTTTGTCTCTCATCCAGATCGATCGGTCTTTCATTTATCTTAGACGGGCAAAATCCAAATCATTGGCGAAGATTTTGGCACTGGGATCGAAGGAGGTATAAATCGGTAAATAAATTCAAGCGCTGATAAATAAATGAATTGAGTTAATCCACAGAAGATGTAGACAATGTCTTTGTCTCAGTGATTGATGTTGTTGTAAATAATTTTGGGGGTCGGTCGGAACGGCGTTTAAAGGAATCAAAAACCTTTTCTCCATCTGATTCCAATATAAATCTAATAAATGAGTTGTTTGAAGGGAAGATGGAGGCAAATAAAAAAAATAAACAAAGGCAAGCTTTGCATAACCTAGACGAAGAGGCATGAACAATATAAGACCAAATAGCAGAAAAGTAGAAGGGGAGATGAGGGCATAAGTGTGATGTGTATCGAACTCTAACCATTATAATATTTTGATTCCTAACCAAAAAAAAAAACAAAAGGTTAAAAAAGGAGAAAATTTTTTTGACTTTGATCACAATTTCTGCGAGATAATTAAGAGTATTTTACAGATTATTATTCGATTTACTTATAGGAATTGAAGTTTCAATTGATCTTTTTCCCTTCTCGTTCCATTTTATATCTGTTAGCGTTTTTTTCAAAGCTTAATTGTATTCCGTTTGTCAATTCA
The DNA here is from genome assembly GCA_030567715.1 of Nakazawaea wyomingensis. NCBI lineage: Eukaryota > Fungi > Ascomycota > Pichiomycetes > Alaninales > Pachysolenaceae > Nakazawaea > Nakazawaea wyomingensis. Next base: position 177,789 of record JAJLSQ010000002.1, read on the forward strand.
GCGAGTGTTAAACCGAGTAAACTTTACATTTGGCTACATTTTTTTGAAGTTTTTTTAGTTATTATTGATTTGTTACATTTCGTTTGTTGTGTTCACCATTGGGTTTAAAGATCACGACGATTAGACAAAATTGAACCAGCTAACAGTTCTTTGCACTACTGGTTTCACTGTCTTTAACAGATAGGGATTCTCATCAACAAGTTAATTAAGAATAGATTAGGAGACTTCATGCTCTTTTAAATCACTATCCTTTGATTTGATCCTTACATCAACAGTTTTAAAGCAACCTTTTTTTCATATTCCTCGTCTCATAATAACATAATGTCAAGTTTCAGCAATCAATATGGTGGTTCAAATGACCAATTTTCAGCTTCGGCATTCGTATCACAAAACTACCATCACTCATCAAACTCATCCCCTTCTCCTAACCAATTTGCTTCTGGGAACTATTATAACAATGGCAACAATAATAACAACAACAACAATAATAATAATAACAGCAACAATAACGGAGGATTGATACAGCAGACTGCAAACACACAGAATCAATTATGGATGGGAGACTTAGATCCTTGGTGGGATGAAAATGCAATCAAACAGATTTGGGCTTCTGTAGGTGAAAATTCCTTATCCCAAGTCAAGTTGATTTATAATAGAAATATCCAAGCCAATCAGGGAGGCAACTCCGCTAATTCTGGATATTGTTTCCTCACATTCAATTCTTATCTGCTGACACAACAGGCGCTAAGCCATAATGGAACTGCTATACCGGGAACGAATAGATTATTCAAGTTGAACTGGGCTTCTGCTGGGCAACATTCCCAATCATCATCTGTTGCCCAAACAGGCTTGGGATTTCAAGAGTTTTCAATATTTGTTGGTGACTTAGCTCCAGATGTCACTGATAACATTTTATTTGAATTTTTCCAATCGCAATATCCCTCTTGTTCTAGTGCTAAAATCATGATGGATCAAATAACAGGCAACTCAAGAGGTTATGGATTTGTTAAGTTTTCTAATGAGTTAGAACAGAATAAGGCATTGTTAGAAATGCAAAGTGCTATTTTGAATGGACGTCCTATAAGAGTATCTACTGCCACTAAGAATACATCTCAATCTATGAATAGAGCTGGAAGTAACCAAGCTCAGACATTGCTTCATCAACAACCTAAAATACAATTGCCTCCTCAACAGTTCAATCCACAGTTAACTCCTTTTAGCGACTCTAATAATACAACGGTGTTCATTGGTGGATTAAACGTTCCAATTTCAGCTGAAGAATTGAAGTCATATTTTCAGATCTATGGAGATATAGTGTATGTCAAAGTTCTTGATGGCAAGAATTGTGGATTTGTCCAATATGTTAATAGAATCGATGCTGAGAAGGCAATGATTGAAATGCAAGGTTTCCCTATTGGCACCTCAAGAATGAGATTGGCTTGGGGTCAAAAATATAGTCAGCAACAACAGCAGCAGCAACAGATACTACAACAGCAACAACAACAACAACAACAGCAACAACAGCAGCAGCAGCAGCAGCAACAACAACAACAACAACAACAACAGAGCAGTCTCTACACAAGTCTTTTGAACCACAGTAATAATCACAATGAGAATTTCAATAACGGAATTTTTGATCAAAATACTTACTTGAATGGGTCATATAATTTTGAAAACAACAACTCTTTTAACAATACCGGCTTCCTTTCAAACGAACAAAATAAGCCAATATACTCCACACCGGATTACACAAATCACATTTGAAGTCTCCTCACTATTATCGTTACGATTTGTAGTAATAAGCAATGCTAATAATCAAACATCAAGGGCAGATCAGCTTGGAGAAACTGCTTCTAAGGCTTTAATTTACTATTTAACTGATGTTGCTATACAAATCTTAGTTTTTAATCTTATGTTCATTATTACATTGTTTGAGATCTGTGGTCAATACAAGGCCATATTTTGCATTTTAAGCATTTTTCAACTGTTTTTAACATTTTATATTTATCATCTATCACTTTATTATTTATCACTTTTGAATGCTCCTCCATCGGTTTATGATTACGTTATTTACTACTTTTTTAATTTTTACTCACTTAGTATTCTTCGTTATCTTATTCATTTTTTTTTTTTTTTTAATTTTTTTTATCATGCAAAAAGTTGATTTGTTTCACTATTCATTAACTGTTCACCTTTATATGTTGGTATGACTCATAATTCTCATTTTATACACCCGTCTATATAGTTCAACTGTTTATATTTTAAAGATATTTTGTTCGTGTTTTTCTCAATCAAAGTTATTAAAAGAACATTTTTTTTTTGTTATTGTTAGAAGGATGTTTTCTTTTAATCCTCAAGAGAGGGTTGGGAAAAGATATTGATGAAATAAATCTAGAGAATAACCGTTACTATATGCGTGACAAACATTCAAAAAGAATAAATAATTGAAAGTGACCTAGAATAAATAAATAAATAAATTAAGCTAGGATCAACAGATAAATAAATGAATAAATAAATAAATAAAAATATCTAATAAATAAATAATTAATAAATAAGTTAAGCAGTTTTATCAACTCTTGCACGATAGAGATGTGCATCGTCTTCATTTTTGGCACCCAAGTCCTTAGCTAATCCATCATATGGGTATGTTCGAGGGTAACAAGGCCTCTCTGGGTACAAATCGAAATAGTATATGAAACCAATGAGACCCCCCATCAGAGCAAAAAAAGTGAGAAACCATTTTGAAGCAACCTTGTTATCAACATGATTATAAAAGTCTGGCGACCACATATCCAAGAGATCATAGTTAGGGTGCAATGGCTCATTGAAGTTTCTTCTTAGTTGCTGATCGTCATATTTCTTGTATGGATCTCTCATTTGATAATTTATCGGTTTGAGAATAGGATAATCCCAATCAAAATAATAATTTTTGGGAATGAATGGTGGCAAATCAGACTTGAATCTTTTGAAGATGAATGGTTTGCATCTCAAAATTGATTGAGACTTGAGCATGATGTAATTGTTGAATTCTCTCTATCAATCTCTTTTATGTATTTTAGTGATTAATTAATTGATTAACTTTTAAAATTTTTGATTTTCTCTTTTTTGTTCTTTACTGCACTCCATTTTCTCGTGTCAATATCAAAAAGTTCTCTCTTTTTCTCAAAAGTTGATTTTTTAGTTTATATTTTTTTTTTTGTTTTTATCATTATTTTATCACAGAAGACACGAGCAGGTGAAGAAATACGAACAAAGCGATAGAGATTCGTTGCGGACCCTTTGAATCCAACACGATGTCCAATGATCCTCCGAACACTAAGATACCGAAAGGACTAAATGGGCGAGGAAGGGAGAATTCAGGAGAAATAACAGATGGGAACTCACCCTCGCAATCGCCATCAAACGTACACAGGAGGAGTGGTAGAAGAAGAGAACAGGTGAACTATGACGTACGAAGACATTATAAACGTGGAAGTTCAATGGCTAACGATTCATCCTCCATCATAATACCACTGGCGAAGAAATCATCAACTAAAGTCGATGAAACGTCCAATCCAATCTATGCATCTTATGTGCCACCACCTATTATAATTGAATCGTCTAGCTCATCATCCTCAAGTTCGACATTGAAAGATAACTTGGCAAACATAGTGATAGAGAACGACAAGAAGATAGATGAACTTTTTCAGCTAATGACATACACTTCTTTGGTATCATTCGATCCCGAAAATCCTTCCATAAACAAAGACAGTGAAATCTACAAATCATTCGTTGAGCAATATGATCTCTGGTCGCAGGATGGAACATCAAAGCAGATCATATCTAGAAGAAGAAGTGCTAGACATGTTCCAAGGTCTACTGCTTTACAAAAGGAAATCAACAAGCTAGTGAAAGAGAAGTTGGACCAAAAGAAAAGCAATAAGGAAGATATCAAGGAAACTAAAGAACATAAAAAAAATAACGCTAAGGAAATCAAAAAGGACCATATCAAAGAACTGAAAGACACTAATATCAAAGAAATTAAAACTAAAAAACAAACAGTAATAACTTTGAAAAGATCTAGGTCGGTTACTGATCAGATACCGACAATTAATGGAAAAAAGAAACTGAAAACTAGGAATATTAAAACAGAACAAGTCAAAGATGAATCTGTGCAAGAGAGTGTACATGAGACTGAATATCTGTCCCCCGAATCAATTTCTGATGAAAATGAAGAAGCAGAAGAACAAATAGAGGTAAAAGAAGAAGAAGAAGAAGAAGAAGAAGAAGAAGAAGAAGAAGATGATGATGATGAAGATGAGATTTTTGAAGCACCCATTAGTGAAGAATTTAAAAATGTTAAAAAGATTAAGTTGATAGTGAGAGAACCGAAGCTTATAGTGACGCATCCGTCACATATGACTGAACCAAAATTCTCAAATTTGTCCAGCTTTTTGAACTCATACAAGTCTTTAGATGAAGATTTATCGCTCACTGAGTATGAAAAATATTTATCAGATCAAAACAAACTTGTGGAGAAGATTCGAAATGCCGTTCATAACAAAACATTAAGAATTGATTTCAACGAGAACGTCGATAAAAGTCATTGGAATCAAAGAGAAGAACCAACAATGATCAAAAGAGCTTTAAAAGTACCGTCTTTTAAAGATCCTTTTAAATTGTTTAGTTTACCCACTCATCATGACCATATTTTGGCCCAAGGTATTCATTCTGCAAAATTATTTCAAGATATGAGAAGAGCAAGGATTCAAAGAAGTAAAAGAATTGCTCAAATGATTGAAACTCATTTCAAAAGGAAATCAATGTCTAAGGAGCGTGAACAAAAAGAGTTTGAAACGAAAATAATGAGAATGGCCAAAGAAGCAGCACGTATGGTGAAGAGAAAGTGGTTACAAGCCGAGAAGGCTTGGAAGATCTTGGAAGATAGAAGAAAAGAGGTGGAAAGAGTCCAGAGGGGTAAACAACATTTGACGGAAATGCTAGAACATTCCACTCACTTGTTGGAGCAACAGTTACAAAATAGGTCCAATTCTACTACGAGACATGCCACTCCGGAGCTAGAGAGTGACAAGAACATTTCTCTGAATGACAGTGATGATGAAAGTGAAAATGACATCGTCAATGAAAGCGACGAGCTATCTGATTCTGATAATGAAAGTGAAAATGAATCTGAAGTTCTGCGTAGTACAGGACACGAGGATGAAGACGACAGCAAACTTTCTGTGGAAGATTTGAAGGCAAAATATAGAGATATGACACCTGAGGATGCTAGTAATGATGCAATTACTGAGACCACTGGAGATGTAATGAAAGTGAATGAAAATGAATCCAATAATGTCACGGAAATCACAGAAGAAGAAAAGAAGGCGATTGAAAATGAAGAACCATACAACTCTTTGTTGGACAGCGATTCATCAGATTCTGATGAGTCTATGGATGATAGCGATGAGGAATTTGCAAATGATATAGATGAATCAGATGCCAGATCGGATTCCAATGCTCCAAATTTGGCTTCCTTATTTGGTGGTGTTGCTGATGATGATAGTGATGATGAATCTGTCAAAAGCGATGACGAGTCTGTGAAAAGTGACGAGGATGAAGATGTTAAACCGGAAACACCTATCTCAACACCCGATGATGAGAATTCTGATAATTCAATTGCCAATATAAGTAAAGCTTCTGATCCTGTCACCAATGAGCAGGTGAATAATGTTCCTGATGTTCCCTTACCACCGCTATTGCTTGGTAAGTTACGTATCTATCAAAAGCAAGGCTTGAACTGGTTAGCAGGTTTATATAACAACAATACAAATGGTATCTTGGCAGATGAGATGGGTCTTGGGAAAACAATTCAGACCATTGCGTTGATCACTTATTTGGCATGCGAAAAGCATATATGGGGACCTCATTTGATCGTAGTACCAACATCTGTTATGTTAAACTGGGAGATTGAATTCAAAAGATTTGCCCCTGGGATGAAGGTGTTGACATACTACGGTTCCCCACAACAAAGAAAAGAGAAGAGGAAAGGTTGGAATAATCCGGATGCTTTTCATGTTTGTATTACATCATACCAGTTGGTGGTTCATGATCATCATGCCTTTAGAAGGAAGAAGTGGAGATATATGATTTTAGACGAAGCTCACAATATCAAGAATTTTAGATCTCAAAGATGGCAAGCATTGTTGAATTTCAACACTGAACATCGTTTATTGTTAACGGGTACTCCACTTCAGAATAGTATTATGGAGTTGTGGTCTTTGTTATATTTCTTGATGCCATCTACAAAAGCCGATCAGTCTATGCCGGCAGGGTTTGCAAATTTACAGGATTTTCAACAGTGGTTTGGTAGACCAGTGGACAAGATCGTTGAAGGCGGTGGTTCGTCTGCGGAGGCGGATGATGAAACGAGAAAGACTGTGTCAAAATTGCACCAAGTTCTTCGACCATATTTACTTAGAAGATTGAAAGCTGATGTGGAAAAACAGATGCCTGCGAAATATGAACATATTGTTTATTGTCGGTTATCAAAGAGACAAAGGTATTTATATGATGATTTTATGTCTAGAGCTCAGACCAAGGAAACCCTTGCTTCAGGGAACTTTTTGTCAATTATCAACTGTTTGATGCAACTTCGAAAAGTTTGTAACCATCCTGATTTATTTGAGGTGAGGCCAATTGTCACTTCTTTCGCTATGCATCATGCTGTTGCTTCGGATTTCCAATTGAAAGAGCTTGTTGTGAGGAAAAATCTTAATTCTTCACAAGAGACTCTGAATTTGGGTGTTATTAATGCATTGGTAACTTCAAACGAATTCATCTCGACTTCAAATGCTGATTCTTTTAAGAAATTGAATGGAAGTGAAAAATTGGAAGATGAATCTCGTAAATTGGCTGCTGTTTTAAACACCCATGTCCCTGAGAACTACCAAGATCTTGAAAAATATTATGAGTATACAAAGTATGAGGAACAGCAACAAGCCTTATCACACACAGATCATTTGGTTTACTTGAACAATATGAGATGTGCCAAAAGTCCTGTTTATGGATCCAATGTTTTAAAATTAATAACTTTACAGAAGCCCAAGGTGGAATCCAAGCTGATGGATGATTTGATCAAACCTTTGAAAACAAGGGCTTTACTCTTGTCAGATACTGTCGAGAAGTATGCTTTTGTCACGCCACCCGTGGTGGCATTAGATATGAAGAGATTAGCAGTTACTCCCGAGTTACTGACAGAAATTAACGCCTCCGCTCAAAAATTGGAAAATCCGTTTCATCAAGCTCAGGTTAAGTTATCAATTGCATTTCCTGATAAGAGTTTGTTGCAGTATGATTGTGGTAAATTACAAAAATTGGCAGTATTACTTCAACAGTTGAAAGATAATGGGCATAGAGCTTTAATTTTCACCCAGATGACCAAGGTGTTGGATATATTAGAGTTGTTTTTAAATTACCACGGTTACAGGTATATGAGATTGGATGGTTCTACAAAGATTGAAGATCGTCAAATATTGACCGAGAGGTTCAACACAGATGATAGAATCACCTGTTTTATATTATCAACTAGATCTGGTGGTTTAGGTATAAACTTAACAGGTGCCGACACAGTTATATTTTATGATTCCGATTGGAATCCAGCTATGGATAAACAATGTCAGGATAGATGTCATAGAATTGGACAGACTAGGGATGTACACATTTACAGATTTGTTTCTGAATATACAATTGAGTCTAACATTTTAAGCAAGGCAAATCAAAAGAGACAATTAGACAATGTGGTCATTCAAGAGGGAGATTTCACAACAGATTATTTCAGTAAATTATCGGTATCTGATCTTTTGGGTGAAGATTTGAATGAACCTGGAGAAAGGAAGCCATTGATCATGGATGAAAACCCAAACAAATTCACAGCGGTATTGGCTCAAGCTGAAGATGCAGATGATGCAGCAGCTGCTAATGCTGCTATGAAGGAGGTTGAACTTGATAATGCTGACTTTGAAGAACAAGCTGCTGCTGCAACGGCGGCTGCCAATAAATCAAACTCAATCACTCCTGGACCTGATCCAACGCCAATTTCAAATGCAAATAATACAGTCGATGGTGAGGAGGTGAATGTAGAAGAATTGGAAGAATTTAATGATGATGATGTTGGTCACATTGATGAATATATGATTAGATTTATTGAGGGTGGCTATTACTGGGATTGAATTAAATTTTTTTTATCTACAATGTGTATAATAATATTATGTATATTTGCTAATAATAATAATAGGTCTTTATTTTTTATTCGTTTTTTTCCGATTATTATTTCTTGAATTTTCAATTTATTAATCTATTACATCCGGAAGATGTTACATCGATTAATAAGTTGTATTTCAGAGGAACTTCAGACTTATCTTATCAAACATCACCCACACCTGATGCTGACATTGCCCTTTGTCTATGATGCTAGTCTATGATTTCTATTTTGAAGATAAGCAAAGCTTCTATCACCAGAACTTTTCATAAACTGAAAAAAAAAAACAGTCGGATTCGTTTATTTTATATATCTACAGTGGACTTCAGCGGAGTTCGTCGTCAATGATAATCATTTCCAAAGATCAGAATTCTCCTCATCAATCGGACATCATCTCCGATGGGGAAACTTGTAAAGTGATAAGCAATCTAATGCTTGTTATCTACTGCCGACAGCAGCGGCGTCTCTGGAGTTGTTAATCCGAGAAAAAGAAAACACTGGAAAAAAATGCTGACAAAAAAAACCTGCCCTGAATAATCGGTGATGCATTATAGAAGGAGTGAAATATTTTCTAGATAGATCAAAAGATAGAAACAACGATAGAGTGATAGATAAATCCCATTATTTTCTAGTTTCACATTGACTGCATGATATTTCCCCGTTTATCTAAACTGGAGAGAGAGAAGGTAAAAATGATGTAGACAAAATCAAGCTGGTAAGCAAATTTTCAAGGCTGAACGAATGTGCAAAATGATGCCGTGGCAATTTGGTTGCAAAATTATTTTATTGGATCGATTGAAGTACCCTGCACCTTCTGCTTCCGACGGGATATGCACTGGATGAATAAATAAATAGTCACTTGAGCATTTTATTAATTAAGCTCCCAAAGCTTAACTTTTGTATGCGGAAAAAAGCTTAAGATAACATATGCGCAAAAAGAAACAAAAGCTTATCAGACCTTTCCTTCTCTCGGTAAGGCAATTTTGTCCCAAGGGCTTACAAATTTTTTTTTGAATTTTTTGCAAGATTGAGATTGGAAAACGAATATAATTTGATGGGTATGTCATTTTTCAGTTATCTTATCGTTCTATCCTTTTGTTCTTTTTCTTCCTCATGTTCAATATAGAGTAATATATTGATCAAATATTGAAAATAATGTCTGAAACTAAATCTGAGGAAGATATTGACTTGAAGAACCAGAATGTATCTGTTTTTGTCTCAAACTACGAAGACATAGAGGAATCAGTTCATAAACCATTAAAATGGTATCAAAGATTGGATAAATTAATTAGGGTTCAAGATGCTGCAGAGAGCGAAAGATTAAGTAACAAGGATTTGGATCCTATACCACCAGAAAGAAGAACTTGGAAAGGTTGGCAATTAGCTTGTTATTGGGGGTCCGATATGCTTCAAGCTTCAGCTTTAAGAACTATTGTTAGTTTGACTGATATAGGTGTCAGTGCCAGAATGGCTCTTTTGGCAAACACATTGGCTTATATCATGATGGGTTGTATAATGGCTTTGAATGCTAAATTTGGTATCAAATATCATGTTCCATTTACAGTGCAATCTAGGGCTTCATTTGGGTTTTACTTATCATATCTAATTGTCTTGATGAGATTAATTGTGGGAGGTATCTGGTTCGGTGTCAATGCTTATACCGGTGCAGAATGTATTAGGAGCATGATTTATGCCATTTGGCCATCTTTCCATCATATCAGAAATCTGTTACCAGCTAGTGCCAATATAACTACAGATTTGATGGTTTGTTATTTGATTTATTACATTATATCTTTACCATTTTTTTACATTAGACAAGAGAAGATTCAATGGCTTTTCACTCTGAAGACGATCTTGACACCAGGTGCATTTTTTGCAATCTTGGGTTGGGCTCTTGTTGTTACTAAAAATACTAGTACTACAATCTTCAGTATCGATGCCACAACTACAACTAGTTCAGGTTTTTCATGGGCTTTCATGTCAGCTCTTGCCTCGGCAATCTCATCATATGCAACAATGGCTGTGAACATCAATGATTTTGCTAGATACACAGAAGACAAGTATGCTCCATATCTTCAAATTTTGATTTTACCTTGTTTTTCTATCTTTACTTCTTGTATTGGTTTGATAATGGCTACTGCTTCCAAATATAAATGGGGTGAAGCATTTTGGGATCCATTACTTGTCTTGGATAAATGGACAAGTCATGGTGGTAGAGCTGGTGCTTTCTTCTTGGCTTTAGTTTTCCTTTTCAGTCAAATTGGTGTTAACCTTTCCGCTAATTGTACCTCGGCTGCCAACGATTTAAATGCACTTTTTCCACAATATATCAATATTAGAAGAGGTCAATTCATCATTGCCACAATTTTCAGTTGGGCAGCTACACCTTGGAACATTGTTTCAGGTGCCCCAGCTTTCTTGAACTTCATGAACGGTTATACCATTTTCTTGGCGCCAATGGCTGGTATTATCATTTCTGATATTTACGTTGTACACATGATGAAATATGACATTAGAGAATTTTACAAAAAACAGGGTGCTTATAGATACAACAAATGGGGTATTAATTGGCGAGCATGTGTTGCATTCTTATGCGGTATGGCACCTCAATTACCAGGTTTTGCTGCCTCAGTTACTCCAAGTATCAAACTTAAGCAATCGGTTCTTCATTTCTATTCCATTGGTTATTTCTACAGTTTTACAATTCCATTCCTTGTATACGGAGTATTATCGAGGCTTTTTCCTCCACATGGAACAATGGTTGAACATGCCGTATTACCAGATGATATTGATTTTTATGCTGATATGCCAAACGCTGAAAAATCAACATGTCCAGAATCGGAATCCGAATTGATTGGAGGAAGCAGCAGTTCTGAAGCTTAATCTTTATTTGATTTGCGGTCATTTTTATTCCCAATAGCGTTTTATTTACATTTTTCAATTTCATTTTTCAAAATCTGTCTTCGTCATCTGTTTTTTGTAATTTTCGATTCTTATCAAGCAAGACTTTCGTTTGAAATATATATAGTTGATTCTTTACTATTTCACTTTTCTTTACTTTGAGTATTTATTCTTTTAAAAAAGGAGAAAACTAAAAAATTTCATAAGAAATAGAGCCGTAACTCATAACTATAGATAATCTGAAGTATCTGGTGGTTTCACTTTGCCAACATCACTGTCTTCAATATCATGAGCATTATTTGAATTTTTTGCACTAATCAATCGAGAGCTGACTCTGTTTCTAAAAGTTCCTGGAACGGTTCCAGTTTTCATCATTCTCATTGGCGGTAGCAACTGGGGAAATGCGCTCGGATTCGGCTCTTCAATTTTATATTGACTTGAGGATGATAATATATGTCTTGGAGACAAAGCTTTAGAAGACAAATATAATTTATCAATTTTATCATTGGCAGCATTCTCTAATCGAGTCCTCTTTTTCAATGGTGGTAAATTTGGATCTTTTCTGCTTAAGGGTTTTCTATTAGTATTAGGCGTTGATGTTTGGAAATGGGTTGGAAGACTTGGAACATAGACATTTTCATCATTGAATTTCGAAACTTGAGAAGAAGTGCTTGATAGAGGCTCTGGAGTACAAGACCGTGTTGCCGGATCAGAATCATCATCCATTGGAATTGTGGGAATCATCCTCGACGAGTATGGACTCAAATTGTCATTATTAACCGTTGTTTTAGTAAGTGCATGATATCTTGGTCTTGATGCCTTATACAGCAGGAAATCACTAACTTCTAATTGAATCCTTGCATGTTGATCTAACTTCTCCTTGACAAGGTATATTTCAAACAATATTGCCAATTTGTTTTCTGACAATGCCGAGTAACACTCATTAGTTGCCGCCATTAGCATTGGAATATCAATTAAATCAGGTATCATCAATATATTTAGCATTAATGAAATTCTTTCACTTTTCATCAAATGATCAGGTTCTCTATGTCTAGCATTTTGAGGCCACCAAGTTGGCTTGGTCAGATTTTTACCTTTGTAAGGATGAGTAGATTGCTTCTTTGGGGCCACTTGTTTGATCCAAGCTTTGGCAATTAATTTGCAAGTCAGTTGTTGTAATTCGGTCAAACAACTGACAAAATGATCTTTGACACTGATCATATCAGCCATGTTGAGATTCAAAGTTGGCTGTAATAATACCCTCTTGAACATGCTTTTATCAAATGGATCAAGAGTTTGCCGAAACGGCAAGATCAATGTAGTCTCATCGGAGGATGATTCACAATAATTTGATGAATTGGCCACATGCAACAGGTCAATCAAGTCTTTCAGATATACTTTGAAATTGCTTGAATCGATGCGGATCTCAACAGTAGTGTTCTTCTGCCCATGAACTTTATCCAATTCGGATTTGAGCTCGTCAACCGAGTATTTAATTGACATGGAGTTGAGATGATTTTGATTTTCTTTGATAGGCCGTTTTGAGAAATGAGGTATTGATTTCATATTCTGGGTATCTGATCATTAAATAACTTTCATCTCATCTAAATTGATTCAATTTTTGACATGATTCCATAGTCTTCATTTGTGATATGTAGCATTCTTGAATCATAGACATGATTGATCATTTATTTTTCAGACTATCGAACTTCTCTAAAAGGTTACATGATTATCACTAGATCAAGCAACAAGGGCTGCCTAATAAAAAAGACAATTTAAAAAACTGTCTATAAAACAGATCTAAAACAAGTAGTAATTCAGCGTCTACGATGAAAAAACATATCTGAATTGATAAGCCTTTTTTTTTTTCCTCACTTGCCTGCCTGCCAGCTTAATTTTGTGATTAAATTTTTGGTTTTTCAAACAGAGATAGATATATATTGAGATAAAGTTTGATACTTGATTGATACAACCCTGATACCAAATTAGGATAGATATGGAAACCCCAAACGAACTTGGTCTTCCGGGATTAAATGTATCTGACCAAGTTGCTCACGGTCATGAAGTCAAGGGCAAACACTACCAAGAATATCATGACCAGCTTAAGAATCTCTCAACGGAGTCGAGGGAAGCTCTAGATATATTCGAGTTGGGTGTGGCAAAAGAGGCAAATGGCTCGATGAGAGATGCCATTGAATATTACAGGAAGGCCGTGAGGGTAAGTATCGATGTATGAAAAATCTATGCTTGTGAGACTACTACTGACCACTCGTTAAAAAGTTGGATTCCAAAGTTGAAAAGCTATACCGGGCCAAGATATACTCTGAGATTCCCGAACCAGAGGAGAGGAAAGATCAAACTGTGAGTGTGAAGCCTTTAGATGAAAAACTGGTATCAAAGATCAATGTTAGTTCTTTGTTGAAGTCGTTCACGCACGAGGTGATTCATCCTAGTGATGAGTCACTTCCATGTTTTTTGAAACCGCTTCCCGATGATATAATTCAGCTCATAATAGAGATTTTGATACATAGGGATACACCTTCATTTGTCAAATTTGCATTAAGCTGTAAGAGATTGTCGTATCTTGGGTTTGCAACCAGTGATAGTTGGAAGACGTTATCAAAACTGGTGTATTCGAGTCAACAGTATGAACCCGAATCAGCCCAGTTAAATGGAATTACTGATGACCAAGAACAGATGGTGTCGTTTTATGATCATGATTGGCATAAGATGTATTGTGAGAGACCCTTTATCAAATTCAATGGGATATATATTAGTGTTGTGAACTATTACCGTGAAGGAGGTAGAGCCGAGGGTTCTTCCAGTTGGAATAATCCGATTAGGATGATCACATATTATAGATATATCAGATTCTTCAAAGATGGTTCTTGTATGAAGTTTTTAACAGTGGAAGAACCACAGCATATAGTCCCTAAATTCACCAAAGATTGGAAGGAAAAGGGATTGAAAAAGATATACCAGGGAACATGGAATATAACACCCGATGGTCAGGTAAGGATTGATACTGATGGGTCAGTAGGGAGATATAGGTTCATAGAGAACTTGCAAATTAGAAATTCAGGACCAAGACATAGACATAATCGTTTACTGTGGGTCAAATACGAGTTCATGGACGTTGAAACGACGGAGATGAACGAGTTTGATATAAAGAAGGAGAAGCCGTATACATTCTCTAGGGTGAAGTCATATACAGATGATATATAGGGGTATCATATTAGCAATCCATATATTAGTTGTAGTATAATAGACACTACCTTTACCATCGTTTTCTCTGAATTATCATATGCTCTTTTCTACAGAAGAAGAATAAAAAAAAAAAAAACCAAACATGGAGAGAGTGTAAATATAAACACAATAGATATATTTGATGGAGAAAGACAGAAGCAATAGAGACAGATAGCGAGATATATAATTTAATATAACATAACATAACGTATATGTATGCCATAGTTTGCAATCTTTTTTGTCATGTCTAACCATACACAGTACACCAACTCAAGAAGTCGAAGTATTAGCCAGGCTAATAATATACAGCATACCATCAAGAGAAATATTGGCTCTTCAACCACATCACTCACTGCTTTTTCAATATCACAGCTGGACAAAGTGCCCGTATCGTTATCCCCATTTGAATATGCATCTCCACAATCCAGCCTGGGTTCCTCATACTTCAGCGGCCTGGTGAAGATGAATAGTAGCAATTTGGATGATAGAGTTAAAGGGTCGCTCATCGATATGGATCAGTTGAATTCAGAGGATTTGGATTTCGATACAGCATACAATATGATGAACGAATCTCTAGAACCATACTTGGTAGAACCACCACCACAACAACATCCAGTACCAAGGACTCCAGAGGCTCAGTTCAATTCATTGAATTACAAATCACCTAACACTTTGGCTCGTCAACGATATTATCAGGAAAATGATCAAATTTATCAGGATCATAGAAGAGCCATTATACAAGCAGGGTTACAACAAACACAAAGCCAATCCTCTCAACTACAAAAAGGACAACAACAACCACAACTACAACCACAATTTCAACAACAATCTCCATTCCAAGTTTCTCCACATACTAGGAATTTGCTACACTCGGTGAATAATATGACGTCAGCATATCAGGTGAACAACAACAACGGATATGAATTGTTGTCGATAACAGAAAGTTCAGCTTTGGAGAAATTCTTAGACAGTGTTGTTGATGATTCCAAATTAAATGACTTGGAAAAGCATTGGCCCTCGATAGATCCCATGGCCAAGGCCGTTACCGACTACAGTTTACCAAATTTGGTCACAGAGGGTAATAAATCTAGGATTTCACAAATTCCAGATTTAAAATTACAGAAAATGAACACAGATACACGGCCAATGCATCCAATTCCAGAGAGTCATGCCCTTTCACTTATTTATGAATCATCTCCATCAGGATCTCCAGCTTCAAATTTCGCATCTTCTTCATCCAGAATCAGTCCACAAGTGGAACCATTAAAGAAGAAAAGAGGTAGGAAGAAGAAAGTCGTGAATTTAGAAGAAGCTGGTGGTGATAATATCCGTCAAGAAAATAAGAAACCTAAATTGGAACATTCAGATTCTGCTAAATTGCGTAAGCTGATGTTGACAGAAGAGCAAAAAAAATTGAACCATACAGAATCGGAAAAAAAGAGAAGGGCGATGATCAAAAATTCATATGATAATTTATTGGAGACAATTAAACTGGATAAATGTTACCATATCAAGTATTCGAATAAGACAGAATCGGAGAAGAAGAAAAGCAAACGTGGAAATTCCAGACATGCGGTAATGAATTGTGTTATAAACGAGATTGAGTGGTTATTGGAGCGTAATGAAGAGTTAAAGAAACGCTTGGGTGATAAACTGCTGATATGAAATTATTTTCATACTTCTACTTTTCCCTTTATGTTTATTTTTATTACTGTATTGATTTTTGATATTTAATGATTAACGAATGCTTAGAGTTTAGAAAATATCTGGTTATCTCTCCAACTGTAGATGTATTATTTGTTATTTTTTGTGAATTTAAGTTGACATCAAGTAAAAGTTGAGTCACTTTATGATATGCTCTTTCTTCTCCGTGTTAAACTATAAAAAATGACAGAAATAGACAAAAAAGATAAAAGATTAAAAAAAATAGAAAACGTAATAATAATAATTAAACTATCATCCAAATTAATAAGCTGTTCAATCAATTCCAGATACATACACAATGAGGTAAGCAGATATTTCATTTGGGCAGATAAAAGATAGAGACTTAAATATCTAACAAATTTCAATATGAAAGTTCTCCGAAGAGAAGAATAGAAACTGATGTCATGAAACTGTAAGTTGCACTACTTATTTTTATATACCGATAGCCGAGAGAGACACGAGCAACAGTAATTAACTAACTTTAGCAATTTTTTAATCTAGCTTGATGAGTGATTATGAGGTCAACTTGGTTGACGATAACATGCAAGAGTTCTATGTCAAGTTCCATGGACCTAAGGAAACCCCTTATGAAGGTGGTTGTTGGAAGATCCATGTGGAATTACCAGATCAATATCCTTACAAATCGCCTTCAATTGGGTTTCAGAACAAAATTTTCCATCCAAACATCGATGAAGTATCCGGATCAGTTTGTCTCGATGTGATCAATCAAACTTGGTCTCCTATGTTTGATATCTTCAACATATTTGAGACTTTTCTACCCCAGTTGCTAAGTTATCCGAACGCTGCGGATCCATTAAATAGTGAGGCAAGTAGCTTGTATATCAAGGATAACAAGTTATACGTTGAGAGGGTGAAAACTTATGTGACCAGATATGCTGATCCTAGAAACTTAACATCAAAGGGAGATTTCATAATGAAAGGTGATAGTAATCATAATAACGATGGACAGAACGATGAGGAAGAAGATGATGATGACGACGAAGATAACTCCAGTAGTGATGATGAGGAAGTTACGGGCGATATTATCATCTGAAATTACTTTTCTCCTAACACTTTTTACAATTGACGACTTTATGTTCTATATCATCACCTGCTTTTAATAGTTCTTACTCACCCATCTCATCTCATCTAATCACTTTTTTTTCTCTCCCATGATTTACTTTTTTATTTACTTGAAATCATTGTCTTATTTTTTCTTTAGTTCCTAACTGTCACATTTTCAATCTATGGGTTGTTGTCCTTCTAGTCGGAAGAGTCACTGTCATCAGCAATCATTGAGGAATAATGGATTTTGACATTTTTTCTATTCCCTTTTTATAACTCGTTTTGTTAGTCATTATTACAAATTTTTATTTCAACCTCAGTAGTAGAAGTAGCCTATTTTATTAATACCGTTCTTCAACTCTAGTTCTGCTCTATTACTGATGCCCTAAGCCTCAAATAATTGATTAGTTCAAGTTCCTGATGATATATTGTTCTCTTTTGTTGCAATAAAGATAACGACGAAAGGCAAAAAAAAAGAACAAAAAAAAAGGTCTGTGTAAACATAAACTTCGAGATAACTTTTGTATAAATTTCATCCAAACCAAACCCCCCTAGCAAGCTATTGTAGAACAAGTTTTTTTAAAATAGATACACTCACTCACTTTGTGAAAGAGTCAATTAAAACATCAACTTTCTTCCGTGTCAACGTTAGCTGTCTCTTTAAACCGCTAATCTTGGTGAAAATATTGATATTTATAGAGTTTGATTGCTTTGCACAATGAATAACAAAGATGAACTGAATGAATATTCAACAGTGGGGACAAACATAAAAGGTCACATTGGCAACACTTTATACGATAAAGATTACAATAAAATGGGTAAAGGCAATATTTTGAACTCAACTATGCTGAGTCAAACGTCAAATCCTGGTGGAAGAAGAAGTTTCTCAGATGAAAACAAGCGTCCATCAGCGTCTTCAGATTCCCTGCAAAAGAACAACATGGTTGGAAACACAAAGGAAATGTCGAATCCTATACAATTTCTGCTTCATAGAGGGGATAAAGCCGATGAGAATGAAATAAGATTTGAATCGGATGAAGGAGAGCTGCATCCAGACAAGCTGAGGCAGGACATTGCTGCAGGTGTTTACGATGAGGAGCGGGTGGACCCTTATTTCCCAACAGAAGATGAGTCTCAAGAAAATACACAGAATGGCAGTACCAAGTCTCAGAAAAATGGACACCCGCAGCAAAACGGTATCTCTGACAATGATAGAAACGGTATCTCTAATGCTGAAATTTCAGGTAGCACAGATCATATCAATAACAATGTTAATAACAATACTAGTGTTGCTACTTCCAGTGGAAGAGTAAAACAGAGGCCCCAACTTAAAAATAGAAAGAGCAACAAGGGCTCCGAATCTGATCAACAAGATCTAGATGATTTGCAAAGCACTTGGAAGAGACGATTTAAGTTCTCTACAGGACCAACGAGTCTCACGTTTAACATGGGCACTAACAACGTTGGCGGAAATCCAAATAATTCCAGCGCTTGTGCTCCAGAAACTCCAGGAGGTGATGGTAAAAAATGGAAAGATTTTAGAAGCTCCATTCTAGGTTTCAAAAAAAAGGAAAAGCCACAGAATGCTCCCGTTACTGAAATTCTTAGGGAGGATATTGATAAAGAGCTTGATGAAAAAACGAAACAACGTGCAGAATTCTTGATAACTTCCTTAGTAGCTGGTTGTCCTGCTGCATTGCTTGCAAGTAGTATATTTTTGAGAGATGAACATGGCACTCAAAGAGCACCATTGTTACCTTCCTTATTGGGATTCCAGTTGATTGATATCACTGAATCATCCAAGCATAAACATAAAACTTTTAGAATTGAATTGGAATACGGTCTTTCACCATCAAGATTGAAATGGTCTATCATCAAGGATACAAGAGATTTTCTGTTGTTACAATCTCGTCTCAAGCTTCTCTTCTTCCAATCCAATGCATTCAGCAAGAAGGATGTGGAATTACCCAAGCTACCACACTGGGAACATGAAGTTCGTGCTGTCAGACACAGAGTTAATGTGGCCAACAAACCTTTGGGAAATATCTTGAATGATTCAACTGCTAATTTATTTCCTCAACAAGATGCTCTCCATTCCAGAAATGTGGAATCTCACAATGACCGAGATGAACTTAGCTCAATAGAATCACTGTTTAGTCATTCTTCACGTACTATTAGGCAGAACATAAGTCACCTGTTATCGAGAATCTCGTCGAGAACCGGCAGGGAAGGCGATGCTCAAGAACTTGGTGAACTGAGCCGCCTATTCAAAGAAGCAATGGAAAGGTATATTAATCAACTTAATATAACTTTGGCCTTGAGACCTCAGTCAAATAGATTATTTCAGTTTTTTGAGCTTTCACCGATTGGTGTTTTATTGAGTTCAGAAAATGGTTATCAAGGAAAACAAGGTTATCTCTTAGTGAGGACTAGTGCAAAGGCACAAGGTTGGAGAGTGGGACATTTAAAATTCAGAGAATTGAAAGATATGGTTGATAGACATACCAACAAATGGTTCTTGATAAGGAACAGTTATATAACGTATGTGGAAGATATCTATTCAACGACACCTTTGGAAGTTTTCTTGGTAGATTCTTCATTCAAGGTGGACTTTACTGGTGCCAATGATTCGATGAGTAAGAATCCTTTAGAATCAGAGGATGAAGGATCTCTCTTGGATGAAGTTGAAAATTTGAATGAGTTGAAAAAGAAGAGTCCATATTTGACGATCAAGCTCGAAAACAACGAGCGTAAGATTAAAATGATTGTTAGATCGGAGAGACAACTAAACTTGTGGTTAACCTCTATTAATAACATGATATCCAAAACCATCTGGTCACAACCAAAAAGATTCGGAAGCTTTGCACCTGTCAGAAATAACTGTTTTGCCCAATGGTTTGTTGATGGTAGAGATTATATGTGGGCATGTAGTTCAGCATTGGAAATGGCTAAGGAGACCATTTATATACACGATTGGTGGTTATCTCCAGAATTATACATGAGGAGACCTGCAAATGGTAATCAACAGTGGAGACTTGACAGAATTTTAAAACGTAAGGCGGAGCAAGGTGTTAAAATATTTGTGATTATCTACAGAAATGTTGGTAATACAGTGGTTACTGATTCTTCTTGGACAAAACATTCACTTTTAGATCTCCATCCCAACATTTATGTCATACGTTCTCCCAATCAATTGTTACAAAACACATACTTCTGGGCGCATCATGAAAAATTGTGTGTTGTGGACAGTACTGTCTGCTTCCTCGGGGGTATTGATTTATGTTTCGGTAGATTTGATACACCAGATCATGTGTTGACCGATGACGTACCAAACGCATTTCCTGAATCTGGTAATTATTCAAGGGTAGCAAATGAAAATGATATTAAATTTCAAAACTTTCCGGGAAAAGATTACTCCAATCCAAGGGTGAAAGATTTTTTCAGTCTTGATAAACCTTATGAATCCATGTATGACAGAAATGAAGTTCCTAGGATGCCATGGCATGACGTCCACATGATATCTGCCGGTCAGATAGCAAGGGATTTGTCTAGGCATTTTGTCCAAAGATGGAACTATCTTTTAAGACAAAAGAGACCATCTAGACCAACTCCATTGTTAGTCCCACCTTCTGATATGACCCCAGAGGAAGTTGTTAAATCCGGATTGGATGGAACTTGTGAAGTTCAATTGTTAAGATCTTCTGGGAATTGGTCTTTGGGTTTGAGAAAACACGAGCAAAGCATTCAAGAAGCATATTTAAAGATAATAGAGACAAGTGAGCATTTTGTTTACCTAGAAAATCAATTTTTCATCACAAGTGCAGAATGGGATGGTACTGTTATTCATAACAGAATCGGAGATGCACTTGTAGATAGAATTATAAGAGCCCATACAGAAGGAAAAGATTGGCGTGCTGTTATTGTAATTCCATTGATGCCTGGTTTTGAAGCTCAGGTCAGTGAGGCTGATGGTTCTTCTGTCAGAGTCATCATGCAATGTCAATTTATGTCTATCTCCAGAGGATCCACTTCTATCTTTGCCAAATTAAAGAAAGTGGGTATTGATCCTGATGATTATATTCAATTCTTCTCATTAAGGAAATGGGGCAAGATTGGGCCTGACAAAAAATTGGTAACAGAGCAGTTATATATTCATGCTAAGACCATCATGGCCGATGATAGAGTTGCCATAATTGGGTCAGCAAACATCAATGAAAGATCCATGAGGGGTGATCGTGATTCAGAAGTGGCTGCCATTGTCAGAGACAAGGAGATGATTAAAACCACGATGAATGGTAAACCTTACCTTGCTGGAAAATTTGCTCACACTTTGCGTATGAGACTAATGAGAGAACACTTGGGGGTCGATGTTGATATGTTGGAGTTGGTTGAAAGAAGATTTGGCCAATTGGAGACCATTGCTAAGACAGATATAGGTAAGTGTGCTTCCACTGGTAAATTCACGTCGGAGGATCATCATATCACTTCTGCTATGGTAGAACTAGCAACAAGGGAAATTCTTAATCAAAATAAGGGTACTGATAGATGGTACAGTTTTATGAAGGCTATTGGTGCCAATACAAACATTGATATTCCAATGGAGGAAGAAGAACTTCCTGAATCATTGAAAGGTGCGAAAAAATATGTCCCTCATCCTCTTTACCATTCATTCAATCATAGAGCCGGTATTGCTAATCTTGGTATGAGAGATAAGAAGAAATTCTCCTCCGACTCCAGAATCCATAACAATAAAGATCATAGAAATGATATTGATGGATTAGGAAAGGACAAATACAAATCCGACTCGTTTGAGAGATCCAGCAAATATATCAATAAGATAATTCAAGGATGGGCTACAAATTCTATGAACACATCAGAGACATTTTTGCCACACGTTGAAGAAGTTTTGGAATATCTCAATGATGATGGAATCGACTATAATGGTGATGTTCTGAAAGAGCTAAACGAAGAAGAAGAACTGTATTTAATGGAAAAAAACAAAGAAAGATGGCTTTTTTTGAAGAGAATTGCATACTTGCAAAGGTGTGCTGGTAAACAAAAATCATTAGATGAGTCAACAAATGCTAAGAGCAATATTGGCCCTACTAATTCATTTGCCAAATCGGACAGTCAAAATTCATCACAAGATGGGAAGCATGATATAGATGAGATCCACACTACCACTTTGGATGATCAGGGGATACAGGATGCATTGCAATCGTTTGTTTCTACCGGAAATCCTAACTATGATCAATTTATTGATCCTTATGGATTTGAGGACCCACTTGATGTGGAATTTTATGAAGATGTCTGGTATGCAAATGCGGTTCGTAACACTAGACTTTATAGAATGATCTTCCACTGTCAACCAGATGATGCTGCAGAATCGTGGACAGATTATACAAGAGTCACCAACTTGGAGACTGAATTTGCCAAAGCTCAGAAACAAGCAGTTTCTTCCAAACCTGAAACTGAATCACCCGAGAGAGCTAATGGAGGAGAAGCTAATGAGATTTCCCCTCCTGGATTGGGAGTGTTGGGATTACGATCCAGAGAAGGACATTCACAAACAGACTTGAATAACAAAGCACAAGGGTCAGATCCTTCGACTACAACTACTTCGAAAGATGGCCTGTACCCCGTAAAGCTAGGTGCTAAGGAATCACCTCTGTCTGATCAGCAACATCAAAGCTCACCATTATTATCAGAGGATGAAGAGCAAAACCAGGAAAAGAGAAGAAGAAGACGAGCAGGTACGTTTGCATCTAGACATAGAAATGCAACTTTTGGTGAGATCATCTACGATAAGCAAACAGCTGAGAAAATATTGAGCCATATTCAGGGCCATTTGGTATTATTCCCTGCTGATTGGTTACATATGGAGTTAGAGAAAGGTGGAAGTTGGTTCTTCAACGCAGATAGATTACCGCCTATTGAAATTTACGACTAGGGTAGTAGTTGATGTTAATGCATATTGTTTTAGTTTTGCCCTCTCTGTTGATTAGTTGTAGATTAAGCAAACTGACCAGTCACAAGACAGTATTTGTGCCCTTGTGCCCTTCTTTTTTTTCCAAACAAGAATGCCCCATTTTGCTCAGGATTGCCTCATTAGGTAATCGATCGTCGATAAGCTCTTATCTGCGGTTTAACACTATCTCTTCAAATTGCGCTTATCGAAGTAAGGAAAATAGTAAAATGTTTGGTGATCTGCTTTTTGACGGTTTTATACATCAGTAAAATAAATACCATAAACTAGTCAATATTAATATCAGCCGGATGATAATATTCATCACGACTTCACCGGACCTAAACTAAATTAACAAGATATATAGAACTGGCTCAAGGATAGATACCCTTATAAGACTCATCTCATTCATTCAAAAAAGAAACACGATTAGTACTAAGGCATCATCATATCAAATTCAGAAAGACATAGCATCACCTACAAAATACATGGAATCATTTGATCCAATTTACTCTCTATAGCAAATCAAAATATAACTTAGCCACACTTTTCAAATTTTGAAAAAGCAGAAATGGCACGAATGCAGGAATCAGAAATGGATACGCGAGATTCTCTATATGATAAAGTGATACCAGAAGGAGCTGAGCAGAGAGGTCGACAGTTTAAACTTCCCATGAGACATGAATACAATAATAGGAATATACTGTTCAAAGGGACAGTGGCTTCCAATGCAAATGAGCTTCTCAGAAGTCGATCACAATTTAGTAGAAACTCGTCTCAACATAGTACCAACAGCAAGGTACCCACAAGAAATAATAGCATAACAGTCATTCCACCTTTTAGCAACAGTGCTGCATTCACCAACAATAAGTCTTTGTTTTCCCTGTATAATGACAAGGTAGTCTCAGATACGGTGCTACCTGTACGTCACTCTAAAAACATTTTAACGAGAACCGATAGTCGAACAAGCTCGACCCATTCACTTAAAAAGAACTACACTTTTGGCTCAACTTCCTCTGCCGAATTACGTGAACGTCAGAGAAGTATAATTGGTCTTGTACCAACAGATGAGGTTCATGATGATGATAAATTGGATCTTGAACATTGCAGACTAGTCAAAAAGGCAGCTAGCATATCGGAGCCCGTTGGTATGAAACGGTCTTTGAAGAAATCGTCTTTGAACCATTCATTTAATGCCAGTACTAATAGCTCCATGTACACTAATGAAGAAGATAACAATAGCGGGCAGTGTGATAATATCGGCGACGAAGAAGATGATGATGAGCTGAATGGATTAGAATTGGGTGAACGAATGAGTTATGAATTGGCAACGGTACCTAAATCTGCAGATAGCATATTTCCAACACAAAATAACATTAGTCCCGGTTCGATATCCCCTAGAACGACGTCAGTAGTACATAGGAAAGAACTGGATGATGACGACATTGATGAGCAGATGGAAGATGAAGTTAATGGCATGGCTAATGACATAAAAGTACCCCATACCCACCCAATGAGGACACTACAAAGGCAGATGAATATTCGTGATCAAGTGTTGTTCAAGGATAAAGATGAGAATAACATTGATGAGTTAACTCAAAAATGGAATAGTTTCATAAGTTTGGATGATAAGAGGATGTTTGAGATGATTACGAATGATTTAAGAAAACTTGCAAGATATAATCAGAAACCAGTTATTGGGGCGTTGAATAGATGCATTTCTAATATCTACTTGGATATGAAAAAAAATTCACAATCTATGAATTTACAACCACAAAAACAGCAAAAGTTTGACCTCTCCGTTGGAAGAATAGAGATCAGGAAGTTTTGGAATGAGTTGAATGAAAAGGATGGTGTTGTAGTTGTGGAACTGAAGGAAAAGCCTACTTAAAAAAAAAAAAAAATGCGTAGACCATCAACGAAATATATATACGAGATGAATTATATATGATACAACTTTTTTCTTTTTTGGGTTCTTCACAAATTAACTAAATGATCAGTTTTTAGTTCAAATATCTATCTAATGGTTCACCCATAACAGACTCAATTACCTTAACTAATCCACTTCTTACTTCGTGTTCAACTTCTTCATCATCATCTTCCAACAATTCTGCAATGAGTGGTACCATTTGAGGTAACATTGTCAACCATTGATCACCAACTTTTTGGTAGATCAACTTCATTGTTCTTGCAGACCAGAATTTTTCTCTAGTGTTACATGAGATGACCAAATGTTTCATCATCAATTCGTTCAAAGTCTTGTTATGATTACCGGAAGAACAAGTTTGTGCCAATGAAGAGATTGCCTTCACCAAGTATTTACCAATACCATCTTCAATGTTGACCAATTGATCTGTTAAAGATTTGGAAATTACTTCAAATCTTGTTTCAGTGGACCAGAATTCATCCTGATCGTACTTGAAAGAAGAAGTTAACGAGATAAGCAAAAGACGACGTAAATTTATCTCAACCAATTCACCTTCAGAAAATCTCAACAAAATCTTCTCGACGTTTTCTAACAAGTATGAGTAATAACTTGTGATAATAGATTTCAAACTCTCTTGTAATTTGTTAAAGAATCTGAAAAATGCCAATAGTCTATCGATTTCAGTAATACCAGTAGTGGACCCTTCGCCATCGAACGCCCATCTTGACATACTAGCAAATAATGGTCGGAAACTCTTATCGTTCAACTTCATCACATAGTTGATACCACATTGGAACAATGACAGTTCAATTCTATGGATCGTGTTGCTATCAAATTTACTTTGACTTCTGTATTCAAGTGCAAAAAGTAAAAATTTGACAAAAGTGATGGACTCTGAAACGGCAGTCTTCTTGTCAATATTTTCAATAGTCAACTCCATGGTATGTAAGTATAATCCAATGGCAATAGGATCCAATTCAGACACATCTCCCCAGATCAGGGTTAAAGCTTTCAAAACCTCCTTCAAGTTCATATGTTGAACAACGACATCCAAGATGGATAATCTTGTTGATTCTGGAATATTACTTGCATGGAAAACCAATTTGGTGACTTCTTTCAAGTTGGATAACATGAAAACAGGTAATTTTTTGATCAAACATGAAAACAATATCATGATTGAAATTTGTAATAATTCACTATCCTTTTCATCTTGACATTTGTAAAAAATCTTGAACACCTGTGGAACAATTTTAGGGAAAAATCCAATCATCTTAACACCAATAATCGATATGATACTTGTGATACAATTAATAGAAGATACCAAGATCTCAGGCGATTTTTCAAACAACAAGCCAGATTCTCCGATAGCAACACTCAAACAATTCATCAATAAGGATGGGTCCAAATGGCTGTTAAATTTCTGGAATATGGCACTCAAAGTATCTAATGAACATTGTGACAACTCAACGTCATCTTGAGATTCGATATTACTGATCAAGGTTGGGATCAACTTGTTTGCAGCTTCTTGGGCGTATAAGTCATCAGTAGGTTCGAAATCGAACTTCTTGCCCGCCAATGTTGTCAAGTGTCTCTTGATGCTCAAATCCTTTGGAGTTTGTGACTCAGGATTAATCACCGTCAAGATGGATTCGATAAACTGTTGGATCGGTAACAAGTCCAAGATGTCTCCAAACAATTTGTTCAAATTGACGGTGATTTCTTCTTCTACTGGGTTCATGTCATTCAAGATGTATTGAACTAATTTGCTAAATGAATCATTGATCTTGTCAATTTCAGATGGTTCACCATCCATCAATGTAGAAGCAATTTTGATTCTCATGTGGGGTAAAGATGATAAATCATTGTTTCCAGTTATCGACTTGTCCAAAAAGATAAGCATGTTCATTCTTAAATTAAATAATTCCAATTTGGTCAAGGACAAAATATTGACACCAAATATGCTTCTCTGGAACAAATTTTTATAAGACTCTGACTCTGGATTTAATTGATCTAATGGTAATAAATTCCACAATTTTAAAAATTCCAACAAGGCAAGTAACTGTTCATTTGATTCGAAATTTTTCAAAAAAGATGAAGCAAATTCCAATAATGCTCTACAATCAGCCATCTTATGTTTACTGTACAATGCAGAATATTGTTGACCACATAAGAATAAGATCAAACTGACGCTGTACTGAACACCCAAAGTACATGCCAAGGTAGTGAACAACTTGACTCTACGATGTCTTGGAATATGTTGGAATGCACTGACAAATGATGTGGTTAAAAATTCAATTTCTTGAACTTCACCATTTTGAGCCATAGAAGCCAATGCTGGAACAACACACAAAATTGTTTGCTCAACAACATGATTGGAAAACTCATCATCCTGTCTGATGGTATGAGCACCCATGAAGGTGAAAATTGGCATCACTGAATGTAATACCGTTTCAGGAGTCAATGAGGCCAATGCCAGTACAACTAATAACAATTTGTTTTGAACTTGTGGAGAGGAAGACAATCTAATAGTAGCAATGATTGAATCAGCTCTGATCGTTGAATGATCAGTAGGCTTTTTGGTAGATTTCTGCAATGACTTGACTACTTTCAACATACAAGAAGCCAATGTCTCCTGGCAATAGGCCACAGGTAAATTGCCATCGTTATCAAGAGTTTCCAAATCGCTCAACACGTTTAAAAGTCTTTGCAACAAATCAAAACTTGCATCTTCGATATCACCACTTTCTAAAACTTCCAAAATTATAGTCACTTTCTTCAAATGATCGGTAGCAATCTTGGCAACAGAGCTATCCTTCAAAGCAGCTCTTGTTGATTGTGAAGATCTTCTTCTCCTCTTCACAGTGGCACTGCCTTCTACTGTAGATTGAGTCAATGTTGACTTCTTCAACAATTGGATAAACATATCATTAGATAATTTGAAAGATTGCAAAACTTCAATCGGATCAATGTTGGTCCTATTACTATCGATGATCTTGTTCAATATTTCCATTTGGAATTCTAGTTTCAATGTACTGAAAATGTTGATTGCTTTATCCACTGCAATTTGTGACAAATTTTCATCATTACTCAAGATTGCTTTGATCAATAGTTCAATGGCAAATGGACTTCTCTCTTTGACAGAAATCAAATCAAAAACGATTTTTTCAAACTCGGTAAAATCGACATCAGATTCCAGACAATTAAAGATCCAAGTAGATCTATCATCGGAGTAATTTCTTAAAAACTCTTCAAACAATTGTGAAGGTTGAGAAATACCCTTGACAACATTTTTACCCTGGATAACAATTTTGAGTAAAAATAACTTAATATTTGGCAAATTGTTGAGTAAACCATGTGAAACAAAGATGGAGTAATATAATTTATTATTTTTCTTCTCCAGTAATAAGATTTGATTCAATTTTTGTAGTATTTGGTCACTGTCCAATTTGTATAAATCTCCACTTGTTAAGAATTTGGCATAGAATGGTTTGATATCCTTTGTATCAAGTAATGCAATCTTGTTTGAGTTGATACCATAAATATCCTGACCTAAGAAGAATTCTTTAGCAGAGGCCGATTCGTTGGAATTAATGGTGGTGATTAATTCAAAACCACCATTTCTAATTATTTCCTTCTTATCAGCTAATAATACAAGTAATATTGGGAAAACTATGAATAAAGAGGTATTCCTTTTCAAGATTTCTTTAAACCTTCTTCGCAAGATCAAGATAGCTTGTAATCTGGCTCTTGTTGGAATCTTGGTGGAGATGGAGACTCTAATCAAGAAAGAAATTGCAGATTCAGCAGTAGGAAATATTTCCTTGTTGAATGTAGAAAATTGTTTAAGCTCAATTGCTGAGATGAAAATTGAAATCAATTTGTTAAACTCTTTATTGTTATGAGAATTTGAAATCAAAAATGATTTCACCTCTGTGACATTCAGCTTCAATATCAGATTGAATTCTTCTGTTGAATTCTCTCTAGAGTCTTCCACCACTAATTTTTCCACTTCTTCAAATGAGATTTGTTGATCAATTTCCTCATCGATCAAGGTGGTTTGCAACATCATTTCTAAATTGTTTATATCGAAGTTCAATTGATGCAATGTTTCCAAGAAGCATTCTTTGTTTGATTTTATCAACCATTTGAAATATTTGGCAGAGTCCATTGAACCGTTTAATTCTAACAAATTTTGCAAGATCAATTTGAAATTAGAATTGGAGATTGATTGGAATTTTTGTAAAATATTTTTAAATAAATTATCATTTAATTTCCCATTGATGATACAACTTCTGATATAACTTGTGATGAATTTGCTATTACGTTTAACATCTTTAAAAATCACATCTTGAAATTCTTCATCAGTTTCAATCTTATTTAAAAATTTCAAGAATTTGACTGGAATGATTTCAAAAGATTGTAAAGTTTGGAATAATTTTAAAATACAGGCCAAACTCTGTCTCGATAGCAGTTTTGAACATGATAAGATTGAATCGATACATGCAAAGATAACATCTTTCGAGAGTGGGATAGATGATGCCAAGACAGAGAGTATAGTATAAGATGTGATTTTGCACTCCTGATTATCCGACTTCAATAATTCACCACATGTTTCCAATAATGTGGGAGTCAATTGAGTCAATTTATTGAAATCATTTGCCTGCAATGAAACTATACTGGAAATGGCACAACTGATGTAAAAAATCAATTGTTTTGAATGCAGATTCTTGTGAGAAACTTGGTCAATGAGGTATTTGGAATAAAAATTGTTAAAATCCAAATCGATAAATGCCTTGACCACCAGATTTTGACTTGGTAAAGTGCCACTTTTCTTAAAATTGAAAAGCCATTGGAAAATGTTTGGGAAATTTTGTTGTGAAATGACGTAGAGAATTTTTTTGAAAACTTGTTGGTTGAAATAAGGTAATGTGGACAACAAAAGTTCCTCTGAGTTGTAGACATTAATTTGAAACCTTCTCAACGGCCATTCTGCCGCTTTTAAAGCGATATTCAAATGCCAATAGGGAGACAACAAGTTCAAAAAAGTGTTAACTTGGACATTTAAATAATTATTCTGTTCTTTGGTTTGAACAAGTCTATCAAAATTGATCGAAGTCTCACTGAACAAAGTTGACTTGAACTTCCCGAACCTTGAATCAACTTGTTCTAACTCTTCTAAAGCATCATAGGCATCAGAGTAGATGGAATCGTAATCTTGAGTTGAGGCAAATTTGGGTTCATAGACAAACGAGATGGCATGCACTTTAGATCTCTTCTTTCTGTCGAGAGCCACTGTTTGATTTGCAGTGGAGATCTGAGAAAGTTGCTCTGAAAGTGAAGTCATATTGATATTAGAGACTGTGATACTTTCGAGCTTAAATTATAATCCTCCTTCTTTTACTTCTTCTATATTCCTATCTAATCATCTAGTTGGAAAGTTTACAAAAAAAAAAAAAAAAAAAAAAAAAAAATTTTCTTTCTTTCTCCTTTCTTTCTCCATTCTATGTATATTTGGAGAAGAAATTTTCTTAAGCTCCATCTCCTTCTCCTCTTTTGGAGAAGGAAGAAACCGTTAATTAATTAATTAACTTAATATGGACACATAGATAGATAGATTGAATTGAATTGGATTGATATGAAGGACCAACAAATCTGTTTCTACTTTTTTCATTGTAGGCTGAGATTAGATGTCTATATATGACTTTGTACATTCTATGCAGTCATGAATGGAGCTGTGTGTTGCTATTATTTATTATAGAAGCAAGTGGCGTAAATGCCAATTTTCTAAGTAAACAATAAATCACACTTCGCGGCTGAGTATTTATTTATTCATCACTCACTTACACTCAGGGCGAAAGAGTTTTTTACTAGGAGTTGATCTAAAAATAAAAATAGATCAAAAGTTCTCATATATGAATATAAATACCAACTTGTGTAACTTGGGATTTCACTTTTGAATAAAAAAACATATATACATATACAGATATTTCATCTTTTTGAAGAACAACATCAACAATACAAATATTTATCTAATCTAATCAATCATGGGTGTATGTTATTATACGATTTTTTCATGTCTTTTTTTATCATCCTTTTACTAACGACTTAGCAATAGCATCATCATCAACAAGGAGGTTACTACCAACCACAACCACAATACTACCAACAACAACCTCAGATGGTTTATGTTCAACAGCAGCCCGTCCAAAGAGGTAATGACGGGTGTTGTGGTTCATGTTGTGGTTGTCTCACGGGTTTGTTGTGTTGTTGCTGCTTAGATCTGTTATTCTAAGAAGAAGAAGAAGTGTTGTAAAAATAAGATACCAAACAAAAAAATAAAAGAAAAAAAAGTTAAATTCTTGCTGTTATTATTAGATTGTTACTTGTTGTTTATATTCAATTGTATTTATTATTAGGTTTTAGCTAGTTTAAAGACTGTGTATCTGTTGCTACAAGCATTGGTGAATTGAATTTTGTGTTTTTAGTTGGAGTATATTCTGTTCTGCCGTTTTGTGATATGAATTTTTTTTGTCATTTTCTTAGTTAGGGGGCATTTTTTTTTTAGCGAGATAGAGAAAATAAATGAAACAGATAGTGACAGAATAAAGGTTCATTTCAAGAAATATCATATCCAAATATGACTCTTGTAGATCGTATCATATCACTACAGCTAAGTGATTCTGACGATAACGATGCTGATGACGAATTCTTGTATATGAAAGTGACCGATTTGGTTGAGAAAGATGATAATGATGATCTGGAAGATATTATGCAGATTGAGATGATGAATCAAGATGTAGTGAAAAGCACTGACAAAATTAAAACAAAACAAAAACAACAACAAAATAAAATCAATGAAAGCTCAGATAAAGACAAAACTACTACTGATGTCAATCAACACCATGAGATAATGAAAGAATTCAAGATCAGTATTGAGTGTACTAATGGACAATCCAACTACCTCATCAAGAATGAATTGACTAGGCAACAAATCAAGGATAATAGGGTAAAGACGGCAAATGCCATGGGGGTCATTAAAGATGATGAGATATTTATCGATTTCATTTACAAATTTTTGTTGTATGGTACATATGATGTAGATGATAGTCAATTTGAGATGATTGGTACAGCAGCTGATGATGGGGAAGGATATGATTTGATCATTGTGAAAAAAAGTGGGGAGTTTGCTATTAAATTGTTTACTATTCAATTAAGGGAGTCGAATGAATTGGTGGTTGATCTTTTCCAATGGTTTCACCTATTAAGTTTACAAAGTGTGAAGTTATTTAAAAGAATGAATTATTTGTTCAAATTGAATAAAATCAATGAATTTAAAATTACCAAATTGATTAATGATAATGAAGAAGTTTTAAAAAATTATGATCTCATCAGGGAATCCACTGAAAAATTTAAATTATTATTAAATCTGAAAAAGAAGAAAATTTTGGAGTTGAGTAATTCTAGTGATCAAGAAGAGGAGGATGTTTTCCTGGATTTGAATGGAGATAGAAAAGAGATTGATAGATATGATGTTATCAATAAATCAACAATTGATATTACAGATTTAGGTCATGATGGTGATGATTATGAATCAAATGTAAATCCCGTACAAGAGAAGAAGAGGAAAAGAACAATAAAAACTAAAACTAAAGTTGTACCCAAAAAATTAAAAGTTGAAAAGGATCAAGGTGATATTAAAATTAAAAAGGAAGAACAGCCATCAGAGGTAATATTAAAAGAGGAACAAGATACCCAGGAGGATTTACCATTAAATGAGGAAGATGATGTTCCAATAAAAGATGAACAGGATACACAGGAGGATGTACCTATAAACGAGGTTGAAGAAGAAGAAGAAGAAGAAGAAGACGAGCATACAGATTATTCAACAGATGATGAATGATAAATTACTTATATAAGAAGGTCACGTGTATAGTAGTGAGAAGGTAGTGTAAATTAGTGCCATATAAAGGGGCGCGAAAAAAAAAAAAAAAAAAAAAAAAACTATTAACGTGTCAGTATTAATTGTCACTGTGCGTGTGTTGTGTGTGTCCTTTCCTTTATTAAGAGGCTTGGTCATGGAGAACTTGGAGTAGATGTGAAACAGGTAACTAACGGGCAAAATGTGTTAATTGTTAGTAATAATAGATGTATGTATGTAATATCGATTATAATAATAATAACACATTCATACTACTATACTATACAAGTCTACATCTATGTTGATATACCTAACTGTCCAGCTGATCTATCTACATATATATAGGTACATTCTTAGCCATTATACCATTTAGATGTTGATCTCATCTATCTTCTCCTTCCAACCCCATCGCCTACCTCCTTAATCTCCCTTTCTCATCCTTTTTCTTTCTCCCAAAGGCAAAAAGAAAGAAAACAAAAACAAAAACAAAAACAAAAACAGAAAAAAAGCGAGAATTTTTCTTTCTCCTGCGCCAGTGTTAAATATATTGCGTTTAAAGAGAGAGAAAGTGAGAAAAGATTTTCTTTTTTTTGACAAAGAGGAGTGAGTGAGGAAAAGGAAATCATCATCATCTTTTTAAAACATCATCTTGAATACTCTTTCTTATTCTTAATTTATCTATTATTATTATTATTATTATCTTCTTCTTCTTATCATTCTATTTTATTCTATTCTAGTCTGTTTTAATTTCCACTTATCACTTACTTATCACCTTCTCAAATTCTTAGAAGAATAACCTCCCCTTTTATACAGTTTTCCATTGATCGATCTTCTTTTCCTTCCCCCATCGTGTATTTTTTTTTTTTTCATATCCACCTTCGTTAGGCAAAACTTTTCATTCATTCTCCTTTACAATTCAATACCTTTTGATTTGCTT
Source organism: Nakazawaea wyomingensis (assembly GCA_030567715.1). NCBI lineage: Eukaryota > Fungi > Ascomycota > Pichiomycetes > Alaninales > Pachysolenaceae > Nakazawaea > Nakazawaea wyomingensis. The sequence goes on from JAJLSQ010000002.1 coordinate 211,691, forward strand.
CAATTACACATCTCCAAGATATTTTATATTCCCATCAAAATAGACATAACAACTTTTCTGCAATCCAAGACGTCAAGACGAAATTCAAAGAGGAAAAATTAAAATGTCATACCAACCATACACCACTTATCTGCATCCAACTGATATCTATCAACAACAACTGCAACAGTTACAACAACAACAACAACTGCAACAACATTTCCAACAACAACAACTGCAACTGCAACAACAAGCGGTTTATCAAAATCCATACTATAACTCTTCAAACAACTCTCAAAACTCTTTGATCAACTATTCAATTTCTCAGCAACTGCCTCAATTACAACAACAACATATCCAACAACAACAACAACCATTACAGTCGTCTGCTGTTCCTTCTTCCCATCCATATCTGCAACTGCAACAACACCAACACCAACAATCACTGCAAAATGGACACATCAATAACTCTGAAGAATATGGTCAAGACTACATGAACCCAGATTTAAATTTACAAGATTACCCTTATGAAGACATATATCAACCTAATGATCTCAGACAGGACAGAGCTGCTGCTCCATCTAGAACTGTATATTTGGGTAATGTTCCAAATGACATCACTCCAAAGGAGTTGTTAGATCATGTAAGATCCGGTATTATTGAAAGCATGAAAATTTTACCCTCAAAAAATTGTGCATTTATATCATTCTTGGATGAGAGTTCTGCCTTATTATTCCATTCGGATCTGATCTTGAAAAGACTAACCATAAAGCAAAACGATATCAGAATTGGTTGGGGTAAGCATACCCAATTACAACCTGTTGTATTGAACGCTGTTAACAGATATGGTGCTACACGTAATGTTTATTTGGGAAATTTATCCCCAACCACGACTGAAGAGGAGTTATTACAAGACTTGGCTGAATTTGGTCCTATTGACACAATCAAGTTGATTCCAGAGAAGAAAATTGCATTTATCCATTTCACAAGTATATTAACTGCAATTAGAGTTGTACAAAATTTACCTATAAATGAAAAATATCAGGATAAAAAAATTTTTTATGGTAAGGATAGATGTGCATTTATTACAAAGACTCAACAACATAATGCTGCTCAATATTTAGGATTGAATCCTAATTTCGAACATCTCATCACCAATGCCGATAGAGAATTCATCTCCACTGCATTGGTACAACAATCCACTGCTGCACTGGCCATTGCAACATCTGCGGGTGGAGCCAATAATTTGGGTAATAGAACGGTATATTTGGGTAATTTACATCCAGATTCCACTATTGAGGAGATTTGTAACGTGGTTCGTGGTGGGATTTTGCAAAATATTAGATTGATTAGTGAAAGACATGTTTGTTTCATCACTTTTATTGACCCCATTGCTCTGCTGCAATTCTTTGCCATGTCTTCATTACATGGATTGATCATCCATAATAGAAAGATCAAGATTGGATGGGGTAAACATTCTGGACCTTTGAGTAATGCATTGACGTTGGCTGTTGGTAATGGAGCTTCTAGAAACATATATATTGGTGGGTTGGAATTACCACTGGAAGGTTCCGAGGAGTTGTTTAGATTTGCATCCAAGTTGAGAAAAGATTTTGAAGAGTTTGGTGAGATTGAACAAATTAATTTCTTTGTTGAGAAGAATTGTGGATTTATCAATTTTACAAATATTTCCAACTCGATAAAGGCAATTGATGGTATTAAATATAATAAGGATTATGAAAATTTGAAGATCAATTTCGGTAAAGATAGATGTGGCAATATTCCAAGACAATTCCAAAACAATAATAACAATAACAATAATGGTATTAACAATGGTGGTGAAAGGTTTGGATATTCCCATAACAACCAGAGTAACGAACAACAATCTTCGTCTCCTTCAGCATCTCCTTCACCATCACCTGTGTCTAAGAAACAATCGCAACAAAATGATCAAAAAGAGGGTAATAGTGATGATAATAGCTCAAAATCAAACTTGGAGAATTTCATAAATACTGAGAATGACGAAGTTGAAACAGATAATGTTAATAATGATGATGCTGATGATATTAATAATGAAGTTGAAGGTTAAAACACAAAATTTTGATTATTGAATTTTTTTAGAAAATTAAAAGTAAAAACATTTATTTCAACTCACCCCTCCCCCTTTTTTTTTTTAATGGATTGTATGTATTTAAGGTTTTTTTTTTTGCAAAAAAAAAATCGACAAAACATCAAAAAGAGGGAGCAAAAAGGACAAATAGAGGTGTTATTTCAAATTGAAGTTGAATTTCGTTCTCATAATGAGGTCGATGATGGTGATAGTAAGATAGAATAAAAAAGTAAACATAAAAACAATTTTATACATACATATATTAAAGAATTTTAGAAAAGACAGCGAGAATTTAAAAAAAAAAAAAAAAAAAAAAAAAAAAAACAGCCCCTCCTCTCCCCTTCCTCTATAACAGCTCCAAAGTCTGTTTCATAAAATACTACATCTTTAAAATGACTACACCTAATGCTGTTGATTAATGTGTGATACAAAGATATTTCATATATATATGTATATAAATACCAATTACATCACTATAAAGATATCTATCTAATGCTGTTAACTACTATCTCTATCTCTATCTGTTACCTTATTGGGTAATCCCGAGGGTGTGATTTTTGCCCTCTCGCCTTTTCTTACCTTACGTTGATTGAGGTGATGCAATGGATTACCTTACGTTGATTGATAAAATAACTTTTGTCGTTTTAATCAACCATCCAATTAATTGGCCATGATAAATTAATTTTGATACTAATCTTTCTCTTGGACACACAATATTATGGAAGAGATGGTTGTAATCTAGTTACGTATATATATATGCTGTGGAATTCGCTCTTTTTAAGTGGAAAATTATATTCGCCTTATATAATCTCAAAGAAAGGGGTGTAGTAGACACATACATACATAGACCAATATACTGATAGATACATATATACAGTATGACCAGTTCAAAATTTCAGATCGACTCCTTCCTGCCAGCAAATTCACTCAACAGACAGATGATATCCATGCTAGCTGTTGTTCCACCACACATCAAACCACATCCTTCACCGATCTCCCTAGGTTTAGGGGAACCATATCATGTACTTCAACCCATCACCAGCTTACAAGTATTGCCCAAATGTACCAAATATGGCGGTACAGCTTTGGTTCCTAAAACTGACAAAAATTCTGACATTCACAAAAACTTGTTATACATGTCACAATCGTTATATTATGCCTCCATGGATGGTTTGCCCCTGTTGTGGGAATCTGTGAAAATTTTCAACGATCTTGTAGGGAACACCCCATCGAATTTCCCCCATTGTTATAAGATCCATCCCACTTTTGGAGGTGTCAATGGGTTTCATAGAGTGTGCCACGTTTTCTTGGAACCGGGTGATGTTTGTATCGTTGAAGAGTATACCTGTGCTGATATCATTGATCAAATCAACAGCGTGGAAGCCCTTGCAGTGCCTTGTAAATTTAACCTGGAGACAGGAATAGATTATGATTATCTAAGTTCTTTACTCGAAAATTGGTCCCAATCACCAACAACATCATCGCTAGAGAAACCAAAAATGATATACATGATGCCACATGGACTGAATCCAACTGGGGTCTCCCAACCTTTCCGTTTGAAAAAAAAAATCTACTCTTTATGCCAGCAACACAACTTGTTAATTATTGAGGATGACCCCTTTAGCAATATCTCCCATTCACAACATCATACAACTGAAACCGAATACATCAACTCCTTGATCCCGTCATATCAAACTTTGGACCAAGTCGGCAGAGTCATCCGTTTGGAATCCTTCTCCCATACATTTGCACCAGGTTTACAGTTGGGGTTCATTGTCGCCCATTCAAGAGTTGTTGAGTTATTGGACGTGTATGCGGAGATCGTCAACGATTTCCCACCAGGACCAGCTCAGGCTTTGGTCAACAACGTTATTCAGATGTCTTATGGAGGTTGGGTTCCATGGTTGATGCTGTTGAGTAATAAATATCACGCGAGGAAAATCCAACTAGTGGATGAAATTAATCAAGTCATTACAGGTGGTCAGGTGAATTTGAAATTGTTTGATTCACAGTTCGGGGTGTTTCTCGGTATGTATGGGTTCTCCAATGCTTCATTGTTTCAAGAAAAGTGTCGTGAACAAGGATTGTTGATTCATGTGGTTGATTCTTTGTTAATTAATGGTGAAAGTATAGTAAGGTTATCCTTAGGAGATGGGACAGATGAAGAGTTCGTCGAAGCCATTGAAAGATTTAAAAGTTTATTATTAGTCGAAGCAGATTAAAAGCAAAAATAAAATAAAACATAACATCATATAGAATTAAACCCAACCCACAAAAGGGTAATGCGATAAAATAAAATTAAACAGCATATATAAATTGAAAAGTGGACAAAGGCCAACAAAAAAAAAAAAAATTGGAAAAGTAAAAAGCTATATAACTATGAATGAGTAAAAATGTATGGATGAATGGATGGTTGTATGTATATACGTATGTATATGTATGTATGATATAATTTGGTATGCAAGGTGGTTTAGAATTACAATCGAATAATTAATAATCAAAAAATCGAAGAAATATCACCGAAAACACTGGGTACCGGTTCATTATTCTCTTTATTATTCTTGTCATTAAATTCATCTGATACTTCAGAACTGGGCATGAAACTATTCTCCTTCAATGGGGAATCATATTGCCTTTTCGGTAAATAACTAGTCAACATTCTTTGAGGTGATGAATTGTGCTCAGGCTCCGATGACGGGTTCTGAGGCAGTTGTAATCTTTGTGGTGGACCAAGACCTAAAGATCCAATAAAATTAACTTGACTATTGCCATCTTCACTTTTATTCATTCCACTTTTCAATTGGAAAATAGGTTGTGATGGTGGACTTGGTGAAATAAGTTTTCTCGATGTTAAGGACTGAGAAGTACCTGTAGTAGTTCCAGCTTTGAGAGATTTTAAAAATTGGGTATTTTTAGATCTCGATGGAGAGATGCTCATACCCCTTTGGAGCTTTTCATGTAAAGGAGTATCATCATCTTGATCCGTGTCTCCCATGGTTTGGTCTTTATATTCTTGATCTTCTGACATCATAACTGATGTCTCCGCAGAAGGTATTTCCCATCTTACCTTCTTGGGTTGTTTTGGCAACCTTACAGGTGATCTTGGTTTGAAAATCTTAATGGGAGATTTGTGAAGCGGTGAGATTGATCTCTTGAAACCTTTTTTCTTTGGAGAGGCCGGTAATGATGGAATGAACGATTCCGAAATGTTCAAATTGATATCATTGTTCAACAAGTTATCAAATCTTGAGATGATCTCATCCATCACTTTCTTCAAAGTTTCAATTTTCACACTATCATTTTCAAGACAAGACTTTAATAGAAAAAGTAAACTATGAAAGGGAAATTTGAATAATGTTAATTTTGATATTGATTGATCAAAAAATACAGAACTCTGATACAAGATATTTCTTTCCACTGTATCTTTCATCTTATTCACATGGGATTCGAAATTCAATTGATCAAAAGATGTCCAGTTTTCCAATTCAGAAAGTTTTCTTGAAATTGATTTTGATGAAGTGTTGATTATATGATCCAATTCTGTCTCTTTGGAATAATTCTTCTCCAATTCATCAATTTGTATCATAAATTTCGTAGATAGAGCCTCAGCTTTACTTAAAAGTGAACTGAATCCGGGAAGAATAGAATCATATTCAATTAAATCAGCATCTTCTTCAATGGTGAAAACAGAATCAAATGAATTTAAAAAATCTTCAACATCTTTTTTCAATATGGCGATTATTTTCCTCTTCGCCAATACATAAGCTTTGTTCATCTGTAAATTAGAGTATTTCGAAATCGATTTTGTCAATTCATCCAAACTCTCCAACATCATTTTCTGATTTCGTTCCCTTTGTAAAGATTGTTTTGATAAATATTGTTCCACCACCTTGTTTTCACGATTCCTCAACTCTTCAATTTCTTGTTTCTGCTCGGTAATCATTTTCAAATATGATCCCACATGTCTGCTCAAATTATGTTGATTTCGTATCACTTTTGTCTTTATCTCTTTCGCCCTATTGGCATACTTCAATGTATTCAACGTCTCATCATAATGTGCCGAAGATGGAGAAACACATACAATCATCACCGTCTTACAATTACCTCCCAATGAAAATTTTAATAATCTTGTCAATTTGGAATCCCTGTATGGAACATGATTTCTTCTCTTGGGATCACATAATGCATTGATACAATTCCCAAGTGCCAATAAAGATCTATTGATGTTTGCTCCCTCGTGTAACCTTTCACCTGTGTTTTTCGTAGATGATGCCCTTTCACTTCCAGCAAGGTCAATAATCGACAAAGTAGCATAAGAATGTTGTTCAGTCAAATTAGCAGACCGTGGTTTTGTATCCACGTTAATTTGTAACACCGCATGAGACCTAGAAGAAGTAGCATTGGCCTCCGTGTGAGATACAGTTCTATTCGCGTTTCCAGCCATTATTAGTTCCATAACTTCTTCAACCGTCTGTGGTTTATAAGTGGAAAGATTGGATACCGTTATCCTCTTGTTTTGATCTTCTTGTATCACCAATGTCTTATCGTTATTATCCTTTTCTAATAAATCATGAATAGTTTCATTGTAAATTTCCAAGTAACTTAATGTGAGCTCCACTGTATGGGTATCATGTTTTTCATCTATTTTTTGGAAAAGCTCCTTCATAGTGCAGAAGATGATGCCAGGGGAGTCTGTCGTTCCTGTAATTGTATGCGTCTTACCACATCCTGTAGCCCCATATGCGAAAACTGTAGCATTGAATCCATCTAATATGCTATCTAGCAATGGTTTTGTTGTTGCTGCATACACTTCTTCCTGTGTCGCATCTTCATCGAACAAACGGTCAAATATGAACCGATGTTCCCTTATTCTATTATTAACCCTCCCATGATTCCTATTACTATTCGCCAAAGCTGTGTTGGCCATGCTATTTAGTAGATTTGTCTTATCCTGGTCAAATAAAAGCATTCTATCATCAACTACATTTAAAATTTTTCTCAACCCTCTTGGATGCTTATTAGTCCTAGTGAATTGTGACCCTGAGGATAATGATCCATCAATATTGAAGATATTATTATCTGGCTCCGAAATCAATCGTTGACTCTCAGCCTCTGTAAATGGCCTCACTCTAACCGCCACTGATATCGAGGATTCTCTTGAGTCAGCTGACTGGGGTGGTTGCATAGCTGTAAAAAAATTATCTATGGGTAAGATCAGCTTAACTTCAGATTAATCATGTGAGTTTCGGGATGCTGTAATATTGATAATAGCGGATTGCTAGATGGATATTGGATGCCACGTTATGATCTAAAATACGAGATATAGCTCAATCGCTGTCTAATCAACTCATCTGATTGTTTTGTTTATTTTGTATGTGGTTTTTTTTTTTTTTTTTTGGTTATTGATTGTTTACATTTTTCCACTGCAGGAAATTACCGGTTCAGGAAGGCATAAATTAGATCTAATTACCCACAAGCTGTTTATTCACTTTTCATTTACAATTGATAATAACTAAAAGTCAGTGATTAACTAAAACAAGCAGAGTTCAACATCCGAGCAAGCAAAGAAATTAAATTCGAGTTCTGCTTCTTTTCTATTTCTATTTCAATCACTTTCTATAATATCACTATAAAATTGTTGACTAAACAATTACATATTTATCAGTGAAATATTCCTTTCAAACAAATGGAAATAAAGTACCCAACATATGAAAAGAACGAATACTATTAAGATTATCAAATCTAACCCCAGTTTCCTGCTGAGGAGGTTAAAAAAAAAGAAGATACTATCTCAACCTTCCGTCTCACCTTCTTCTTAAAACTAAACGATAAACTGGGTGGACACCACACAGAAGACAGATCCAACGATGTATTATTTATTGTAATGGAGCATATAAAATTTGAGTAAGATATTTTCTTTGATATCTCACCACACTTGCCACTGCCAATGTATTATGTTTTATACTTGTAGTAGCCAAATGATTTAAAACAACATGGTTTGGTATGGGTAAAGAACCAGAATTATTATCTTTATCCGTGTTGAAATTATTCAAAATAACACTTTCCAAATGAGGTGGTAACTGCGGTGGTATGAGCCATTGTTGATTGTTATTGTTCTGTTGATTGTTATCTAATGTCCTGTAATATTGTTCCATCACTTTAGGATCGGTAAATATAGGAGGTATTGATTGTATGTACTGTTTTGGTTGTGTTTCCGCACTTTCTTCATTTCCATGATAACGTGAGTACCCACCACCCATATCATCATCATCGTTTGTTAAACGGTCTATAGTGGCAGCAGACTTGGACATCTTGCTTAACCTTTCTTTCTCTTCCAAATTATGTTCATTGAAATGCTCGTCAATTTCCAGAATTTCCGATGACTGTGGTTCAATTTCAATGTAATTGACAAAATTACCCATTTGATCTGTTGCAGTCGGTAAATAATCACTGAATCTCAATTCATTATCTACAATGAATCTGAAACGATGGGTTCCCAGTGGGAGCGAAAGTTTCAAGTTGAACACACCATTTTCATCTGGACCGTTCATGGCAATCATCTTACGCCAAGCAGTAAATGAACCAGTGATGAAAACTTTTTCACCACCTTGTCTCCATTGCAAGTCTATTGAAATCAACTCCGGAGTATTATTTGGCACATTTTTAGATTGAGTCTCTTCTTTATCAAAATTCTCAGTCATTTTCTCATCTTCATCTTTCACCTTATTCTGTGCCAATTTAAGTCTATCGTAATCGGCTTCATCTGTTAATATTAAAGTAGACTTACGTCTCATTGGTGCAATAGGTTCCCCGAAAGGTGACGAAGAGTTAGCTGTACGTGAAGATGGTGTTTCACTCAGGTCATCCAAGTTCATGGCAGAGCCTAATGCGGAATTGATTTGATCTTTGGATAATGAGTCTGTGGTGGATGAAGTTGCTTGGCTGTTCATATCAACCATCGAGACATCTTTCATAATGTCCTCTCTATGTTGGGACTCTGGGACGTCCATATTTACTTCTTCTTTGTGATAGATTTTTATTTGCAGATTTTGAATTTGGTTGATGTGTGAGTGTCTCTTCTTTTCCTGATGGTAAAATGCTTTCGGATATGTTTTGTCTATAAATTAATCAGTACTTTCGGACAAAGGTGAACTAACCGCGCATGAAAACGAACGAAATAATGGCTAGAAGCTTGAGTATGAATTCGAATTAACAAATAGTCTGAAAGATAAGGATCAACGACTAATTATAGGTTAAGCTTTGAAAGAACTTGTGGCTAGAATGTTGATTATTGTTATTTTTGTGTGTTTTTTTCCTTCCTTTTCTCTGTTTTGTTTTCCGCAGTGTGTCTTTTTGTCTTTTTCTTTCCTTTCTTTAAATTCTTTATCAACGGAATTCAGTTTTGTAATTGATTCTGTTTTACACGACGTATATACATCCATCCATCTATCCACCCTATATAAATATATCTATATTTCTCTCTCTTTCTCTATTTCTTATCTTATCTGTCAACCTCATTACACCGTCACTGCTTCCAATCTGTTTGAATGTAAGTTTATATTGATGGTATCACGATTGTTCTTCTCAATGATCAGGTCTTCATCTTTTTCCAAGGGTAATTCACGGTACACTCCTCTCTTTTGATCGCCATAAATCCAGTACCTTTGTACGATAAAGCACAGGTCAAAGAAAAATGTAACCAAAGAGAGTCCTAATTTGCCTTTATTATGACCTATGTCCGACAACACAAATTTATGATTGTTGGCAATATAACTGTCGAGCAAAAGTTGTAAGATGGAAAATATACCTCCAGCCACGTCGAACCAAATTTGCAAAATCGAGAATCCATGACAAGACCCACGACGATAATTGTGAAGAAGTTGAGGTATATATTTGAGGAAACTGATACAGATCTTGGTATAGGCCAAGTTCTTTGCTAGATCCACGTATTCCATCTTATCATCATTGATCATGAAAAATTGAGCAATGATAACCAAGAACAAAAGCATGAAAAGATATCTTGTATATATATGCATCCTAGTCGTTGATTTTCTCGAAAGTTTCCACACGTATACCTGGGCTGCAATGATCAAGTTCATGAGCAATCCATGCAGAGCATAGACCATATCGATTGAACTAAGAAGAGGGTAATCTCCATATCTTTTATAAAACTGAAATCGTACTTTCTCATTGTAAATCTGCATCCATAAGGACACTAAATAGGTGACATATCCCAGTGTATTGAGCAGTAAGAAGTCGATTGAAACAGCCTCTGTTGAATTGAGCTTCAAATTTAACAACAATTGTGGATAGTATGATACACTCTTTTCAAGATTAGTTAGTTGTTAATGTCCGTAGATTGAATTTGATTAGCTTTGATTCCAAAGATAGGCTTATTAGATATTTAAGAAAAAACTCACCCAACAAAGGACATAGAGACAACCAGTTAAGGTGGATATAGCTGACAAGGGATCCATTGTTGAACTGTTGCAGTTATTTCACAGCTAATAATATATAATACCACTCAATGCTCTAGGTTTTGCATCAAATATGCTGTCATTAAAACCAAAACAAACAAACAGCTCTCTTTTACATCCCGAAAAAAAACTAAAACCAAAAACAGAAAAAAAAAGAGAAAATTCATAAATTGTGAAAGAACTGAAGGTCATAGAGACTATTAACTAGTTTGAATAATTCATTGAGTTCTCAAAAATATATTACATCCTTCCAGATGCCATCAATTCATCCTCAGATCATACATAAAAATGGTGTCAAGATACTTTTGACAGCAGAAATCAGGGGAGAGTTATCGAAGATCAATCTTTTGGCTAAGGAATACAACGCTGATATCATAATACATACCGGGAACTTTGGATTTTTCGATGAGAATAGTGTTGAAAGAATTCACGAATCATATCTCAGACATATCGTGGAATTTTCACCATTACTATCGAATGATTTACTCATGTCCATTTCAAGCTTATCAAAAGTTAATGGGGATAATGTAGAGCATTTATCAAACGATCATACTAATTTGAGAAGATTGCTAGTGAGCCATCCGATATCTGAATTGTGTGATTTTTTGAATGGTACCAAAAGGTTCAATATACCTGTTTACACTGTTAGCGGAATGTGCGAAGATTCAGTTGTGCTCAACAAATTCAAATATGGACTCTATAAGATTCCAAATTTATATGTTATAGATGAAGATCACATATTTAATATCAAGACTGAAGATGGAACAAATATTTTGTTGTTCGGTCTTGGAGGATCACTTTCCTATCATAAACTTTTCCACCATGGGGCTGCAATTGATCTTGAAAGTGTCATTGATGACACGAATATTGTGCCGGTTTCCGGAGACCCTGGCAATATATGGATAACAATGTTACAACTAGGAAAGCTTATTGATAACTTGACAAAATTGGCCTCAGAAGATATAGATCTTGTGAATCAATCCATCAAGATATTTTTGACTCACCAATCTCCAACAAGAGAACCATTACTTGAACATTTGTCCATATTTTTCAAAGCTGATTACACCATCTCTGATGGTTTACATTTCAAATATCCATCATCTTACAATGAATTATCGATCAACCCAAATTTCGAGAATTTCAAATTCAAATTTAACGAGTCTCGTTTGAAGTTATCCGTTATATGGTCAAAGATATCTAAAAAATTCCTCAAACTATTGGAAAACATTACCGATCAAAAGGAACTTCAAAATTTGATTAAGTACACTTCTTTGGCCTTGGAAGTGTTTGACAAAATTCCAGTTTCAACAAAAAATCACGAAGATATCTTACCCATCAAATTGAATCTTGCCGATTCAGATAGTAGTGAATTGGCAAAATTGGGCTCCGAGTCGAGACTCGAGGACTCTTTATCAAACATGAGCAGTATAATTAGACAATTAAATGATCTTTATTATTTATCATTTCAAAATACATGGCATTTCAACTTGTGTGATCTGTCCCAAGGTCTACTCGTGCTAGAGTTGAAAAATGGTAATGTCTCAATGCAAACACATGCTACTGGTTTCAACTTTGATTTCAGGAAAAATTCCCATGCATTAATCAACCGTGGTGGTAATGGTGCAACATCAATACAGAAACTGACGAAAGTTGATGGAGAGAATGCTCCTTTTTCACCATCGAAGGAAAGGAATAAACCATTCAACTCTTCATATCGGGGAAGAGGAGATAGTCGTGGAAGGGGTCGTGGTGGTTTCTCTTCACGTGGCAGGGGTCGTGGTAGAGGTGGATACAGAGGTAATAGCGATTAAAATGGACGATGATGATTATGTCTTGCGAATGTAGTTTGTTTGTTTGACAAAAAGTTTCAAAGAACCAATATTTAAAAATTTGCTGTGTAAACTATCGCCCTCCAAGAAGTTGATCATTTCGAACGAGACATGCGGTCTAGACCATTCAGTAATGGACGAAAGTGTTGTTAGGTTGACTCTATATATATATCAATTCATGTTTCGATAACTTCACTGGAAGGCTGACAAATCTAATTCATACATGAGCTGGATTAAACATCTACAGAAATAGTTCGTTAATGATCCCTTTTGAAAATGTGTCAATTTACTTGAGGATGACGGTTTAGATAGCTTAAATTAAGGATTTGATATTTTATTCAGCGTTAAGGGCTCGCAATATAGATCTACCGGACAGATCCCTGATACTCATACTAATGTCCACTTCAAAAATGAAATGTGGGGTTGATCTTGAATATACGACACCTGTGGACCCTTTGACATTCGAACACTATCTTGTCTTACACTTCTGTCACTGGGTTCGTGGAAGTCACGTTTCCTGAATAAAGATATGATTAGTGAATGGATTATTTCCACTCTTATAGGGCCATTCAAACTATATAGAGCGTTAGTGAATTGTGTAAAATTATAATGATTGACTATAAAAGAAGACTGTTTGTTTCTCCATGTAGAGATGTGGTTAAAGAGTTAAAGGGGATGACAGACTCCATTGGTATCCAAATTAGAAAGAAAGATATGTGCAAAAGGGGAAATAATCTGTAAGGGGTGTTTACTTAAGGGAATACTGATCTATTATATATATTTCTCCTAACGTTATGCATCTGAGGGTAATCTGAACTATAGATATGTATTAGAATAAACAAAATGATTGGAGTTTCTATATTTCTTGAAGTTCAAAAAATAAATAGATTAAAATCAGAAAACAAGCAAGGTACTATACTAATATATTTCAAGTAGGACTTAACCGATAATGTCAGTTATTTCACAAAAATTGTCAAAAAAAATTTTAGGGCTTCGTACAGATGTAGATTGTTCTGACACTACTCGAAACTAAATGAATTTAGTCAAATCATTCGACCTGATCCTCACCAAGAACGAATAAGAAGTCCAATCGAAAACTCTTTGATACAACACATTGAGGAATCTTCACATGGTGAGCTTCCTTTTCTAAATCATATCTATAGGAGCTACTACTGAAACATCGCAAATAACTGATCAGGGAGAAAGTATAAGCGCCACTGAGATATCTCTTAAAGAGCTACCAAAAGCTTAACAAAGTTCATGGGAAGTGTTTTACGAATAACGATGTCTTGAAAATTTATGAAACTTTTATGAGGTATGACAATATTGACCTTGTTGGAAATCCCATTACTGTACAATATTGTTTTCAAACTTCTGTTTATGTATATATAGATGAGAGATTTCCATAGTTGATGTTGGATGGTGATGAATATGTTCAAAAATAACTAATATATGAACCCATCTGTTATCTGAATTTTCTTTTTATGTTCTTTCTTTTTGCGATTATATTTTATATTTTATATTTTTTTAAATTAATAGTTATATCTTTTCAATATCTTTCTTGAATCAAAGTTTTATTTGAAATACCAATTTATAATTCATCAAATTTCAACTATAGAAATGAATTTGATCTCGGTAAACCACTTTCTAAAAAGCTTTATCTCATCTATTTCCCAATTAGGTAAGTCATCTATTACCTCATTCGGTAAGTCACAAGAGGTAACTCAACTTTGTAACTTTCAACACCAATACCGACAATTACATATCACTTTATTGTTAATAAAAGTAATTTCCTAGTTAGGTATCTCGACCAAATGGAGAAATGGTGAATACTGAACTGAAAAAGTTGACTTTCGGATCTATTTTTTTAAGATTTCGGATAATGGACCAAAATAATTTTAATCGATTGAGGTTGGTCAAAGGAGTCTGCTAAATAAATACTTAAAACATTCTTTTATCATTTACTGAATATGAACATACACAAATAGTAGGCGTTGGAGTCGGGGATATGGTCTTGCATGTCCTGTTTCCAATGTGGAAATGCGGGGTTGATCTTGAATACACGACAAATGTAAACTATCATTTTGGTCTAAACTTCTGTTGTTGGGGAACAGAGATGATACTCTTTCAATTTACCAAAGTACCGAAGTAATTATGTGGTGGGTGTTATAGTCTTGGAAAAATCAAGAGAAGGGTTTTTAATATCTGAATCAAAAAGTATCTTCTAGATAGGTTGGAGGTTTAAAAGACGTATGCTTACCAATCACCTAATTCATAACTCCAAGTGATGTATTGTCAAAGAGAAGAAGCTGGAGAATACTATACTCTTAACAATCTAATCCACAGTCCTGTACATAAATCACTACAATTCTTCTGCCTTTTTTCAACGACAACATTGGAATATTTTGGAAGTATCCTATCATCTCACATCATTGCTATATAGTAGTCCAGTAACGAAACCCATCAAATACAATTTTCTATAACTCTTATAGATTGAATTCAAAATTAAATGGTAGTAAAATGAAGAGGGAATTTAGTTGGGCTAGGTGCACTAGTACTGAAGTTGATTAATTTGGGTATTTGAATGCACTTTGAATTTAAACAACTTGTGATACCCGTGAAGTTCAATTATATGATGACGATCTTCTGGAAGACAATCAACTACAACAATTGTATATTGTCAAGGACAATGATTTGTTATATTCATACGTTTGTTCTTGAATAAAGAATGTGGATAAAGTCTGCTTGGAGTAAGTGATAGGGCATGTATGTATGTATGATAAATGAACCAAAAATAAGCGAGAATTTTATTTTTTCTTGTGTCAGGAGGCCACATAATAACAATTTTTGAAATGAGAAGGCTTGAACCTTTCAAGCCTCTCTTGACCAAAAAATTAGAGAAATGGAAAAATCTTCCCTTCCCAGCCTTTGCAGAAAATAACACACACTATCACCATATCTACCACATACTCAACCCTTACATATTATATGTTGGTGGTAACCATTATTATTGAAATAAGAAAGATAGATGGCTGGTTTTCGGGTTTTTTGTTGTTGTTGTTTAATAATGCAATAACCGCAGAAGAAGAAGAAAAAATTAAAAACAGTGAGCCGCATTTTTTTTTTTTTTGCTTCTTCTTTTAGCAGACGCTGACAAGCCATTTTTTAAAACTTGTTTCTCCAACAATTTAACCATCTCACATGAGACAAAGCTGGATTTCAAATTATAATAACCGGAAGAACGAATGGCTTGCAGTTTCATCAACTCCAATTAGAGATAAATAATAATATATTTATAAATATATATATACTCATAAGCCCGCTTTTTCGTTGAATTTATTCAGTTTAATTCAATCAAATTCAGGGACAAACCTCCTGAACTCTCGAAAAAGAAAACATCCACGTTCATCATCGCCATCATTAATATCTATCATTTCTTTGCATTTCCAATTCACTTATAGAGCTTAATAAGATATATGAGATTAGAAAATATTTCAATGAACATTTGCATTTGAAGAATCAACAACAACTCAGTATAGATAACGAACACAAAAAAAGAGGTATTAACTTATTAATCTTTGTCATATCTGCTATTGTTGTTTTATTTTTTAAAGAAATCTTTTTATCCATTAGAAGAATTGATAGGTTTGATCTTTTTTTCAATATTGATTGAATTATTATCATCATAATTCATCCCTGCTTAATTTGTTAGTTCAATATCGTATTTTTTGTCGCACTTTTCAATAAAGTTGTTGACGTCCACTCATTTAATACCCACCCCCATTGTAATTTAAATTATTCAATTCGACTAATTCAATTCAAGATTTAATTTTGGAAATTTATCATAGCATATTCAACAACAGCATTAATACCTTTAATAATAGCAATAATCACAATATCAACATCAGTTTTTTTTTTTAAAAAGTATTGAAAAAAGATGCCATCATTAAATCCAGTATCTGCAAATACTTCAAGCCCTATTCCACCAGTAAGAACGAATATTGAGAAAATTAGAATTTTGAAAGATTATGAATATCAAGAGGAAAATGATCAATCACATTTGAAAAATCAAAAAATTAGAAAATCGAGTGATAATATTCTTTCCAACTTGTCTCGTCCTACTAAGAGGATAACTAGTTGTGCATCACTCAGTAACTTGTCTGAACCATTATTCAAGAATATCAAACATTACAAATCTAAGAAGTTGAGATGTTCATCATCCTCCACAACAGTTTCATCATCATCATCATCATCATCACCAACAATAAATAAAAAAAGATTGGATTCAATTATCACTACCGGTATTCCAATCAATAATTCAAGATCATCATCTTCAGGATTATTTTCGCTCCCATCAACACCTTTAAAAAATCCAGGTTTATCCTTTGAAGATACACCAAACACAGACTATTCGCCAATAACTCCAACAAGGGATTATTTCAGTAATTTGCAAGAATCGAATGGTGATGATCACGTTGCTAGACAACTTTTCAGGTCTGAATCACAATCGACAGATGACGAATTAGGTGGTCAAATAGGTCAATTATGTTTGAACAGTGAATCTAGTCATCGAATCTTCAAAATTCCTGAAATTGTCAATTTGATATTGGAAATTTTCGATTCACAGAATTCATATATCCCACGAGAGGAACCACCAATAAGGCGGGTCCCACTTTCATATGAACATGCATTATTAATACATAAAGATGAACAAGTGGCAAATCGAGTATGGAAAGAGTCCAGAGAGATGATAGGTAAAGGTACATATTGCAACAGCAGGAGTAAACATGCATTACACAATTGTTTGACCGTTAATAAGTTGTGGTATCAATTATCAATGGATATCATGATGAAAAATTGTTATTTCGATGATGAGAGTGATTGGTTAAAATATGCTTCTGTTATAAACAAGAAATTAAAAGAGAACAAAATTATAAAACCAATGAGTTCAACACAAGCATTTGTATTACACAAATTGACACATGTCAAACAGAGACATTTTGATCTAGTTACTAATGTCAACAATTATAACCATTTGAAATGGTTGGAATTATACATTGTACCCAACGTTTTACCAAATCCAAAAATGTTCACATCAAATTTGAAAAAATTGGTGATTACAGGTTCAAAAGTGTTGGATGATAAATTTTTGATATCAATATCTAATAAATTATCAAACATTGAAGTATTAGATTTGAGAGCTTGTGAATTGATTACAGATACAGGGATTTATAGTATTTCAATGAATTGTCCCAAATTGAAATTATTAAACGTTGGTAGATATACACGTGGTGATTTGGTATCCGATGCTAGTATTTGTCCCATAATTAGAAACACGCAAATTTCTACACTTGGAGTTGCCGGTTGTGGCATATCTGATAGAACCATTTGGGAATTGGCCATTCATAGATCACATGTATTGGAGAGATTATCGTTGAACAAATGTTGGAAGTTGACCAATGAGAGTATCCCAAAGACTATCAAGTTCTTCAAGAAATTATCTGTACTCGAATTAAGACATTGTTTGCAAATTGATAATGTCAAACCAATGATTGAATACAAGAGATATCAAATGAGTAAGAAGATCAATGTGTTGATCGAAGGCTGTGAGGCCATCGAGCGATTGATCTTGAAAGAAGAGGTGCTGATGGATACTGAGATCAGCAAAAAGATCTTGGAAGATATCGTTGAATGGTGTAATAGTACTAGTGATGCCGAATGAAATGAATATTATAATGTATGTATGTGTATTAACTGTGAATATATAAAAAATGTTAAAAAAAAAAAAAATATAAAACAGAAAACCCAAATAATGTAACGAAAATTAAAACGAAAAACATGGACAATAAATAACGAAGTAGCATAGATAAACATATACATATATATATACATAATGTCAGAGAGAGGTGGAAGTGGTTATCATAACCTGAGACCCCGCGAGAATAGGAGATCCTACAGCAGTTACAGAGGCGGATACTCTTCCCGTAACAATTCCTATGATCGTCGAAGTTTCAACTATCATGATGACGACACAACTAGGTCAGGTACAACAGAAGAAGAGTACAGACGAAACTCATCAGCGGATACGAGCAATAGACCATACCATGGTGGCTATTATAATGGAGGAAGAGGAGGAAGTGGTGGTGGTGGATACCGTGGTGGTGGGTATAGAGGAGGTTATCAATCAGAATATCGTGGTGGCCGTGGTGGATCAGGGGGGTATAGATATGGAAGAGGAGGGTATCGTGGTTATTATCGTGATGATGATTATGGATCATATGAGCACGAAGATCATGAACAGAATAATACTGGGCGAGAGTATGAGAGAAGGGATGGTAATGGTAATGTGGTGATGGTGGAAGAAGAGTATCATGAGGGTAGGAGACATACACATAATGGTAGCATCAACAATAACAACAATATTAATATCCATGATGAGAAAAATGGGAATCATACAGAAGTTGTTGAGAATGAAGTGGTGAAGGAAACACATCAAATTTCATCATCAAATCAACGACAATCACCAAAAATTCACACTGGAATTGTTCATGAAAAGGAAAATCCAAATATAATGTTATTGGGAATTGATAAATTGACAGCGGTTGATGTTCAATTCAAAGAAAATTTGAGACAGATTTTGAAAAGGGAGATCAAGATTGATGATGAGATTGTACTATTACATAAGGAGATATATGAGAAGAGTCTGGAAATTGAAGAATTGAATAGGCAGATGGTGAAGAGTAGACTACAAGTGGAGTTGACAGAGGAATCATTGCAAAGTATTTCTTTATTGTGAAAAAAAATTGGTTGGGAATAGATATATTGTAGTTTATTTAATAATTTTGAATAAATAGATTGATTGATTAATGACAAAACAAAAATTGACGAATAAGTATATATATATAATTTTTTAAAAGAGAGAGAGAATGAGATAAAAGAGCATAAAAAATCTATAAAAAGGATGAGATAGAGATAGACAGAGAGAAAGAAAAAAAGAAAGCATCAACCAAAGTATTCTTGACATAATACAGGTAAAAAGACATAAATAGCAGTGATCAAAGTCATGATCAGTTCAAATAAAGCCAAGGGAAACATGGTCAAACCTTTTGATTTAAAATTCAAATAAATACCATAAAATGCCACCATGAAGAAATGTTTGAACAAGACATAGGGACTAGGTTGAAGACCACATAATAAACTAACTGGATCTTCAATACATGCACCACCAAGTTTAAAATATTCAAAACATCCTTTTTGTAATATTGACAAGTATTTATTATTGGCATCAAATAATTTCCATAACAGTAATGATAATACATTAATTACAACGTCTAAATTTTTTCTTTCAAAATGAAATTCCAACATTTTTTCTAAAACGGTGGCATCATCGTTAAAATCTGGGATATTGGATAATAATTTTGATGCAAGGACAACATCATTAAGACCAACAGTCATCCCACCACCGGTCAATGGATGTCTCATATTTAATGCATCACCGATAACTAACAAACCTGGAATGGTATTTTGTTTGGCGGAGAGGAATTGATTTGGCATGATACGATAATTTTCATTGGTCAAGTTATCCAACAGTTGGGCAAAACTATGGTTTACCAGTTTAGGTAAATTTTGTAAAACTGATTTTTGTAGATAATTGATCACTGTTGATTGAGATGGTAATTTTGCACCGTTAAAACAACACAAGATTCTTGTCTCTTTTGGTGAGATTTGATATATCAAGATTGGAGAATGGGCATCGTTTATTATAACATGACCATAGTTTGGTTTTGGTAATTTGCAATTATATAATGATAATGATATGAAATAACTTTCAATTTTAGGTGGTGTTGTAGTTAATTGCTTTCTAAATTTGGAATATATACCATCAGACAGTATGATAAGTTTCCCCTTATAAGTGTGTTTGTTCTCACAATTGATTCCATTCAGTTTACCCAAATCATCAGTCAAGATTTTCTTGACTGTAGTTTGAATCCAAGTGACATTTGGTTCATCCCTCACTATTTTTCTTAAATTGGAGATGAATTTCCCATGATGAAATGCAACACCTCTAAAACGATCATCTTTATCCCAATCTTCAACGTTGATGGTGGAATCCGAATGTAATTTCACCTTATCGGAACCGATCAAATAATCATCATTTTGATCCATAGTTTGTGATTTGATATATGATTTTCTTGGGTATGGGATTGTGACTGATTCAGATTGATATGAGATGAAATATCCTTTGTTTTCAATCAGTTCAATATCGTTAATACTATCGATCATCCCTAATTTTTGTAAAGCTCTTAAACCACCAGGTTGCATCAATTCACCAACAATTCTATTAGGTTCATTCCAATCTCTTTCCACTATTAGCACCTTACGTCCTTGTCTAGCGAGTTGGGTAGCAATGCAGGGTCCAACGACACCAGCACCAATGACTATGACGTCGTATAGTATATCTTTACCACTGTCAGAAGTGGGAGATGATGTGGCCGTGGTGGACATGTTTTTATATTTGTGTAATGTATGTATGTATGTGTTTTCTTGTTATCCAGTTAAATGTGGAGATGAGATGGAACTCGATTAGCTGGGTGAAATATTTATTGTATATATATTTAAAGTGAAGTAGCCCAAATTAAAACAAACAGGCATATATATATATATATATTAAAATGGTGATACTATTTTATTGGTAAACGAGGAAGTTATCTTGTAACCTTGACTTGTAAGTATGGTTTGATGATCCCATTCAACGTATATCTCTCTCTGTCTCTCTCTGTGTCTTTTTAAGTGCACGGAAAAAAAAAAAAAATTGTATACGAGACACAAAAGAATCGTCTTATTTTTTTTTTTTCTTTATTGTCTGTCTGTGTCCCACACACACACCACACACACAGTTAGTTAATAATAAATAAATAAATAAATAAATAAATAATAGCATGTGCCTATGTATTTTTAGGTATATATATATATATATATGAATTATACAGACAGTTCTTATACGAGAAATAAGAAGGGCAATAAAGAGATGTAGATAGATATAAGTAAGTAAGTAATTGGTGCATCCGGTGGTGGTTTTTTGTGTTTGTAACATTAGATGGGAGATGAAATGTATTATATTAGCATATGTATGTCTCTTACCATTTTCATTATATACTCTACTACACCTTTTTAAAATCTCTATATAACTAGTATGATTTATTGGTCTCTCTTGCTCTATCTCTCATCATAACAACCAACCACATGTACCGTATATATATAAATTAACATGATAATTATAAAAACTTGGGAAAGAGCAAGCAAATGTGAGCCAAAGAAGGGGAAAAAAATTAGAATCAAAATCTCGTCTCATCTTTTAATAAAATGATATCGACAAACAATAATCATATATGACAGATCAAACAATGTCATCTCTTAGCAAACCAATCAATCTTGAAGAATTCACCCTTGCAATCAAAGACCTTTCGGACTCGGAATTAACCAACATCAAAAAGCAAATCTCTAATTCAATACAAAAATTACAAACTTCTAATGAATTGATGTCTCAACAGTTGGATGAGATAAATTTGAAATTAACAGATGCTAAAAATGAAGATTTATATCAAGAATCAAATTTAAT
Source organism: Nakazawaea wyomingensis (assembly GCA_030567715.1). Lineage (NCBI taxonomy): Eukaryota > Fungi > Ascomycota > Pichiomycetes > Alaninales > Pachysolenaceae > Nakazawaea > Nakazawaea wyomingensis. The sequence continues at coordinate 233,705 of JAJLSQ010000002.1, forward strand.
CATAGATTTACAAAAAGATGTCGATTTATATTCGGAATCAATCAATGAAAATAAACTTGTCTTGCAAAACCAAAATGAACGATTAGATGTCTTGCAATCTGAATTATCCAATAGAGGTTTATCACATGCACATTCCGTTAATACTAATATTACTACTACTAATGATATCACTAGTCATTACCCTGAAATTTCCCAAGTTACAAATAATGATGTCACCATAAGTCAAGATAATGATGATATGAAAAATGGAATTTATCTTTAAAAAATCCATGATTGTAGGTAGTAGTATCTATCTCATGTTTTATTTATTTTTTAACGATTTTTTTTTATTTAATGAATGTTATTTTATTAAATTTCCATCATTTTTCAACAATTTTTTTTATTCAATTCAATTAAAAACCAATTAATTGGCTTTATCTTATGATGTGTATGGGGGAAAAGTGGGGAGTTCATCATTAAAAAAAAATATTCGTTTATTTTATATTATATTATTTTATTTTATTATCATCATCTATATGTCATAAAAAAATATTTATATTCTTTCATTCATCAATTAGTCATATAATTTTTTTAAATTTCAAATGCTTTAACAATTTGTAGGTTTTCCAAAAATTGAAAATTAATATAGAACCAATCAACATCACTTGAAATATCAATATCAATCGGAAAACTCGTTCATTAATATCTCTCTTATTATTCTCATCAATTTGTAATTCATCAACACCATCGTTGATCGTTTTAATCAATTCATCCATTGTATCCAATTCAATTTGACTCTTTTCAAGATCCAGAATTAAATTTGAATCATAATTGTTATACAATTGATAAAATTCTTCAAAATTGGAAAATTGTAAAAAATCAATCTCAACAAATCTTGTAATCAAATCATTTATCTCATTACTCTTTAAAGATTTCATCAATTTGGATCGATCAATTAATACATTCTCAAAACATATACTCAACTCATCTTCACCATCTCCATGTAAAGATAATTTGAATCCAATTCTCATATCTCTCTCAGTAACATCTCTCTTATTACGTATGATACTAACATCATTCAAATTTGTATGTATAATGTTAAAATTTAAAAATTGGGTTTTAATCCCCTTATCATTAAATTTATTTTCATCAATATTACTAAAATCAAAATTCATCACAAAAAACAGTTCTTGATCATCATCTTTGTCATTTACTTGTAATCGTAAACATGGAATCTCCTTCATATATTGTTCGATAATCTGTCTAAATTTAAATTCATCTTCTTCATTAGTGTATTCATATTGATTCAATTGAGTGAACAATGAAACAGATGAGGTGAATTTGGACAGTTGTGTCAATGGCGGTACCACAATTCCTATACATTCAACCTTAATGCTTGAATAAAACCATACCAATAGTACCCATAATAATATAGGTAACTCTTTCATATCTTCTATATTATATATATGATGATTTTATCATGGAAAAATGAACTCCTTCTTCAAAATAATTTCTCGAATAAACATAAAAAGTTCTTGCAGAAGAGATAGATTATCTTATATCTGTTTTTTGATCCAAACAGCAATAAATAAAATCTAGCAGAAAAATAAAAATATATCTAAACGATTTGATAAATTCCCCACATTTCATTCTATCTCTATATATCAACACTTCCCTCGGGAGATAATCAGATTATTATATATTGCAACACACACATTTTTTCAATACAATATGGGCTTTATGGGTCAATTTTGTAGAGTCTAATATTACTTGTGACATGTTAGTATTTGTAATACATTCTCTTATGCCTTGCTCTGAGCCGGCATAATACTGCTGAATATCATCATTGAACCATGAGATAATGAAAATGTTAAACCTATCTACATTCCACCTAATACTATCTTTCTATCATCACCATGATTCATAGGATAATAACCATCTCTCAATTATAGAGAACCTTACAAATTTATACATCAAAAAGAGAAGGTAGTGTGTCATATGTTAACTAATCCCTAATTAGGAAATGGATAATTTTTTTTTTTTTTCTCAAAATTTTCCTTAACAAAGAGACATCTCTAATAAGAGATATATATATATATATATTGGAATACAAACAACAATGATTTTATCACCCGCTGAAAGATCATATCTTCATGATTCTCTCTCATTCTCACCTCCTATAAGACCAGACTCCCGTGCTGTACATCAATTCAGACCCATCGAGGCATCCTGTTCATTCTTACCCAACTCATATGGATCATCAAGAGTAAGATTGTCCGATGGTTCAGAAGTCATCATAAGTGTGAAGGGTAAAGTAGTGAGGCATGAATTACATGATTCACTTATATCTATAGAATTGGATATCAATGGAGAAAGAGATGATTCCAATTTTGTTAATAATTTAATATCAATTTTAAGTTCATTATTGTTGAAAAATTTCCCCTTTGAAAAATTGACACTATCGGATAAATATTCTTTCAAAATCTTTATAGATATTGTGGTATTATCACACACATCTTATCCACTCACATTATTATCAATAGCCACTTATCTTGCATTAAAATCAACAAGACTACCATTATTGATCTCCACGGTGAGTGATCGGGAAATTGAAGAACAACCAACTTTTAGTGATGATTGGGAAACCTCCAAACCTTTATTCGATAATGATAGCATTGATCCTCCATTATTATTTGTTGTTGGTATAATAGCTAATAACGTACTTATAGATCCATCACTGGAGGAAGAGGAAGTTAGTGATAGTGGTGTCATAATAGGTTTTGGTAATGGAGAAATCATCTCGCCTTTACAAAGTATTAATCTTTCAAGTAAATCTCATAAGGGTTTTAAAACGCAACATATTATACAAACGACAAAATTGGTTAAAAAATGTGGTGAGGAAGTGACGAAACTGTTGAACAGTATCATTAATGATGAAGAATATACAGATATTTTTTTCTAAATGCTTAGGTTTTTTTTTTTTTTCTTTTCTTTCTTTCTTTCTTTCTATTTTGATTTCCTAATCTATATAATTTAAATATGTTGAATAGAGTATGAATGACATATAATCGCTGTAGCTGTTTGAATGTTCATCGATCTGATCACACCTGCCTGTTTGATCTCAATACATATATCCAATTCGGCTAAAAATTCCCCTGGTATTCCCTCTCTTTCCTTTCCAAGAAGAATTAAACTCTTTTCAGGAAATTTCAAATCACTGTTTAATTCAACACTCTCATCTGTCTGCTCTAAACCTATCAAAGTATATCCTTGTTTCTTCTGATACCTCATATACTCAATGATATCTTCCACGCGTACTTCCACCATGGGCATCCATTTCTCAGCAGTAACACTAACGGTCTTAAATTGGGGATTCTCCAGTACTGAAAGATCATTTAAAGTCAAAGCTCCCACACCAAGACAATCACATAATCGACAAATGGCTCCAAGGTTCACCGCTTTGTTCACCAAAGATGATACCACGATCAATGGTGATCTTTTAACCTTTTTCGATTCGTTCTCGTCATCATCGTCAACATCAACATTCATCACCGTGGACCAGGCACCAGATTTGGTTTGTAACGCCGTTGTAGAAGAATCGTTATCCGACTTGTCAATATATATAGAGTCCAAAACCGGTTTTTGAATTCTCAGATCATGAGAGAGAAATAAATTTGTTTCATCTTTACCCACTTCAAGTTGTAAATGTTTTCTTTGCAATGGGGTTGAATATTGGATGAATTGAGCCTCGTTTATAAATTCAACTTCACGATCGGATATACGTAACATAACACCACCACATATACCTACCAATGTGAAATCTTTCTCAATATCCCATAATAAAGCATCCCCACTACGGTATGACTTGTAATTTTTAGTCCTTAATGCATTTTGATAAATTTGACTAATTGTTCCAACAAGAGATTTGTCAAATTTCAATTGCCTTTCTTCAATTTCTGGATAGATAGAGACCACCAAGCTGACGGAAAAATGTCTAATCAATGACCTGTTTGAAGTACATGATGGTAGCAAAAATTCAACCAAGAATTTACTCAAAAATTCACTCTCCCCTACAGTTGAAAGTTGTCGTGCCAATAAGTAACTTATTCTTTCAAATGAAGCAACTATCGTTTGTTGTTGTGATTCGACAACTCGAGTTTCAAAATTTTCAAGTAATTTAGACCTTTTTAACAGATCAGAGAGGAGTAAAGTATATGCAACTATCCATTCGAGATACATCCGACACAAGGGGCTTTGTTCTTTGAATATCGATTGGAGGAATTTTTCCATCACTATGTCATATAAGTAATCCGTCGATACTGTCTTAATAGTTAGCAACAACAATTGTAAAAGTCTGATTCTTCTAGTCTCTTCATAACCATCGGCTCTGTTTTTCGGAATGAGTAAATGAAACTCATCGTCATTGTTCAAAATATAATTCCAAAGATATTCGGCTGCATCTGAGTGTTTTAAAGACCCCAACATTACTGCAATGTTTACTCTGCTGGCAATTTCTTCGTTTCCGTATACCTCTTTGTACAATTTTTTGCCATAGTAAAAACTGAGTTTCAAGTCAAATAGATCACCGATAACATATTCAGATCTGAACACGTTATTCTCTATTTGCAAAAGAGAGTACATCTTGACAACAATCTTTGAAATCCACATCGAGTTTTCAAATTCTTCAGCATGATCAACCTGATACTGTTCAATCATTTCAGCCATCACAGGTAATAGACCCTTTCTTGATTGACACTTATCTATGATATCAAGACTGAATTCTACAATAACAGAACTGATTTCTTCATCTTGTAATGAATTGAGAATGTTTTTTCCGTGCAAGAGTAACTTGATAATACCAATTTGTAATTCCCTCTCTCCCAAGACCAATCTCTCAGTGGTAATATCTGTCCATATCGACTGTAAAATAGATAACAGGATGCGGGAATCGGAAGGCTGGATTGAAACCAGCTCATCAAATATCTTTTGCATCACTCTAACTACTGATAATTTCCCATCCTTGTCGAGAAATTCAACATCATTCCCAATCATGTCGAATATATCCCTCTTGACAGAGTCTATATCAACAATCTTGGTGAAACTGAGCATAATCTGATAAAATCTTGACCAAAATAAATACTTCAGCTTATAGAGATCAATAGCAGCATTTCTAGGGATATTTTGGAAAGCTTTATCTTGAAGTTCTTTGAAATTTGTTAATGATATTGTAGTTTCAGCAAATTCATTGTAAATACTTTTTCCGACAACATCTACAAGGAACTTCATCTGAGAAGTGGCCATTCTCAGTTCATTCTCATCTGTAGTCCCCAATCCCTCAATCACAATATTCCACATTACCGAACAGTCAAATTTATCCCAGTATAGTTCGTCAAAAATATCTTCTCTATTAATGAATTCAGTTGCATCTTCATAAAACTTCAGAGTATGAAGAACACCGTTACCCAACTCATTAAGAAGTTCTCCACATTTTCCTTTGATCAAGCTATTCTCGAAAATTTCATTGAACGGTAAGCCTGACTTGGCCATTATTAACAACAGCTCATTTATTTTTGGACAGTCTAAAACTTTAGGAATTAACAGTGGAATGTTTTGCTTGGTACAAATAAGAGCCAAGAGTATAACTAACAGCTCAACATCCAAGTTTTTATAATTCTGATCGAGAAAATTCATCATCTCATCATTGGTGAAAAACTTATTAAAATAATCATAAAATTGATCCAAGTTCAGGCTTAGTATCTTCCAGCCATGATTCACCCCTGTTCTAGTATTATTGAAATGGACAAATTGTGTTAGAACAACTAAAATATTTTGTAAGCTTACCTTAGATGGGTTGATGAACAATAACAATCTCAAATTAATAGTCTGCAATGTCGTGTTCGACACTTCTCCGTCACTTTTCGCTTGGAAAAGATTGTATAAAAGATTGAGTTGATTTGTTTCCAAGATATTTATCTTATTGTGTTTTAATCCCTCTAATAAACCGAAAGATATATAAACTCTCGGTAAATCGAACAGCTCCCTATTATGGGCTAACAATGCAATTAATTTAGTCGTCAATTGTAAAGTATCATGTGTGTTCAGGTTTTTGTAACAGTTGACAATGAATTGACTCAAATTTTCACCAAACTCACAACGATATTCCCCTTTTGAATTATTATCAAAGTTTTTATTCACAACAAAGTTCGATGCCATCATGGCAAATTGTAAAAATACACTAGTCAAAAACTCATAACCATCAGATTTCATGGAAGCCAAATTACGTTCAGGTATGGCAAACACGAGATTCATGGCAAACTTTCTGACTGTTTCCATAGACAGTTTGAATCCCATTGACAATAATGATAGAGTAAATGGGACTGGTATCTTAGACTCTGTCGAAAGTAATCCTATCATTTCACCCGAAGCTTCTCTCGCCTGATTCAAGGAAGTGTCAATTCCAATTATTTCATACAAAGTGACATACCTCTTCCAAGCTTGCAAATACAAGTCCTTTTCATCTTTTTGCCAATGCATCAATTTGTTTTCAAAATTTGAATCAATAGATTGAATTGATAATTGAAGAATTGATATTGAATATTTTCTATGCTCGTGTAAGTTGGAGATAAGACCATTTCGCAAGTTGGACCAATAGCTTTCCGTAATAATATGTTTTTGCATATCCTCGTTAATACTTGTATTGTCACTAGAATTTGATTTGACTGAAAGAAATTTCAACCAAAGGATCAATCCAATTTTCTTGTACGTTGGCGATAATGAGTTGATCAAGCAAAATATTACTTCCCATATCAAGTCACCCAATTTCTTGACCATTCTTTTGATTCCCCAAAGAATAGCCTTCAAAGCTGCCATAGCAACTTCTTCTGTCTTGACGACAGTGCAAAATAAGCACAAGGTATCAAAATCTAGCTCACATTGAGCAGTTCCTGTCATTTGCCAACGGCTACTGAATTTTAAAATTGAAATCAACTCATTTGATTCAACAGAAACTTGAGTGCTGTCTTTGTTGCCTTCAGTAAGAATAGGATATTGCCGCAGTTTAGCATCGAAATCTTTATGCAAAATGTACTTGTTATTATTGATAAAACTCTTCATTGTTTCAATAGAATGAGCTATTAAAAAATCATCAGATAGAGGTCCAAAAGACGCAGTTACCAGGAGAAGCTGATCATGATAACTCTCGTCTTGTAACATCAGAATGCAATATGGAGTCATAGCCCTTTTTAAACTCAAGTTGCCATCTTCCCACCCTAGTGATTTAACAACGTCAAACAAAGTTTGAGGTATACCTGGTTCTTTAAGTCGTGGGACCAAGCTGAAAATCAAGTCTTCCCTTTGAGATTCAGTGAGGTATCCAAGGATAGCCTTTATAGAATCTGACGAGTTTGACATCTGTTAATCTAAGTTTTCAATAGTCTTCTTCATTGACAAATGTTAGTGAATTTTTTTATTTTTTTTTCACTTCTAGGGCATCGAAGTAGGTCGATGAGCACTGGTCGGGCATTTTACATGAGAAAATCCTTATATGAGCTTTACATAACAGGTCAAAAAATATCAACAACACATCAGCGGTAGATGTCTATATACTATGTCACATTGCCAACAAAATATGAACGATTATGACCAAAGAAAGGATGTCTAGATAAAGAAAGACATGGATTTCTTAATCTCTTTAACAACATGAGAGAAAATGAGAAACTTTCTTCCCCGAACCTTAAATTTCACCCAAATAACTAGGAAATCAATAAATGAATGGCTCAGTTAGTTGATTTCATTTATAGTCCAAGATATGGATCGCTTTAAAACCCGAATAAGACAGATAACACTTTTTTAAAATATTGAAATTAGCTTTTCAATCGGTAGTTTCAGAAGTAAATGATTGCTCTTACAACAAAGAGCAAAAGCATTCACTTGGTTGGCATTTTATTTTCCGGAATAGCATCGTTGAGTAACTGTGCATCTTTTTCGACTTTTGCTAGCCATCTCTTTATCAACTGGTCATTTTCTTCTCTTAACTCATGATTTTTGTTTCTCAAGACGTTATTCTCTATTTGCAATGATAGCACTTCATCGTTAATAGATTCCAAAAACTGAGCCTTGTGTTGTGCTTCTTCTTTAAATGTTTTAAACTTTTTGTCAAGATTTGTATAGGCTTCTCGTAAAATTCCCAAACTATAATTCGAGTTAGTAAACAGATGACGCCTTATTTGAAATAAAATGGGTTACTGAAAAATAGACATACTTTCTTTCGAGATGTGCTGCTACCTTCTCCAGTTCGATAGATTTCTGCTCTTCTGATAGCATTAATTGGTAGAGTCTATCATTCTCTGTAGTTAACTCATCTATTTTTGTCAAGTTATTTGCCAACTCACTATCAATTCAATGTTAGTCTAAAATTCATCAGTAATATCTTAGAATACACTTACACCTGTAAATCGGTCAGTTGTATTGCGTCTAGTTTCATCTCCGATGCCTGGACTCGTTGAGCTGATAACTGAACTGTGATAACGTTTTAGTCTCGGTTAGTATTTGAACTGTTACAGGCTCCTAAAAACTCAACTTACAAGCTGTAAAAAAGTCATCTTTCAGCTTCTCTATGATGTCCCTCAGTTCTAGAGACTCATATATTTGGGTTTTCCAAGCGGTTGACATGTCGTTGAATCACTTGCCACGAATCTCTCCTCGTCTAATCAATCTCTTATCGTTTCTACTTCCCTTCTTGTTTTTTTCTTTCCAAAATAAATTGAATGAGGCGGTTATTTTTCTAAACGTTTACGATTTCTACTTTGTATAACAATGGAATCATTTCAGTTTGGGGGATCATCTTCCTTCTAAGAATTTGATTTGTGATATATGAATGAACCCTTTAGCAGAAGTCCAACCTACTATGTTTATATATTAAGAGTTCGCATTTGTCGTGTATTTAAGATCAACCCCACATTTCGATTAGAAACAACGAAAGATATTCTTGACTCCAACTCCTGTTAATTGATTTGATATTCAACGAATTGTAATAGCTAATTTAGCTGTTTGACAAAACCTCAAAAAGGGACTTGCTTCGATATTTTTTTAAAAAAATTACTTGCTTTTGTATCAAACAGACTCGCAATTCCACTACAAGGCTTAGTTTTCAGAGACTTACTACTTCTGAGAATCTCATCACTGAAGGAATCAATTCTAGAGTAAATTTGTACCACTATTTCGTATATTAGGTTTGTATATGGTTAAGAATATGATCTAGTCTTTTTTCAACTCAGCATTACGGCTAGCCTTCCTTAAAGCTCTAGTTCTGATACTCTTATGCATATTCAAGTTCATCTTATTTGCAATCGATGAATAAACACCAATTGTTTGTTCAATGAAAAAATGCATCAAAGCATGAGACCAATAAGGAGTTATAGTGCCATATCTCTCCTGAGCACCAACTCTAGATCTGCCAACATTTCTCAATGTACTTGCGACAAAATTTCTTGGATTTGGAATCATCATCGAAGTTCTTCTGATCTTTGACATAGCAGATGTGACAAGGTAACTTAAAACTAATTCGACATCAATATTGGATGCTGCTAACTCTCCAGACAAAGCATTTGACCAGTTTTGCAAGAATGCCTTTGAACCAGAGTAAACAGACAAATATGGAGTTGGTAATAATGCACCAAATGATCCCATTGTCATAATCAAACCTTTAACTTTCAAAGCTTTAGCAGATGCGACCATCACTGGAGCCACTATTTTCGTGATTTCTAAAGTTGCCACGTTGTTGATGGTGATGATATCTTTCATTTCTTTCTCATCGGTTAACAAGAATGGAACTGGAATTGAGTGAGATTGACCAACATTGTTCACCAATATTGTTACCGGCAAGTTAGAAACGATAGCTTTCAAATCAGAATAATTCTGCTCGTTATCAGCAGAGGCATCAAATGCAAGCACTTTAGTTTCAACATTATACTTGTCACTAATCTCCTTAGCTAATGCGACTAATTTAGATTCGGTTCTTGAAACTAATAAAATGTTGAAACCTTTCTTTGCCAATTGAAGAGAGTATTCTTTACCAATACCATCGGAAGCACCGGTAACGACAGCCCAAGAACCTTTCTTTGCACCATATTTTTTGAACTTTGTTTCCAAATAGTTAGTATTCTTCATCCCCTAAGCTACTTATTGTATCATCAATCAATCAATGGTAAAAGGAACTTACATCAACTGGAGGTAATATGAACAGATTGAGTAAAATTGAAGTCAAGCTCAATGTGAACTTGACCAATTTAACTACTCCAAAAAAGAGCGCAGTATAAATAAGGGGCTTAACAAGAAAGCATTGAGTATTAATTGTAATCTCAAAAAGCATTGTCGGAATGATAAATACTACCTTCTTCTTATTAAAACAAAATATATATGTGTTTTTTGAATGTAAAATTCTCATTTATTTTTGGAAAAAAGCATCACTTTTAAACGCCAAAATGGAATAATAAGTAGGAAAAAGTAGTGCGCGCATAAAAATTCGGTCACTGCATCCTAATTTACAGAGACTTTTTGGTCGATATTACCAAGCCTACAATTCAAGACCGTATAGATGACGGCACAAAGGATTCCCTGCATGCTCATCCGTCGAGCTTTGTCTACTTATTCAAGGCTTATTTGGTTTCCACCAAATCCAAAATAGTTTCCATATCGTGGATATCTCCTTTTGGAATTTATTCTGATGATTTGACGCAAACGGCCTAATTGGACCCTATTCACACCTCCCACAAATTGTTAGTGGTCATACAAATTTCCTATTAGGACTTTGCATTATATTCAGCCAAAGCAGCATAAGTTGCCTTCTCAAACTTCTTGTAAGCATTGGCTGCTGCGGGATCTCCAAAAGTGCTAATTGATGTAGCAAAGTAACCTACAATTCCCTTTTGGATATCAACCCAGTAATATGTGTTTGCCATACCAGACCAATTAAATGAAGGTGCACCTCTACCAGAAGCAAGTGGTTCCTTCATCATACACCAAGCTACGGTCCATGAAAATTCAGGTGGATTCTCTGGATCATGCTCTATTTGTGGACTGGTCCAAACCAAAGGAGAGACTTTGAGTCCAGCCAATTCATCAACCAATTGGTCTTTGAGGAAGTAGTTTTCGACCACTTCCGGTTTCAAGATTTCAACACCGTCTGGAGAAGAACCTTTGTTTAAGAAAATCTGCAAGAATTTCAAGTAGTCTGAACAAGTACCGACCAAACCCATACCACCACAGCAAAATTCAGGTTTGAAAGGGAGCAACTCCGGAGAAACAGTCAATTCTCCAGTTTCTTCATTTCTAACATGAATCTTTCCCTGACGCTTTATTAAGGCCTCATCTCTATAGAATGATGTAGAATTCATTCCCAATGGTTTGAAAATGTTCTCCTGCATGAAGTCCTCCAAAGATTTACCAGAGACCACTTGAATAACCCTTCCAGCCCAGTCCATAGCACAACTATATTCCCAACTGGTACCCGGTTGGTAAACCATTGGGTATTTGAATTCTTCCCATTTGCCTAAAAAGATGTTTGGGTGTCCGTCATGCAATTCAATCCATTTCTCAAGGTTCTTATTACCGAAGTAGTAAGCAAAACCAGCAGTATGGGTCACCAAATTTTTCAAAGTTGGTTTATTCTTTGGCTCAACCAAGATGGGAGTGTCCCCTTCAAAACCATTGAGCACCTTAATCTCAGTCATATCTGGGAGGTATTTCTCAACTAAGTCATCAATTGAGTCAATTAAACCTTTTTCAATCAGTATGAAAAGCAGAGTACTAGTGATTGATTTGGATGATGAGAAGTGATGAAAGACTGAATCATCAGCAATCTTTAAAGCTTCATCATCAATTCTTTTCAAACCATCGCTGCCCAAGAATAAAACTTTATCTTTATTTGCAACCGAAGCGATCAGAAAAGGGATTCTGTCCCTAGGTTCTTGAGACTTGGAAACTGATGCCGACAAGATTGGTTGAATTCTGTTAGCAAACTCTGCAATGTTTGTGTTCATATTTATTCGTGAATTGGGTATGTCATTAAATTATGGTAGTTAAAACAAATATTTGAAACTTGATCAATTTATTTGAGTTTTGTTTTTCGAACTGATGTGATTCAGCAGCCCCTCATCCATGCTCCGGCATTTCGGGGAGGAGAATAGAATCACCGAATTTTGATGTACATCGTCTACATGAGTTTTGGTCCTTTGGATAAAACAACCTAACATAATTTGGATATTGTAGGCTTTTGCTTCTCCTCTTTGATCCAGTACATTTCATGTTGAATGCATTACTTTTCTTGTTGAATTACATGGTGTTAACACCCCCAAAAGGCTAACTGCTCTCTCTCCACTGATGTCGTAACCCGGGGCTGTTTTAAAAATGTCTGACTGGGAACACGACCTTTTCTAGAAAACCATATGAAATTTGCTTGATGTCAATGGAAAGAATATATACCACTCATTGACACCTACATCTGGTTAGACTTTTTGGCAATTACAAACACTAAACCCTTGATCATAATCACTTTTTGCTACAATGAGTATTCAAATGTCTTTTATCTTTTTGTGTCTCGTCTGTGAGATGGTTTTGACTTCACTTTTGGTGTTGCCATTACCATTCAAAGTCAGGCAAGTCGCTGCTCAACTATCAGATGCTCTGTTTGGTTCCACACATTTCAGAGTGATAATTGGCTTCTCAGCTTTTATAATTTCTCTTTTGTTTTTGGATTCTATGAAAAGATCAACTACAGGTTATAACAGAGGTAGATATGGACAGGATAGCCTGGATCCAATATATTTAAATCCATATGAATTGGCCACCAGAAATTACAATCAAAGAAACATGTACATCACAGGTCTGGTCCTTTATCTCGGTCTCTGTATTCCAACCATAGTTTCCATTTTGAAGAAGTTGATTAAGCACAAAAATAAGTATGAAGCTGCTATTAAGGAACCTGTCGATGAGGCTGTCATCATTGAAGAATTACAAAAAACTATAGCTTCAAAGGACAAGAACATTGAAGTAATGAAGAAACAAATCCAAAACTTGAGCGAAGCTTACAATAAACTGGCTGATGAACTGAAAACTGATCTTTCTACTAGTGATAAGAAGAATGATTAATCATCTTGATCAATAATCAATCAATCAATAATCAATCAATCAATAATCAATCAATAATGCATTCAATCGAATGAAATTCTTCAAAGATGCATCTACACTTTATTGGCCCAGAAACTCAGTATTATTGCTATTCACAATATTTTTTATATATGAACTGGGCATTGTTATACTTTGTTATGTTATGTGAATAAAATTTTCTCCATTTATTAACAAGAGAGTTTATAGTATTCATTTGAGCTACTCGGGTAGCTCATAATCTCTGCCACTATCGATGTCGCACATTAGATTACTTACCCATAGCACAATGTTGTTGAGTTCTTCATCAACTGTAACATTGATTAATCGGTGATGGCGACTAGGTTATTAAATATTTTCCACTGTAGTATGATATAAATCAAGTAAAGGTACTGAAGAGTTACATTGAGATTTTACTTCTGCTGATGATACATTTGTAGTCACTCTCTGATTAAACCTCTTTCTAGAAAAGGTTGTAAACTCTTCAACCATGTATATCGATCTTGGAACCGTGTACATGGGGTGCCTACAACTTCAACAATGTCGGATTTAAAAAGGATAGTGGAATTACAAAGAGCTTTAATGGACACTGAGAATTCAATATCATCCCCCATGTAGTGATCGCTGATAAGAGTGAAGAGCAACTTTGTTTAAATTAAAACACGCCGTCTGAAAATTTTCAAGTCTCCTCCAAAGATACGTCATCATAACATTGGTGACTGTTGCTTCTATTAAGCTGGTAATAAAGCAATTTATAATTTTTTAGGACGAAAGCTAAGAGAGTATTTTTAATTAAACTCGATTGCATAAGAGAAGGAAAATTTGATTTGATCTACTCAACACCGAAAAGCTCTGAATAGTTCTATAGCTGATGAATGATAATGATTCACAGACTTGGGATTTCTCATTTCTGAGCAGCCCCAGTCTGTACTTCTTTGTGTTTTTATTTTTTTTATTTATTTATTTTGGCTATCACTTTACGACGCGTATTTTTTTTAGAGAATTTACTAAAATTGGCGTTTTGTATGTCTTTTTTTATTTTCTATCGATTGTGAACATAATTGAACAAAGTTCACACAATAAATCAGCTATTGAACGAAGCAAATAATGTTTCGTCAAACTAAGAGAAGAGTCACTGGACGGAAAAACTTTGATGACTCCAATACATTCAACTCAACGGAGCAGTCCTTATATGAAAATTTATACCCAGGGAGGTTAAATTTATATGACATACTGCCCTTTGAAGAAATCACATTAGAAGAATTTGAGTCATGGGCTATCGATAGATTGAAGATATTGATTGAAATAGAGTCTTCGACACTACGTGGAAAACACTATAAAGAGATTGAACAACTAATCCAACCGCTTTTGGCCAAACTTCTACCTTTGACAAGTAATTCATCCAAAAACATTTCAAACTTAGTTAAAGAGAGGAAGAAAGATCACTACAGCCATTTTATCTTAAGGCTCGCATTTTGCAGATCTGAAGAACTTAGGTCACGGTTTGTAAAGGCTGAAACAATCCTTTTCAAAATAAGGTTCAATTCATTAACATTACAAGAGCAGAAAGATTTCATAACAACGATAAATCTTCCTTGGGAATTCGTCGAAGATTTGGAAAAGTCTGAATATGAAAAGGAACTCTTTGAGGCATCGTATGGGGGAATAAAAAGCTCGTTAAGTAGCTCTTCATCTATAGTCAATGATGATCAAATAAAGAAAGCTTTCCAGAATGAGGCTTTTTTGAAAGTCCCCTTCCAATACGTTTTAGATTTAGTTGGAACAAGGCAAGTATTCATCCATAAAGGTTATTGTTATGTCCCTCAATTCTTGCAATTAAATTTAGTGAGCTCTGAATTTGCCAGCAAATTGGAAAAAAGTCTCTTGATGACAATGAAGGCCTTGCCAAGGTTGGATGAAGACGATAGGTTACTACCAGTTTTGAATAATCTTTCCAATGGATATGTCGTCGATGAATTGTCTAGCTTTGAAAAGAACAGAGTTGGATCTGATGAGATTACTGCAGCAAACATCGGTTTAATGAAGGAATTCATGCCAATGTGCATGCAACATTTGATGGAAGGCTTGGAACAAACAAATCATTTGAAATATGCAGGCAGACAACAACTTGGGAGATTTATAAAGGAGATGGGTGTCAGTTTACAAGAGTCATTACAATTTTGGAGGCAGTCATTTAAAGTGACCAATTTTGATAAGGACTACGCCTATAACATCAAACATACTTATGGAACAGTTGGTGGGAGAATAAAATATCGTGGTATGAATTGTGCTGCCATTATGAACCAACCAAAGGCCAGAAAGGGTTCTGAGTTTCATGGTTGTTTTTACAAGGATTCCTCACTTGATGAAATAGTTTCAAGTTTGAAGAAAATGAATATCAAGGATGATTTGATTAACAATATAATGGACGCTACAAAGAGTGGAAAGTATCAAATTTCATGTACAATGGTGTTAGAGGCTAAATGTGGAGGTAAATCGATGCCAACCGTGACACATCCTAATTTCTTCTTCGAAGAAGCTCTTAAAGAATCAAAAAAGACTCTTTCCGAATAAATTCAAAAAACATAGAGATAAACAGAGCGAGTAATGAACTAAATAATTTGTACAGTATCATTTTAAAATCAAAATTTTTACATTCCTTGGAAGATAAATATCTATATTTCACTCACTCTTTACTGTTATTGGCATACTCAACAGCCTTTGCCTTAACGTAGTCACAAGCCTTACTGTCACCCATTTCCTCTTCGAAAGATAGCCATTTACCAAAAAAGAATTTGGCTTGCTTTCTCGACAATTTCTTCACTTCTATAACTCTTTCAAATAATTCCTCCACTTTCTTCTTATCATCACTAGTACTCAACTTGATCTCCTGATCGATATAAACATTCCATAAGTCAATTCTCTTTGGCACATCTGAGATCAAACCCTCGAACAATGAACGGGCTTGTTCTGGTTCACCTTGCGCAAATTCCAATTGGGCAAATTTACGAACTATTTCAATATGGCTGGATTTAGGTAATTGCACCAAAGCCCTTGCCAATAATTCGTGGCATTTTTCTGATCTCTTTTGATTCAATAAGAAAGACCCATATGAAACCCAAATTGGAATTTCCTTACCAAATTTCTTCAAAGTTTTCTTGTATAACTCATCTGCACTGTCATATTTTTCAGACATGATGTAGATGCCGATCAATTTTTCATGCATAAGATATGAATCCATATATTGACAAGCTCTCTTGAAAACTTCTTCCAAGGAGTCATCAGTACCAAAAGTGTTCTCCATGTTTAACATTGCAATCCAGATATTTAATCTTTCCAGTTCTTCACGATAATTAATCGTCTTCAAAGCACGCTCGGCAATTTCTCTGGCCTTTTCAATTTCACTAAGTTGTAATTGGAAGGACATATAGTTCATCCACAAAATTGATGAATTAGGATTACCAACCAACAATCTCTCAAAGTCAGAAACAGACTGAGGTGCTCTGGTGTTCAACTCAGCAGTTTTGTCTCCTTTGATCTGTTGCTTCTTCTTCTTCGATTTCTTGTGTGATTGGGTAAAGTCATCATCATCAGATGAGTCTTCTACTGGAGCTGCTTGGTCTAATATCGATGCAGTCCAGTCAAAACCATTGGTGGAAAGACCAGTAGAGAGAGTCTCTTTCTTATTATCATCATTTTCGTCTTCGGAAGAAAGTTCTGAATCGGAATCTGCTTTGTCAGACGAACTCTCTTCTGCGGCATCAAAATCTTCCATCACTTCATCTTCGTCATCCCTATGGGTAAGTTGCTTCTTTGACTTCTGTTCATGGATGACTTCCGACTCTTTATCAGATTCATCTGACATCGCAACGTCTTCATCTTCGTCTTTCTCAGTAGATGTCTTAGGAGTAATAAAATATGAGGCTTTCATTCCCAATGAAAGCTGTTTCTTTTCCGGATTAACTTTCAAGATCTTCACTTTCACTCTATCACCCTCTCCGAACAATGTTTTAACATCGCTAACAGTGTTATCAGATATCTCAGTTTGATGGCACAATCCACTAATGTTCAAAGTGCCATCCAATTTGACGAAAACACCAAAATCCGTGGCTTGTTTGACAGAACCCTCAAAGATATCACCCACTTTCAAGTCACCAAAGCTCTTCAAAATGTTAAGATCACCATTGACCTCACTTTCTTTCAAAGTTAACAATACCCTACCCTCTTCTTGTGCATTAACAACTTTTGCGATAACAGGTTGATGAGGTCTAAAGAACTTTTTCCACTCTTTTATATAAGAATCTGATAAATCTGAAATTCTCACCAAACCAAATACTGAACGACCTAATGAAACATATACACCATTATCGGCGATGTTCTTAACAAAACCATGAACCACATCTCCACGATTTAAATCATCAACACTGGATATCAACTTATCTTTTGCTTCTTTAGTACGCAAGGAAACTGAAACTTTCTTGTTATCTTCATCGATATCCAAAATCGTAGCAGCACAAATATCATTCGTGGAAAAAACGCTTTCCAAGTTCTGAGAGTAATCATTCAAAGCATCAGTAATGAAGGCACTAGCAGTGACATCTTTCCCGAGTTCCACAAGAACATAGGTAGCTTTTGTTTTCAATACTCTTGCGGGAACAACTTGACCAACAGAAATCTTGTTTAACGAAGTTATAGGATTACTTCTTGATGTTAATGTAAGAGCGTTATGCTCACTATCAACTTGCTCTACGACAACTTCCATTGCACAACCCATAGGATAATGCTTATCGAAATCTTCAAAGGTGGACGCATCATCAGATAAGTTCATCAAAGAGATACGGCCTCTAACAGATGGGGATATGTTAACCCATAAGTACCCTCTGGCAAAGTTGTTGACAAAAGCAGTCCACTTAGAGCCTTGCTTAGTATTTGATAATGTCAATGGCTCAAAAGAAGAATTAGGGGTCAAAACAGATTTCTTAGCGGAAAGTTCAATGATCAAATGTTTGTTTTTTCTGTGAGTGATTGGTAAAAATCTGTGATTTCTGGCATCGTGGAATCCTATAATCCTGACATCAATCACATCATCTTTCTTGAACTGTGACAATGGATGAGTAACATCCTTTATATCTGAAAAGTTATCAAATATTTGAGAGATATCAATACGTCCTTGTTGATTGTCAGCTAACTCAACATTTAATTGTGTAGTCTTTACCGATTTGACAACAGCTTTAGTGATTTTTCCCGGAACAAATTGATTCAAGTATTTGACCGTTGAATCAACTGGGTTGATGGCGGCTTCTGTATTTGAGTCAGGTTGTTGAAGATTCATAGTCAACAAAAATCTTCTTTTTTCTGTATCCAACTTCAAGACTTTAACCTTAACCGATTGATGAATGTAAAATGATTTATCATTGCTGTAGTACTTTGGAAGCACCAATCCCGTTAACCTGTCAGCGAATCCAACGAATATACCAGCATCAGTGATGGACTTAATATAACCATGCAATACCTCGTCATTGCCTGAAATATCTTCAAAGGTAGTCGGTATAGATCCATTGGCTTTGGCATCATCAATCAATGATTTTTTAGCAGTGAGGTGAACAACTCTTGATCTTGCATCTTTCTCTAAAACTAAAACTTCATCTATCGTTTTACCAACTTGCAATTTTTTCAAAGCAGCCCTGTTTTGTTCAATGTTCCCGTCAGAAAGATGCCCAGCAGAAATGATACCACGTAAATTATTCTCCGGCATTTCAACTACCACAGAGTCCTTCTCTTTCTGGACAATCGTAACTTTCACTATTGATTTACCAGGGGTAATTGCTGCAAGTACATCTTTTTGTGACGCAGAAAGTGAATCTGATGCTCTGCAACTGACTCTGATTTTTTTATTCTCCTTATCAACGTCCAATACTCTGACCTTCACAGTTTGACCCAACTTCAAGTAATCTTCTGGTTTTCTGACAAAGGTCTCACTAATCTCTGATTTTGGTAAAAATCCTCTTAAATTTCCAAAAAAGGAAACAACGCAACCACTTGGCACAAATTTTTCAACAGTAGCTGGAACACGCTTTCCTTCAACAACTTGATCATAAGTTGAGAAGACCTCGTCATTCTCAATACCTACCAATGATTTCTTGAATGTGACCATGATATTGGTTTTACCACCCTTTGGATGGGTAATTTTCAATATACGACCTCTGACCTTGGAACCAATCTTGAATTTTCTCTCAGGGTATATGAGCTTAATATCACTCATGTGTGATTTAGGAACATATGCGTCAAATTCATCAAATATTTTTAATGAAATACCACCATCTGGAACAACCTTCAAAACTTCTGCTGTACATAAAGTTCCGATTGGGATATCTTGGGCCCTCAAATATGGTTTTTTGATATCATTTTTGTCAAAGGTCAATATATACAAGTTATCAACTGGGCAATAACCAAGAACTCTAGCCTGATGCTTTGTTCCAATCTTATAGTCGACGTCCACTTGTTCCTTTTCGTTGATTTTTGATATATGAGCTTGACCCAAGGTAGATTTATTTCCGACATCTGCATAAATATAACGTATATCATGACCTTTGATTTCAACCTCTTCAAAAACATGTCCTATTGGGAAAGCTTCCAATGGTGCAGATTCTATACTTTTGTCAAAAGATGTAGTATCCAATGACAATATATGAGGCAAAATGGATAAAGTAATTCTCTTCTCTCCAGATTTGATAGTTGTATTAAGAACTCTTGCCTTTATGGTTGAACCCACTGAAAATCTATGTTTCAAAGCAGTATATTCGTAAATTCCGGCGTGGGTATAGTTGATTGTAGCATCACTGACACCAAAGAGTTTAGTGATTATACCGTTGGATTGAACTTCAACGACCAAAGCATCAACCACGTCACCTGGTAAGATAGAATCAACTGAGGATATTGTTGAAACAGAACCTTGTTTTTTGATTGGACCCGAAGGAATCTTACAAGTTATGGTTCTGCTCTCTCTAGAGTCTTTGGCTACAGCTGTGAGTAAAACAGATCCGACTGTTAAATCTTCTTGCTCGAATCCACCGTTTTTCAACTCTTTCTTAGAAACAAAACCATTTTTATCCTTACCAGTGTCGAGAGTACAACCGTGATCTTCAATAGACTTGATAGAAACTTGCAATGCTGTTCCTTGCACGAAATCATCATTCTCCAAATTCTTGTTAACGAGTTCTGGTTCGATGGTCAATTGAATCCTCTTCTTACCTTTTTTATTGGCCTCATCTTCGACAACTTGAGCTCTAAGCCAGTTTCCAACCTTGAATAGTTTGTTTAAAGATGGAAGTTTAGTTTTAGGACTAGACTTAACCGCTTCTGTCTCTTTATCATCCAGTTCCTCTTCCTCTTCTTCCTCTTCCGAGTCCATATCTTGTTCATCTTGTACAGCTTGTAATTGATTTGTTATCTCTTTGCTGATACTAGTTATTGGCACATATCCCACTATATTGTCTGTCAACGATAATACTAAGTCCATCTTGTTTATCTGACAAATTTGACCAAGAACATATGAGCCAGGGAGTAACAGTTTGAAATTGAAATGATCTATGGCTATTGAAGACTGCTCATCAGAAGTAGCAGTAGAAGCACTCAGCTTCTTCTTCTTTTGAACTATTTTCTTTTTCTTCTTAGGGTTCTCTTCCGTTGACAGCAGCTTTGAGACTTCAAACAAGACATCCCTAGCAGCTTCATTGGCCACTTCCTTAACCTCCAAAGGAGTCAATACAGAAGCACCACCTCTTGGAAAAGAGACATCACTACTCTTCAATAGTGATTTTGTAGGAGCTTCTGTCTTTTCCGAAGATGAGTCAGATCTCTTTCTCTTTTCGACGACCATGGTTTAATAACTATCTACGGGCTTTCAGTATATAAATATTCTACAGAGAAGCTGAACGGTGAAATGCTGCGATCTTTATCTCTGTATAAAAAATTTTTTTTTCAGTTGAAAAAAAAAAAAAATTTAAAAAAAAAAAATAAAAAATAAACGATGAGCTCTATTTATTGGTTAGCTCTACACTACCGTTCCATCATCATCTAGACGACACAAAAGTGCAAAAGTACAAAAGATTTTTACTCATTACCTCTTGACGGTTTTTGAACTTGAACCACAACCAAAAACAACAGCCAGTTAAACTTTTTCAGAATATTTAGTTGTGATTGACTACTATGGATCGTATTTACAACTTCACAGGGTCCCTTCAGAGGAAGCATCATGCAATGTATATTAGATTCAGGGAGAACCCCTTAATTTTCTTTGTTTCGGCGGTTATTACTCTTACAATCATTGCCTGTTATTTCCAGCTTGTTGAAGAAAACTCGGACAATCACTTTATATCAAACTCTCCATTGTTGAAGTCGAAAACTTTCTTAAAAGTTGTCAAATGTACAGATCGTTTTGATGGGGTACAATGCTTTAATAACCAAAAGCAAAAATTGATTAAAGAAGCAACATATTATGGATTATCGAAAAAAGCACTTAACCATTTGGTAGACTGTTTCTCATCACTGACTTCAAATGCGAGTGACTTGGCACTACTATTGAACATTCAGAATTGTTATCAGCAATCTGACTCTATAGAAATGTATCAACAACTTACCGCTCCTAAATTTTCATTCATTCGTTATTTATCAGTTATAATTTTTCAACTCAGTGTGTTTTTCTATTTCCTTAGTCATACTCACAGGTCAATCACAAAAGATATCGAAGAAGTGGAAGGGGAGATCAAACACTGCAAGTCTATTCAAGATTCATTACTATTTCGTTGCTCGACCTTGAGTACTAACTTGGCGGCATTGAAAACGAAATTCAAAGCCGATATTGCGACAATGCAAGGTCGCCTCAACAAAGGCGGGAACATTCGTCGAGAATTAGACAACCTCAAATTGAAAATATTTTTTCTTGAACAACGAGAGGCTAGTTTGTCTCGTGTGAAAGCTTTCGAACCAGCTAGAATATTGGCCGGCACTCCAGATGTCTTCAAGGGAGAACTACATAACAACAACTTGCTGCTGGACAATAAGTCTAAATTTTTATATTCACTACAACAACAAAAGTTTAGACCTCAATTGGAAAACGAGGATCTCCAGAGTTCAAAAAACCCAAACTCATCAAAACTTGCAGATTCAAGAGCTATTGTGGCTCAGGTGGGTAGTCAAAAGTTTGACTTAACCGATAAAGATGGCATAGCTAAATGGAAAGTGTTCTGTCAGAATTCGTCCCTCAATCCATCTTCAATGATAAAGTTAGATGACAACCATGGGTTCGATAAACCCATTTGTTTCAATATGAAAGAAAACAATGAAGATGTAAATTCTACAATTGCTTCGTCACCAAAATATTATTATGATACTAGGGGTGACGATGAGAATGGTGGTCCAAAGGCGGTATCTGAAAATTTGATGAAAACTGATAAGAACGGGAAACCATATAGAAGGTTGTTCATTCCGGGTCAAGGCTGGAAAAGTGCAAAAAAATTACAAGAAGGCAAACTTTAGAGAGCATAGTAATTCCTTTTTCTTTTTCTTGACATAAAAAAATATATAAGAAAAATACTGTAAAAAAATACTTTTAACAATTAAGTAACTTATCTAGAGGAGACATTTACAAAACGTTGTCTCATGATTTACCCATGTCTAATAGTCGCAGACTGTATACCTTTCTCTTCGATTTAGTTGAGCTGTCTGAATTAATTAAGCCTGAAAACCAAAATTTTATTCAATCATTAGTGAAGACATCAGAGGACATCACTGAGTTGAAACCAGATCCTTTTGTAGATAGCGTACTTTCCACAGGTGATATATTTTTCAGTGGCAAACAGCATTCCAATATGAGTGTTCATACAGAAGAAGGTGATTTGGAGGAACTCAAAAGAATATATTCAGAGCTTGAGAAGAATGATGATGTTGAGGATAGCGGTAATGGAATTCAAGACTACCGTTTTTCTAAGATTGATTTTTTGATGTTTAGTGGTTCCCATAAGAATCAATTGGTTTCGAAAACGTTAGGCTTCGGCGTTATCCGTTTATTTATTAAGCAAGATGAGAATCATTCTGAGTATGATGAAGTTGCAAAATCTGATGGAACAGTGCTAGCTATCTTGGCTGTTCCCAGTTATTTTTCGACCCCTGATCTTTTTGGTTTTCTAGGGGATGAGGGAAGAGAAAAGGTTGCACATTTCAGAATATTTAGATCAGAGCATCCGAGCAGGTTTATGGTATTGATGAAATTTAGAACAAAGGAGGATGCCACTATTTTTCAAGAAAATAATAATGGGCGGGAGTTCAGTTCCTTGGAACCTGAGACATGTCAAGTTGTCAGCATTGAGGAGATAAGATTCAGGTCTAATAGATTAAACTCACCACCGGGTAGTGCAGCATCAATTCATTCGCTGAGTTCTCTTTTGAACAGTGAACTGAGCAGTGCCGGTTCCCTGAATAGCTCTCTTGTGGAACTTCCAACGTGCCCTATTTGTCTTGAGAGAATGGATACTTCCGTAACTGGATTGATCACCAGCTCTTGTCTGCACACTTTCCATTGTATGTGCCTCTGGAAATGGAAAGGTGGTACTTGTCCTGTTTGTAGAGCATCAAGCTTAGCTGAAAGGAAACGTCTGCTAGGGAGACAGAGGCATTGCTCGATATGTTCCACCACAAACAATCTATGGCTGTGTCTTATATGTGGTAATATTGCTTGTGGTAGATATGATTCCGCCCATGCCGTACATCATTTTAAATCTACAAATCATTGTTATGCCATTGATCTAGGCTCACAAAGTGTATGGGATTATGCTGAAGATCGGTATGTTCACAGGTTGATCAGAAACGAGGCAGACGGCAAAGTTGTGGAACTTCCTTCCAGAGATGATCAGTTGAAGAAGAAACGCAACGGAGGTGAAAAGAATAATAACGACAATAATTTTGACGATTCCAAAAACGAAAATGAACTGTTAATAACTCTGTTGTTGAATATTATCCAGAACAGTAATGAGGAATATACTGAAGTTAAAGATGAAAATATAACTCGACAACAAGAATTGATGGAAAGGATTGAAGAGCTCGAAAATGGTAATGAAAGAACTCTTAAGGAGATGAGGACTAAACACGAAAAAGAAATACAACAATTGAAAAGCAGTATTGCAATTATAAAGGCTGATTTATTGACTGAATTTAGCCAAAAATTGGAATCTGCAGAAAAGAATTCTTCCAGATTGAAGCTAGACAATGATAATTTGAAAAAGAAATTGGCCGAAAATGAAGAATTATTGGATGAATTGAGGAATAAATTGACGAATTTGGAAAACAAACGGGTTCCAGAGTTGGAAAAGAATGTGAAAAAATATGAAAAGAAAATAAGAGAACTACAAACGAAAAATGAAAAATCCAAGCTGGAATTGGAAGATGAGAGAAAATTAAGTGGGGCAATCAGTAAGCAATTGGATTTGGTGAATATAAATAAAGAGAAGGAAAAGAAGAAAATTTCCATCAAAGAAGAAGCTGTTATGAAAGAGAATCGAAAGTTGAAAAAAATGATTGAAGAATTGGAGGAACAAACCAGAGATTTGATGTTTTCGCTTGAGACGTCCCTGAAATTTGAAAACGACCCCGAGCTAAAAAATTCAGATATTTCAATCCGGTAAATCTCTTTTTGATAAACCGTAAATCGGCTGTCTTCGTCAATGCAAATATTAATTATATTTCATATTTTATTTGGGTGGAAGGGCTTGATGAGGTAATAGGATTATAATTGAGAAGTTTTTAATTTGATTGGTGTAGGGTAGGCGTTGCGTAGATTTTATGGCAAAGAATTTATTTTGTTGACGAATTACTACAACATATATTTGTGAGAAAAGAGTTTCGAACAAGTTCCGATTTTGATTGGACAGTTCATAAGTCACTAGGATCCTCAATAACTCACCTTGGAATCGATATAAATCATAATTTTCTCGCTCATCATGTATGGTGCTCTTTAAAGAATCTGAAGATCTAGACAATATTATTGTAAAACTGCTCGCTATGGTGAGTGGTAATGATCTATCAATTCTTTCAATTCAATAGAATGAAATAGATTTTACTTTTAAATAAATGCACACATTTTGCAATAGAAATTTAAGAGTATAGATAGCCCCAAGCGAGACCAACATACGAAAAATCATAAACAACCAAGCCCAAAAAAAAGACCCAAAAAAAATCTTTAGTCATTAAAAAGATAGAGGTTTTATATCAACAACAAACCAAGATGCTGACTCCAAAATCCAAAACTAAAACTTCGAAAGGACCTGCATGGTTAGCCTCATATAATTATCTTTCAGCTCTGTTATGGGGTGTTACATTTGTTACTACAGTATACTATGGGGTAACAATTGGCCAACCAGGTCTTTTCCAGAAAACGAATATGATGAACACTTTGATTCAGTCATTAGCCTTGGTGGAAGTTTACAATTCAGCTGTAGGTAATGTCAGATCACCATTGATCACATCAGTCATTCAGGTGTCATCTCGTTTGTTGGTTGTCTGGGGTATTTTCCAATTTGTACCAAATTCTCCAGCCAACTTTCACTGGTTATACATCACCTTGCTATTGTCATGGTCGATAACTGAGATGATTCGTTATATGTTTTATGCCCAAAACATTGTTAAGGGAGCTAATACACCTAAGATCTTGACTTTTTTACGTTATAACACATTTTTCATCTTGTACCCAACTGGTGCCCTGAGTGAGATGGGAATGATATATTATTCGTTGGATGAGGCCGCAAAGACTATCGGAACTTGGTATGCCACATTGTTGAAAATCACTTTGGTGATTTATGTACCTGGCTTCTATGTTATGTACACTCATATGATTGGTCAAAGAAAGAAGGTGTTCAAGAAGAAACAAAACTGATTTACATACTTATTATCTAAGCAGGGATCGTTCTTTCATTGTGTATAATACCTAACAAAGATGGACCTGCTACCCTTAGTCAATTGACAACACTTTATTACATTTTGAAGTTGTAGGTAACTTTCTTTCTTTTATAGAGTAGTTAGTATTAGTTAATTTGATTGCCAATATAAGAGTGTCTCTTAATAGAACGCCCCATTGTTGTTCCCCCTTTTGGACATGAGTTGAGAATAGAAAAAAATTTTTAGTTTTTCGAAGAAATAAAAGAATAAAACCAAGTTAACAAGTGCAACTTTATATATATATCGTTGAGGATGTTCAGACTTTCTTTACCATTTAGAGTCTCGACTCTGTTGACACTGAGACTGATTCTGGTACCTGTGCCTAGGGGTGGCTTAACTTTGGCTTCACGTTCGTTTCATTCATCAATAGTTCAACACCAAGTTCAATCCCAAAAAAGTGAAGAAACAAGTCTGATAACAGATTTGAGTCCATTGAAATATGAGCAAGATCTCTACGCTACATTAAGGATTCACAATAAGTCATATTTAGTTACCAAGGGTGATACTGTTATTCTTCCCTTTAGATTGAAGGAAGCAGAAGTTGGTGATATCTTGCATTTTCACAACGTTACCACTCTTGGATCCAGAAACTATACTATCACAGGTGATCCAATCGACAAATCATTGTATAACATTCAAGCTGTAGTTATTGAGAAGACTAAGAATCCAATGTACGTGAAAGAAGTTACTAAAAGAAGAAATCGTCATGTTCGCCACATACCTGTCAAACACGACAAAACCATTTTAAGAATATCGGAGTTGAAGATATAGGGTTAGATGTTGTGGAAGCTACTGTAGATACATCTATTTGAAGGGTCCTGTATATATATATATATCTATATTTGAAATAAATATGATTTTTTGCAAGACAACAACATATTCCATGCCATGTGATTTAATGATTTACTGATTGAGGGCGTTATCATTTAAAAATACATGCCAGAAATGTAAATACGCTCAAAATTAGAAACAAAAACAAAATTACATAACTAACACTCTGGAAGGGCGCATTGTATCATATTGGTTGGAGTCCTCCTCTTGATCACTCTTCACTATGTCAAATAAACCAATACGGCCCAATCAACTGGGAAAGTCATATTCAGCGAAACCAAAGCAGAAGAAGCGTAGCTATACTAAGGATGATGAAGTTCCTAGCTTTTTATTCGATGGGATTCCTACGAGTTTACTGTCTTCAGATTTAAGTAACTCTTTACACAGATCATTGCAATCAGATAACACTGCATCGCCATATCCGGTTATTGAAATACCCAAGAAATCTTCTACCCAAAGTCTGAAACCGAAGATCAAGGAGAAATTTGGTTCTCCGAAGTTGAAAGTCGATACTTCGGTGGATAATGGCTCCCAGTTGCCCTTCTATTCTACTCCCCCAAAGGTTCAAGGTGGCAGCAGAGGAAACCGAGAAAGAATTGATCTGGTCCATGAAGTGTATTCTCAACAGATACATTCCTCAACTCCAAATTCTAGTGCCAATAATTCAGTGCGAACTGCAACCAACTCGGACTCCTTAAGACGGCAACAACCTCATTCTCAATCGCGAAATTATGGGTATGTAACTCCTTCAAAGACCAGACAGCATTCTTCGGTATTGATTGATGACTCTTCTCTACTTTCAGATATGAAAACATCTACAAACAGCTTTGACACTTCCGATTATCATTCCGCCAACCAGTCTTTAACTAATCATAAGTTTTCATCAGTATCGGAGGGATCAGACTTTTCTTATGAAAGAACAAATAACTCCAATATGGAATACATTTTACAAAATACAGATGCTGAGACTGATTTCACAACTCTTCCCGGCAAAAGAATCAGTGAGATAAGTAATTTTACTGAGAATAAACAAAGCCAGGATAACAGCGATATATTTGATGTACCCAAACATTCATTTGGGTCGAGTATTCCGTTTCAGACAACTAATAACATAGTAGATTATTATGCTGATCCCCATATCAAGAATATAGAAAGCTCACATTCTCATAATAGTTCAATGACCTCACAAAGCTCCCTAAATAAAAAAACAGTGAACCGAAGCAGAGTAGTCAACTCACCACACTCTAGACAATCATCCTTATCATGGGCAGTCAATTTGCCCGATGAATGGACTTTGGATAGAGTTGTATACTGGTTGAATTTATATGGTTTTAACAAATCTTGGATTGAAGTATTCACTCAAAATAGTTTGGTAGGTGACAAATTTTTAGCTTTGGCAAATTACAATAATTTGAGCAAATATATCGAACACCTTGACTTCACATCAGATTCCACCCCGTCAAGGTTCATCCATTTGTTAAGAAAAACTATCGATAAACCAAACTCAGATGCTACTGCAAGACTTTCGTCGCCTAATTTTGATGTTTATTCCATGAGAAAATCAGCGATCGAAGTTTTTAGC
Source organism: Nakazawaea wyomingensis (assembly GCA_030567715.1). Taxonomy (NCBI): domain Eukaryota; kingdom Fungi; phylum Ascomycota; class Pichiomycetes; order Alaninales; family Pachysolenaceae; genus Nakazawaea; species Nakazawaea wyomingensis. The sequence continues at coordinate 262,245 of JAJLSQ010000002.1, forward strand.
CAGGAGGAGAAAGATGTTCAAAGTATTTTGTCCTCTTCAGATACTGCTTCAGTTACTCCAAGTCCAGTACAATCTGCAGGTATACTATTGGAAACCCGGGATACCCCACAAAATGACATTTCTTATCTTCTGGATCTTGTGCCCACACTTTCAGCCCCAAATTTATCTTCCCATTCAAAGAAAACCCATATGGCTAAATCATCTCAGGAGTCATTTCAGTCAATGCAGCCAAAACAGCTAAAAAAGAAGTCATCTAGACCTTTCTCAAGTATTGAGAATTCTTCCACTAATTTTGCAGTTCCTGCATCACCGGCATCATTTTCTCATGGAATATTCAAAAGGCACAGCAAATCCAATTCATCCGAGTCTTCGATTTTTAGCACCTTGTTTAATGGAACCAGTACTAGCTATAATCCTGATCCAGATATCCTTTCAAAAAAAGCTTCGAAGTTGGATTCACCAACAGGTGAAATCAGGAAAGGTTTGATCAATATGTTAAGAAGTAAGGTGACGGAACGAGGCAAATCTATAGACCAACAAACCAAATCATATACAAACAAGCTGGTCATTTCGCCTTTTTCAACCGTATCAAGTCCAACCGATACTACTTCTTTGGGAAAGAGAACTGAACTGAATAGTGAAGAAAAATCCATACGGCGGCAAGAAAAGGCGCTTGAGCCGTCTCCAGTGGATAACGAGAATCGAATGAGTCTTTTCAATTTTGTATTGGATAGAAAATATCATCCTAAATCTAAAAAGGCAAATTCAGATCTATTTATATTGCTAACTAAAGATAATAAAACTTTCCAGCCCTGTAATGTTGGCTCGGTGAAAAATTTAGCTGAGTTCAAACTGAAAGTCCTGGAAGAATTTGGCTTTGGATCAGCAGGAAATTTAGCATTCCACTTGACTGATTTTGGAAGTGATGAAGGTGAACAGTTGGATGACTCTGTATTAGAAACCTTACGATCATTTGCATTTTATGGGGGCACTTCAAAACTTCTAGTTTATGATATCAAGCGCGGAAGGGTTGATAGCTTGTCAAATGAGCTATCTTTGTATCCCTCATCAACATCATCATCCATAGCTCAATCTATCGAAATAGGGGAGACAAACACATACCCTGCAACCCCTCAATATCTTCTCGGTATTACACAAAAGGATCCAATTGATTACATGAATTTCAAAGAATCATATGTGGCATCAAGAACAAAGTCCATTGGCAAAAAAATGGCGGAATTAACTACACTACCAACAAATCATGATATAAATCCACATGAGCCCGCAACATCAAGCAAACTGAACAACAAAACCGATAAACATTCTGATGCTAATTCTTTTAGGTTGATTAGAAAGGAAAGTGGGGATGAGATTGATTTTGATAAAAGAAGAGACTCTCCATTTCAGAAATCACTGATTGTTGCAAGAAGAAACCCCCCACCACCTCCTTCGAATTCCACCCAACAAGGTTTGAATAGATCTAATTCTTCACTCATACGATATACTTCGATGAAGAAGAAACTTCTGGAATCGCAACCAGATTCAGAAAGCGCAGGCTCCAAGGTTCCTTCACTGTTGGTAACACCAAAAAATGACGATGAAAAAAATTATCTATCTCCCTTCACACCTGGCTTGTCGACCACATTAGTGCCACAACCCTATAGAGGTACTTTATCCCCCATTTCAAGAACTCCTGTCTCCCCTCGTGATGCTAATATAGGAGATGAAACTCATCTGATATCGAGAATAAAGACTTCTAACACTTCAAAAGATGAAGTAACCAAATCTTATTCCCACATGAGAAGAGATGACTCGATGAAGTCTTTCCGTTCTATACTGGAAAAGAACAAATTCAAGGAAAATTTTATCTCATTTGAAGGTGCGCCTTCGCTATCAGATGATGAGTCGGATACTGATGATTCAGACGATGATCTCTGGGCGAAAGCACCAACAAAAACAATCTCCTCTGAAAACACTGAAACCACAGACTCTGACCAACTCCTGCTCAGTGCTGAAATTACACCAAAGATGACTGTTAGACCTCCAGCAGAGGTTGTTTACGACAATCTTGAGCGCTTCTTCCCCAATACAGATCTTGATAAGCCGATTGTTGATGATGTCAGTTCCCCGGTGATGTCACCATTAATAGAATCGGCATCTGCCAAGAGCAAATCACCATCCCCTTTCCTGGAAAAAGAGACCGAGAAGAAACCAAAGTCAATTTCTAGGAAAGTTTCCAATGCAGAAGATGAACGTTTAAAAGTTTCTGATAAAGGAAATATTACTGGCCGTCATCAAAGGATGAAAACCATTCGTGTTGTTGCTCGTGAAGCAAATGAGGCAAGAAAAAGACTTTCTCAAAGTGCAAATAACAATAAGAAAAACGTTCTTTTGAGAAGAACGAGTACTAAAATGTGGGGCCAAAAAGTTGTTGAAGTTACTCCTTCCCTGATAAAAGGAGGTTACGTCAGTAAGTTAAAGAATCACAAAGGTGAATACAAACAATTTGCCTGGGTTAAGGGTCAATTAATTGGAAAGGGTACTTTCGGAAAAGTATATTTAGCATTGAACGTGACAACAGGTGAGATGATGGCAGTCAAGCAAGTCAAAGTTCCAAGATCAGGGAAAGCTAATCAGCAGGTTACTGAGGTCATTGATGCCTTATTATCCGAAGTTGAAACGATGAAAGATCTTGACCATGTCAATATTGTCCAATATCTTGGATTTGAAAGTGTAGGAAATATTTACAGTTTGTTCTTGGAATATGTTGCCGGAGGTTCGGTGGGTTCATGTTTGCGTATGTATGGTCGTTTTGAAGAAGATCTCATAAGGTTTTTGACTGCACAGGTGCTTCAAGGTTTAGCTTACTTGCATTCTAAGGGAATCTTGCATAGAGACTTGAAAGCAGATAACTTATTACTAGAAATAGACGGAAGTTGTAAAATTTCTGATTTCGGTATTTCCAAGAGAAGTCAAAATATATATGCAAATGATGCTGAGATGTCAATGCAGGGAACCATTTTTTGGATGGCCCCAGAAGTCATAGATAATGTGGTTCATAATAAAAAGCAAGGATACAGTGCTAAGATTGATATCTGGTCTTTAGGCTGTGTTGTTTTAGAAATGTTTGCTGGAAGAAGACCTTGGTCAAATGTGGAGGCTATTGGAGCTATCTACAAGTTAGGGAAAACGAAGTTGGCACCACCTGTTCCTGAAGATACATTACCTTATGTATCCCAGGAAGGAAAAGATTTTATCGAAAGATGTTTCACGATCGATCCTGAGAAGAGGCCAACTGCTGAAGAACTACTAAAGCATCCATTCTGCAAAATCAACCCTAAATTTGATTTTAAGGTGACCAAGTTGGCTCATCTGATCAAATTCAATGAAAAATCGAAAGAAGAGATTTTGAGATTGGAGGCCAAGGATGCAAGAGGCAATTAAATTTTATTCATGTACATCTTTTACTGTAGATTATTTTAATATAGGAAAATTAGCCATATTTATTAAGATGAGGTTTCTTGAACCAAATCCCTATATTCCTTCACTATAAGATCACTGTTTCTTTTACTCAGCAGAAATGCAGCTCGATACATTTCCAAGATCTCATGTTTGACATTCTCTTTTGTTGTCCGATCCGCAACAATATCTACCAATTGCGATTCCATTTTCTGTCTTAAAAAAGGTTTCGATAATGATATGTTGTCTAGACCAATTTTATTGAACCCTCTCACCAAGCTCATCCCTAACAAAGTGGGTGTGAAGATCTTGGTTCTTCCTTCATTTTTTTTCACTACGTAGTCTCTGGCCAAAATTTTCTCTATATGCTCAGCAATTGTGGCATCTGTTCCAATACCATTCAGATCCATCAATGAAATGAGCTCGGCTTCTGTTATATGTGATGGGGGTGATGTTTTCCCGGATTTAAGTTCAATTTTGGATAAGTTTACGACTTCCTCTATCTGGAACTCAGGAAGTGGCTTGGACGAGTTCCAATTATGATAAGGATAAACTTCAAGGTAATTCTGTTCTAAAACTGTCAACCCAGATGTGTGAAAAGTTTCATCCCCCCATTCTAAAGCTACATTCATGAGTATACCTTGAGCGTCATCTGAACAGCAAGCTAGAAAATGTCTTGCAACAAATTCATAAACTTTCCTCTCTTTCGCATTTAGTTTGCCGGAGTTGCATTCTCTGATGGGATGGATAGGAGGATGTGCATGATCATCATGAGAACCTGCTCTAGGCTCTCTGAATTTGTTTTCACTGAGTAGCCTAGAGGCATAATCACTCCAAGGTGAATTCTCTGTTGTCTGTTTCTGAACAAGATCGCGCAAATTCATTGTCTTAGGAAATCTGTCTGTTTCAGTTCTTGGATATGATAAAAAGCCTTGATTGTAAAGTTTTTCAGCTGTTTCTAACATTTCCTTAGCGGACATTTTGAGATGACGAGATCCATTTTTCTGCAATTCCACTGTTGTCAATGGAAATGGACGATAATTTCTAGTCGGCTTACTTTCGATCTTTGAGATTTTCAGTGCCTCATTGGCCAGTAAAAAGCTATTTTCATATAACAATGCCGCTGTCAAACGATCAAATATATGCGGCCTATCCCATTGAAATGAAATTTTTTCTCCATTCTTTGTAATCTCTAAATCTATGAACCAAAATTCTTGAGGAACAAAGTTCTTCACTCTGTTGTATCTATCAACGATGAATCCCAAAGTGGGGAATTGACATCCTCCATAGCTGACAGTGATATTATCCTTCGGGTTGGTTGCTCTTACTGGTTGAATAACGGGACGCATCAAATCGGTTAGGAATCTGGTGAAACAGGATCCTGTAATCAAATCCAATTCCCTTCGCACATCAACAGCATCTATTGATCCCTTGTCGAGTTTGATTGGATTTTTTACAGCATGTAACACATGACTTCTTTCGGTATGGGAGAATTTTGCCCTTAACGTGTTCTCCAATGTCAAATTTTTATTATAGGTTCTTGCACTCTTTAGCACCTCATATCCTATGAACTCTCCTTCTCGATCACAATCCGTCCAGATCATCAACTTTTGTGCTCCTCGGGCCTCGTTGGCGATGTTTCTGGAAATGTCTGGGGATGATGTCTTTTCAACGATTGGTGCATCAAAGAGAGCAACTGGCAGACATTTGCCCCACCCAAAGCTGGGTTGAAAATCAATGTTGGTCAAATGACCTCTCACACAAGTCATTGTCACATCGCAAAGTCCAAGCTCTCCACCAAAGTCGAATTTGAAGTCAAAGTTAGCTGGAGCATTCCTGTTGGCCTTTCTTAATTGTGAAGACCCTCCACTTAGAGTTTGCGCCACCGACAGTGCAATCGAGTACTTCTCTGCCACACATAGAACTTTCATCATACAGATGCTATGTATTCATTATATGGAAATAACCCACAATCTTGTATCAATCTAAGAGAGTCCTTGCAATGTTTGTCAGTTTGTTCTATCTATATGTATAGTACGGTTTTTTTCTAAATATTCAAAAGAAAAAAAAATGTAAACACAACGGGCGCGTAAAGTTGATAATTGAATTTTTATTTTAAAGCTACTTACTTAAATGACTTTTTGTTGTATACATAACTTGGAGCAAATGATTTCTTCACAGTGTTCGGCTTCTTAGTATGCATATCCTGTACCTGTGTGGGTTTAAAGGTTGGTGCTTTCCTTTTCTGGGAAACTCCACCTGATACTGGAGTGAGCTTGTTACTACGTTTTAACGCACTTCGAGCGCTGGTAATAAAGCTACCTCCTTTCGGTGTAGGCAAGCTCTTAACGACATGATTCGAAGGCTCTCCGATCTTCTCGGTATCATGATATTCTGAGTAGGTGGCCAAAAGTTGTTTCAATACGGTGTTGTCCTTCTTCGGAAATTTAACGTTCCGTAACTCATAGAGTCCTTGTAAGTTGGTGATGTTCAGTAATGCCTCATTTCGCTCTTTGAAATGATGTCCCATATTTTTCAAAAATCGGGACTCTTCTAATTCCTCTTCACCAAAAATTCTCTTTCTGAAACCATTTAAGTATAACAAATTTTTCGCCCTTGTCATAGCCACATATAGGGCTCGTCTCTCCTCATTAACCAGTTTAAAAGTACCCTCTAACATTTTTCTCTCCAGATTTTTAGCCGATCCCGTGTTGTGAGCGTCTGATTTTAGTGCCCATGCTGCGGGAAAATATGATTCCGTCAAGTTTGGGACAAAAACCACAGGCCATTCGAGTCCCTTAGCTCCATGTATAGTGGAAATGACAACTTTTGACCGTTCAGGACTGTTGGAGTCTTCGTCTTTTTCAGTCTCATACAAGTCAATAGACTCCAAATAGTTGGACAAGAAAGTAATCCTAGAATGGCATTCAACCTCATCGAGATAATCTCCCGTCTCTGGATCAGGTAATGCTCGGTCAATAAACTCAAACTCTAAAATTTCCCTTTTGAATTCCTTGAGATTATTCTCTGTAGTCAATGGATCTTCTGATCGATTTCTTTCCAACAAATTTGTTTCTTGTACTAAATAGTCAAACATCTTACTGATGCCATCTTTAAAGTCCTTCTCATCTAAAAGGAGCAGTTTAGCTTTTTCCACTGTGGTGATAAAATTTTTGACACCCTTCACTGTATTGTTTCCCAACATTTTGATAATACTTGCCTCCAGGGTTCCACTTCTGATATGCTCAAGGAAACCATAAGTAGAATTTTGTCGACCGCTTTCACCATCGATCAAATCAATCAACTTTTGCATCGATTTCGGTCCTATTCCCCTTGGAGGTACGTTCAACACTCTTATAAACAGGAGCCTGTCAGTCTCTGAAGAAATGCATCTCAAATAATCGATAATCACCTGTATTTCTTTCAATTGCCAAAATGCTTTTCCTTGTAGCACTTTATAGGTGATATTGCATCTTCTCAAAGATTGCTCAATGACCCGAGAATGGAAACGAGATCGAAGTAAGATGGCAAAATCGTCCTTTTTGAACAAACCTGGTAGTTCAAGAAGCATTTTAATTTCTCGTGCAATAAATTCAGCCTCATCTCTATTGGAATCAAACCTATTGCTAATTATTTTGAAATTTTGTGAAAACATTGTACGTAGGTTTTTCGCGACTCTGTTGGTCTTTTGCTCTTGCTTCATCAACGCCTCTGAAGCTTCTAGAACGGCTTTCGTGGATCGGTAATTCTGATCAAGGAATATCACCTGGATCGGTCTTTGATAATGATGTCTCATTCGATCAAAGTTTTCTGCAACAGCATTACGAAAAGCGTATATCGACTGGTCTGGATCACCAACTATTGTCACGTTATCTAGATACTGATCGCTTGATTGTGATGAGAAAAGATACATAAGCTCCAATTGGATCTTATTCGTATCCTGAAACTCATCAATAAGTACATGCTTGATATATGAAAGGCAGTTTTTACTCTGCAACAATTCTCTTGTTTGCAACAAGATGTCATCAAAATCCAAGTAACTTGAATTGGAGAGACTTGTTTCATATTCCGAGTATATTTGGGACAACTCAAGCGACTTCGTAGGAGATAATTTATAATCTTCCGAAGTCATAGCATTTGACTTCAAGGAGGACAACAACCGTCGGATTTTGTCTAGATCATAACCGTGGTACTTGTTGATATCGCCTTGTGTTATCACCAAATCAAACTCGCCCAGTTGGTTTGTTTTTCTCAACTCCTCCATATAAGATGTCAGATCCAGTAATTCTTTAGAAGGATTTGATAGAATCCGATCCAATATTTGCTTTGAGTCTCTTTCATCTGCGATTTTGAAATCTTGAGGTAAATCTATATGATGGCCATTCTGACGAAGTATTCGAGCACATATGCTGTGGAAAGTGCCAATGAACAATCTAGACAAATCGATACCCAATTCTGATGGCAAGAGATGGGCCAACCTCTCTGTCATTTCATTAGCAGCCCTTTTCGTGAAGGTTGTCACTATAATGTGATGTGGTTCATAATTGCACCTCAACAAAAGATACAGTACTCTTGCTGTTAACACGGCGGTCTTACCAGTTCCGGGACCAGCAACAATTTGCAACGGTATATTTGTCTCTGATGTAACAGCATTAAGCTGATTTGGATTGAGCCTCAGAAGAATATTGGCCAAAGCATCCTCTCTCCGTTGTTTTATATTCATCTAGTGCTTTGGTGATATCTTCCCATACTAAGGTGTTTTCCAACCTAGAAAAAAGCAAAAAAATCTACATTACTGATTTCATTAAATAATTTCGTTTAATTCATTTACATTCATTTATATAGAATGTCAGTCGTTGCGGATAAAAAAATAATAGATATAAAACCAATCTCTTTAGAAATTGAATCTACTACTGATATTTGTCCCGATTTAACAATTGATTAGTGGTTGAGGGATGTATAATGAAACAAAAAAGACACAAAATGAACAATTATGAAAAAGAAAAACCCATCCATCGGTATGTCTCTATGTATGTCTCTATTGAACTATTCTTAAAGGCTCATCTCTACTCATTAAAAACCGATCTTTATAAGTATCAAAGACTTTTTCCAATTCCGCAACGTAAAGATCATGGTAATAGTTGATTTCCTCTGCGGAGGGAGATGGTCTAAAGGGGACTTCTACGCCCTTTCCAACAACAACGTTTATTGGTCTCCTGTGAGGTAACATGCCAAAATCATAGTTGAATACTCCCCTGGCATAAAACAATGGAATGGTAAATCCGAAATTCCGTTTCAACCACCATTGCAGCTTATAAAGAATTTTTAATTTTCCAGCTGGATCTGGTTCGAAAATATCATAAACATTAGTCTCGCCAAAGACATACGTTGGCACAACCATCACGTCCCCTAACTCTAGAGCAATCTTGATAAAGCCCTTCCTCCTTTTCAAGACGAGTTCATTTTTGTGGGGAAAGGAAAGTAATGACTCTGAGGCACCACCTATAACAACGCAAACGCTAGCATCGTGATCTCTAATCAATGCCATCATGTTATGCTTTGACACGGATGATATTCCCATCGATAAAATGTATTCTCTGTAAAAAGGGATTTGGAACTGGTTGATTAAAGTCAAAAGAAAACATTTGATACCAGGGAACAATTTTGAGAAGCCAGCTCCGTTGGTTGCTATAGCACCCGTAATTCCTAGAGATAAGACCCCATGTGGATGAGAACCAAAGATATATCGAGGTCCAGTCTTGATATAATTCTTCACAACTTTTGTATGAGGCTTGATGATACCAGCTTTGTTCAACAAATTCGTAATGAAAATGGGTAGCAAGTTAAAGGGGAAGCGGTAATATATGATATCAACATCTTTTTCGGTGAAAGTTGGTTTTAAATCGTGTGTCTTGTGGAGTTTGATAGGGAAATAATCAACGAAATATTTCCAAAACTTCAGGTTTCTCATTTTATCACTATATCGATAAAAAGAGTCTCCATTATTTGGTGTCTTATCCCAGATTACATATCGGCATAGATAAAAGATGAGAAATGGCCATAGTATGGGAATCGACATTGATAGGAAAAATATCCCAATAAAAACTGGGATGGTACAAGTATGCCACGCTATAGCCAAAGTCTGAATTCTTCTAACCCAAGGGACAAACAATGGGGCAAATACCCTTTCAGAATCTTCTTCATCCTCTGCGTAATCTAATTTAGGAGACGGCGATAAATCCGTTGTTGTTGCTGAAGTGGTATCGTCGGGGAGAACGTCCAAGTCAAACTGGTTAAGTTTATCGGAATCTCGTGACATCTGATACTTTGCTGTTGTCGTCAATCTACTCGATTATTGTGCAAGGGTCAGATAGGTATAGTCTTGATGATGGTGGTGATAGTGATGATAACAAAAATAATAACCTAATAGCTACTGCTTGGATTATATAAAATTATATAAAAGTGGTTGAGTATTCTTCTTCTTCTTACAAGTTCTAAATTAAGATTCTACTTTTAACTTCGGATTTATGTCATGTCAGTTATTTTGATATTCATTGCACTACTATCATCATAACCAGGCTATTAATAAAGTAGTGTGCGAAGTCACCATTAACAACAAATGAGGCACTTTTGAGTCCGATATACACACTCAATCATTCCATTTCGAGATGAAGAAGAAATGAAAGAAGATTATCAATCAATTGATCACTGAATCAGTTAAGAGAAGAGATACTCACTGACTACAAAGTACTGCTTCAATATATATTTTTTCCATAGGAAGAGAAGTTCTGGGTCTCATATATTAATACTTTAACGATCCATACTATATTCTCGCATCATCTCACATATATATTTATATTTATATTTATTATTTTTATCATCTGTTTTGGTTGAACTGTTTAACTTTATCTTGTTGTCGGCAACCAACCAAGCAACACATACATACCTATACATATACATACACACATAAAATGCCTGAACGAGGTCCTGACCAGTGGTTTGAAGAAATCAAACAATGCAAAGCCTTGACTGAGAATGACATGAAACAGCTCTGTGAAAAGATCAAGGAATTACTAATGGAGGAATCCAATATTCAACCTGTACAAAGTCCAGTAACGGTGTGTGGTGATATTCATGGACAATTCCATGACTTGTTGGAGTTATTCAAAACTGCTGGTGGATTCCCAAATGCAAGTGGGAACTGCACTAACTATGTCTTTTTAGGGGATTATGTCGATAGAGGTTACTTTTCGTTAGAAACTTTTACATTGTTGATGATTTTAAAAGTGAAATTCCCACTGCATATCACATTGGTAAGGGGAAACCATGAGTCAAGACAAATTACACAAGTGTACGGCTTTTATGAAGAATGTTTAAACAAATATGGATCCACAACGGTGTGGAAATATTGTTGTCAGGTGTTTGACTTTTTGACGTTGAGCGCCATCATCGATGGTAAGATTTTGTGTATCCATGGTGGATTATCTCCGGAAATCAGATTATTGGACCAGATAAGAGTCTTGTCCAGAGCACAAGAAGTTCCACATGAAGGTGGATTCTGTGATTTGGTTTGGTCAGATCCAGATAACGTTGAAAGTTGGGCCGTGTCACCAAGAGGTGCTGGTTGGTTATTTGGAAGTCGAGTGGCAAGAGAATTCAACCATATTAATAATTTACAGTTGATTGCCAGAGCTCATCAATTGGTAATGGAAGGTTACAGGTACCATTTCAAAGAGAAAGATGTGGTAACGGTTTGGTCAGCTCCAAATTATTGTTATAGATGTGGGAACGTTGCCAGTGTTATGAAAGTTGATGATGATTTGAACGTGAATTTCAAAATATTTTCCGCCGTGCCGGATGATACTCAAAAAGTCAATCCAGTTAAGAATCAAAGAAGTGATTACTTCTTGTGATGCTGATAATGATCAATTATAATTTACTCTATCTAACTTGATGATGACTAAACGATGTGTTTTTTTGTTCTTTTCTGTTTTTGTTCTTCTGTATTAAAATATCATTTTCTTGGAATAAAATGTTAATGACGTTAATATGATGATAATGATGATTTGTTATATATATGATATAAATTTTTGTTGTTTTGGTTTTGGTTTTTGATCTTTTGTCACATTCATTCACTCTTGTTTTCATCGTTATTTATTTTTCTTATCTTTTTGCACCTTTTTAGACCTTGTCATCATTAATTAATATATAATAAATTCGTTTGCCTAATTTTTCACTCTTGTATGCATGGATTCTTTTTACACATTCTGATTTTTGTTATCATATATATATTTTGAAACGAAGCTAAGTAAATCAAAAATTATATGAACGAACTGAAGAAGTAAAGATCCAATTACATCATCCATGAAAAGAACAAAAAGCAAATTATAACGATAAAAATTTATACAACTAAAAACAATGAGAAGCTTAATTAAATGTATTTTTTTTTAATATATTTTTAAAATCTACAAAGTCAAAGGAGTACCTTTCTCTCTTGCACTTTCACCATATTTCTTTATTCTAATAGCTTGGACACTGATGAACCCACTAGCTTCTTGTGGTTGGAAACCTGTCAACTCATCCATAGATGATTCGGTGGCATCGTACAACTTCTCTGTTGATGAGGATCTACCCAAGATTATCAATGAACCTTTGTAACATCTGGCTCTAACGACACCATTGACGGTGTTTTGTGATGGTTGGATCATAGATCTAACATATTCACATTCTGGAGTGAAGTACATACCGTTGTACAACAATTTGGAGTAAGATGGTGTGACAAATGAATCTCTGATGGCTCTGACTTCACGGTCCAATGTTAAACCTTCCAAATCAATATGGGTTGATCTTAAAATTGTCAAACCTGGGGTCTCGTAACAACCTCTTGATTTGATACCGATAAATCTGTTCTCAACAATATCGATTCTACCAACACCGTTTCTTCTGGCAATGGCATTGGCGGTTAAGAAAAGTTCAGTTGGATCTGTGATTTCCTTACCATCGTTCAAGATCAATTTGACTGGCAAACCTTTCTCAAAGACAACTTTGAAATCTTCAGGGGTATCTGGGGCATCCAATGGATCAACTGTTAATTTCCACATATCCTTTGGTGGAGTACAATCTGGGTCTTCCAAGATACCAGCCTCGAATGAGATATGAGCCATGTTTTCATCAGTAGACCATGGCTTGGCTTTTGTCTGGGTAACTGGGATGTTCTTGGAATCAGCATACTCTAATAAATCTTTTCTACCGGCAAATCTTTCAAAAAAAGTTGGATCTCTCCATGGAGCAATAACGGTAACATCTGGTTTTAAAGCATAGAAGGATAATTCAAATCTAACTTGATCGTTACCTTTACCGGTACAACCATGTGAGACAGCGAAACAACCTTCCTCTTCAGCAACTTTGATTTGAGCCTTGGCAATAACAGGTCTAGCCAATGAAGTACCCAACAAGTAAACATTTTCGTAAATGGCATTAACCTGAATAGCAGGGAATAAGACATCGGTGACAAATTCAGCTCTGACATCGGCAACAACGAATTTAGTAGCACCAATTTTTAAAGCTTTTACTCTGGCAGCTTCGAAATCTTCTTCTTGACCAATGTTGGCCATGAATGCAACAACTTCATAACCTTGTTCCAATAACCAGGCCAAGATAACTGAGGTATCTAAACCTCCAGAGTAAGCCAAACAAACTTTTCCCTTAGACATTTTGTGGTGTGATATATATATGTAAATGTGTGTATTGAATCGATTAGATCTATAATGACAATTTGGAATCAACCTGATGAAAACTTTTCGTAATTGAGATGGAATATAACCAACTTATATACTTTTTCGTTGAACAAAAAAAAAAATTTAAAAAAAAAAAAAAATTTGATTTTCTTATCGTTGGTTGACTCATACAATACAGCATCAAAACCAAGTAATGTGTGGCATTAACAGGAAGTACAAACCATATTTTGGAGATAAAATTTGATAAAAATGATGCCCCCATGTCAATTCTAATTTTCTTCACCACTTTAATTTCATTCAATTTAACTTGCAAACCATTTATTCAAAGAGTAAGGGTGTCTGCCACAAGTCGTGTATGGTCATAGCAAATATCCTATTATGGCATTTTTCGACTCACTAAGCGCGATGCCGTTTGATTGGCAATAAATAAAGAAAGAAAGAAAAAAAGAGGAAAAGTTTTTGTTGAGACTTCTTCTTTTACACAATGGTTGGATTGGATTGTTTGATGCATGGATGGATGGATGAATAATTGATGAGCAGTTGAATACCTATTTATGACTCATTGTTTGAAAACAGATTATTTTCTCATTCGACTATTGCTTTTCCATTTAGACCGAAAAGTTGAACTAGTTATGCTGTTCTATTTCGCTATCTCCCTCTAGTAACCTTTTTTATGTCTTTCATTCTCAGTTTGCCTACTATATCTACACTATAGCTTGCGCTTATGATAACTGTCTAGTAGATGATACCAAGAAAAATACTAATTTGGGTCAATAGTCATTAAGAAGCCTTTACTGTTTGTTTTATTAATTCTCACTCTTTCTCTCTCTCTGTGGGGAGAATGTGTAGTATATTCCTTTTTTTTCTTTTGTCTTTTTAGTGGGGTATTAATTTTGGATTTTGTAATAGTATTAAAGAACCCCTGCTTTCTTTATCGAAATGGTGCTTTTCTTAGATTGTTGAACTTGGAGACAAACTTCGATCCAATCGGCGCTAAGACACCTTATCCATGTAGCAGAGGTAAAGATCGTCTATTAATCAACAGTATGATAAAATTTGAATTTAACATTTATATATTTCTTTTAGAGAAAGAAAAAATGAAAACGTAATGAAAGTAACAAAAGTTTTAATTGAACTTGAAAGTCTTCCATTGATCAAATAGAAAAGAAACTTTGATTTTATATCAATAATTATTAAAAATTTCCAGTTTTAATATGGGTAACCTAAAACCTAATATGAGAGAGAGATATGTTACCTTCCATTTTCAATACTTTTCAGTAATTTTTGCTGCTGGCGGGGGCGGGGTAAATCCAATTGGAAATTAGAAAACAGTAATAACTAAACTGATATATAATAAATAGATCGATTTTCTTATAGGAATATAGATATCTATATATATCAAAATTGAGAATAACAATAAAGAGAAAATGTGATAAAAGAAGCAAGCATTCAAAAAAAAAAAATTAAAAGTTGAACCAATCAACGCTCACGAGCAAGGTAACCCCATATAGCCAAAAGAGTATATAGATCAAAGGATAAAAAAGCATACATATATATATATATATATATTATATTATCTTAATGTATAAAACAATACAGATTGTATGAATTTCATAGAATATATTGTTTGTGGATGAAAGGGATGTATATATTATATTATATTTAATTATATTTGCTCAAGATGAGTAATTTTCCCAACCTGAAGGTCTCTTCAAACCATTAACTGTGAAAAATTTAGGTACACATGAATAAGGTCTCCAAGTGAAATCTTCATTCTTTGGGCACATACATCTATTTTCCTTTCTAATGGTATCATCAATTGGACAATTGTTGAATGGGACATGGTAATATCCGACATCTTCAAAGAAATGAATCTTGTCTCTAGGCAAGAACAAAGCAGCAGCAATAGAATGTACTGGAGCATCACCCCATCTCTCATAGAAGAATCCACCAGCTTTATCCAAATATTCAAAATATTTTTGATATGCTTCAGATCTCCAGAAATTCAATGAGGCAACTTCGAAATTAGACCAGAAATGACATCCATTATAAGTTAATCCTCCATCATCAGAGATGAAATCCATCATGTTGTTTTCAGGTAAGTATTGTGGGTTTTCCTTGATGAAAGCTCTAGTAGTCTCCCATAAAGTTGGAATGGTTTCCTTATATTCAGGTAATGAAACGGTGAATGAATAAACCTTGTTATTTTCTCTCATGAATTTGAATAAATCATATTCAACATCACAAAAGATCTTAATACCAGGTTCAACTCTCCAATACCATTCATATTCATCCAACAATTCATGTCTCCAGAAGAATCCAGATTCAAATCTGCACATATGTCTATATGAGATGGAATCACCATAAATGATTTTTTTTTCTCTCATCTCTTCTCTAACTCTGGCAGCTTTTTCAACATCAATCCATTCTGGGAATGACCAATGTTCTTTTGGAATCAACCCATATTTGGTATTACCAGAGATCAAATTACTGGTAACTTTTTTAAATTCCTCACTAAATTCTTCATCGTTTAAAAAAACCCAATCATACTTGAATTTTTTATTAAAACGATCTTCAACTTGTCTAATTGAGCCAATAACTTCCCATAAATCAGAGTTTCTAGCCAAGGTGACAAAAGTGGCTTTTTCCTTTTCACCCAAGGTATAATCTTTTTTCAAACCAGTGTTTTCATCAACGACAACACCTCTACTGGTAGAACTATCAGACAACAATTGTTGTTCCTTTGCAACAGGAGCAGCAGGAGCAGCGGCAGCCTTTTCAGTATTGGCAGCATCTGTCTTTGTGTCACCTTTTCCCTGTGGTGCTTGATAAGCAGCAGCTGCTGCTGCATCATTGGTGCTGGCACCTTTGGAAAGAATATAACCACATAATATGAGGGCAACAGCAAAGACAGCAAACCTTACAAGTCTTGCCTGTGATCTGCCGGCCATTCTTTTAGTTTATCTATTCGGGTATATTGTTTGTCTTCTGGATATAGAGTGGAATTGTACCCCAGTTCAATAGGACAATGAATAGATAGATGCGATGGTGGTTTTTTGATAATTGGATTCCTAGTTGCTGATTATTTTCTGGGTACTTTTTTTTTTTTTTTTTTTCGCTCTTGTAATTTATTTTTTTTTTTTTTCTCTCTCCAAGCCCGCCAGCCAGCAAAGAGTTTTCGTGTCTTTTTTTATGCTTCCCGTGTAAGTTTATAAATAAAACAAGTAATAATAAGGAGAAAAATGACATAATAAATAAAGAAAGAACAAGGATTGTGTAAATGTGTGCGCTGTGCGTTAATAAAAAGAAGTAAAATGCTAGTCAATTTTCGGTACTACTGAGTGGTGGATGCTGCAACATAACATACTCTACATACATACATATATATACATAACTATTGTTTTGATAAGAATCATAAACTACTACATAAAAGGTTGTGGATTGAACTTGTAAGATAAGCAAAAAAAATTCAACAGTTCTGCTGAATGGGTATTCAACAACTCTTTCCAAAATTCTTTGTTTGATTCCAACAGTTCATGGTCGTAGTATTTCATTAGCCATTTAGCCATTCTTTCGTTTCCCAAAGTGATAGCGGTCAATAATGGTCTTATATCATCGATCTGTGTATGTTTTTGCATCACTATACGTAAATTTTTCTTCTTCAATGGTGATTTGGATCTGATGAGATTTTCAAGTAAGGTGTTAATATTTAAAAAATTCAAATTCCTTTCAAGAAGGTATTTGATGATGATAAATTCTTCTTCAGTTCTAGGATGATAGAACCTTTCGGGCATATCATATTCTGGGATTGCCTCGTTGTCGTTGTCGTTGTCGTCGTTTGTTGTTGTTGTTGATGAAGATGATGATGATTTAAAAGTGTGGGTCAGTTCATCTATATGATCCATATAATCGATATCAAATCCATTCAAATCATTGAGACAAAGGCAATTCAAATTCAATATTTTTAAATTTAAAACTTTCTTGTTTCTTTTGTGATCCACAAAGATATTATAATGCACCAATTTTTGTATCAAGTATTGATTATTGTGAAGGGTCAAGACACGATGGAAATATCTATTAGTGAAATTCAATTTACTCAAACTTGACCGGACATAGATCTCATAAACCAACTCTACTGGTAAGCGTTCTAATATCGATTTATGCGATAAAGACTTCTTGACAGTTGTTGTTGTTGTTGTTGATGATGATGTTGTTAATTTTAGAATGTTATGCCTATGTTGATGTTGTTGTGCCTTGGAATGAGCAACTTGTCGTAAAAATCTTTTATTTTGGATATGATTTGATGAGTAAAGTTGTGAATGATGTCGTTTACCTGTTGTCAAAAACCCCATATTGATATTGACAACTCATTTCTCCTCTCCCAATCTTTGTCTATCTCTATCTCTATCGCTATCTCTCTCTTTCTATCTTTATCTCATCCCCTAAGAAAAGCAGCTGGCCAAAAAAAAAAAAAAAAATTTTTTCTTTTCTTTTTCGTCTTGTTTAATGCTAACCCTTTGTGACATTGACAACACCTCAATTTACACCCCCCTCCGCCCCAGAACAATTAACGTTCTTTCCTTTAATACCAACAACAACAACAACTCTTGGACATTCCTCAATTATATATGACACACACATATATATAGGAAGAAATATGCTGTCTAATGGATCATTATATTCAACCCCATTCCAGCAATGATCTAGTGATATTAATTTATCAATTATCACCAGGGCAGAATTATAAGAAAAAAAAAAATGTTTGTCATCTGACACACTACTTCTGAAGGAGGGTTGTAGGGGAAATTAACATATATCCAAATTGAAAAATTAGTTATGAGACTGGCTTTAAATTTAAGAACAATACAATGATACATTTATTAAGATTCATGTATGATAAAAGGATGACCATTTGGAAAAGTTGAAGTGTTGGGACAATAATCTATTGGGTATTTCAATTTCCAAACAATCTGAAAATGAATTTCAGGTTTATGATGATGCTGAAATTGAAAATTCTATGAAATTGATTTGGCTTTTTTTCAAATGATATTTCTTTGTTGCAAGGATATATTAATAAACTGACCCTATTGTTACGCTATAATTAAAGTTTTGTCTGTGTTGTAGTAGTAGTAGTAGTACTAATAGTAGACCATCTATCTATTAGCAAACAAAAATAAGAAGTAGAACAAGTAGTGTAACAAATGACAAACTTCAATTGGTCACAAAATATTTCTGCCCACTTCATATATTACATAGAAGAAAGCAAAGAGTGTTATAAATTTATAGCACCACGCCCAGTGTTTTAGTTAAAGAAGTTTTGGTAAATGAATATGATTGAAGCAGCCTTCTTTATCTCGGTTAGTAATGAAAGATCTATAGGTGGGTCTATTAGAGTACCAATAGAGATTGGTGAATGTGAATGTGATTGAAATATAAGTAAGGTATGGGTAAACAAATAGGGCCATCCATCTATTTAACAATAAATAACATTACCTCATTTCATCTCTAAAATTAAAATTAAGTAAAATTATGGTGTATTTCTTCTTTCTAAAAATGTATTTTATTTTATTTAATGTATGTATGTATGTATGTATGTAAATGTATCTTTCAGGGGCACAGACGAACAAAAAAAAATTATTGCGTTTTTAAAATAGCGTTTTAAACAAACAAAACATATTAAAGAAGAAGAAAAAAATTATTTAGTTGTTTGTTTGTTTGTTTGTTTGTGTTCTTTTCAAACGTTTAATTGGCAAGGATTAGTGACTGAACATATATTGCTTATATCAAGATATCACCAACCACCCACTCCATATCTTGCCTGTTTGCTTCACATCCACTTCTACATACATACATATATACATATATATACATACATATATAAAGATGATTATGAGGCTGCGCTCTAGAAGAGCGAAATGGTTCTTGATAGTGATACTGATCATCACTACCTATTATACTTTTTCCACTCTATTGAAGCTCTCATCTACAACAACAACTACACAACAACAGAACCAAAACCTTGAAGCTAGTACACCTCATTTGGAAACTCAATTAATCAAGGAGGAAGATCTACAACCAAAGACTGATAAGGAGAAGGATTCATCTTTTTTCTCATCTTGGGGTTTGAGCTCGAAAAATGATGATATTAAGAATGAGGCCAAAGAGGTGGAATCTACTATAGTTCAATCAGTTGCCATAGAACCACCAATTGTGATCCAAAGAGAGAATGCCACATTTGTCACCTTGTGTAGAAATTCTGATCTTTGGGGTATTGTGAATTCCATCAAGAGAGTGGAAGATAGATTTAATACGAGATTCAAATATGATTGGGTTTTTTTAAACGATGAAGAATTTAGTGATGAATTTAAAAATTTGACATCGGCTTTGATCAGTGGTGAGGCTAAATATGGTGTCATTCCAACTGAACATTGGTCTTACCCTGATTATATCGATCAAGAAAAACTGAAACAATGCAGAGAAGAGATGGCCAAGACTGGGATCATATATGCCGAAAGTGAATCTTATAGACATATGTGTCGTTTCAATTCTGGATTTTTCTTCTTACATCCATTGATGTTACAATACAAGTACTATTGGAGAGTGGAACCAGATGTGAATTTCTTTTGTGATATCGATTATGATTTATTCAAATATATGCGTGAAAATAACAAGACTTATGGATTTACCATTTCAATCTATGAATTTGGTAAAACAATTGAAACTTTATGGGAACACACCACAGAATTTTTAAAACTGAAACCAGAATATGTGCTGCCCAATAACATGATGAATTTTATCAGTGAGGATAACGGTGACACTTATAACTTGTGTCATTTCTGGTCAAATTTCGAAATAGCCGATATGGATTTCTGGAGATCACCACTGTACATGGAATATTTCAATCATCTTGACAAGACAGGTGGCTTCTTTTATGAGAGATGGGGTGATGCCCCTGTACATTCCATTGCAGCTGCCTTGTTCTTACCAAGAGACAAGATTCATTATTTTGACGATTTAGGATATAACCATGGAGTTTATTCGATGTGTCCATTATCACAAGAATTTAGAATGAAGAAGAAATGTTATTGTAATCCGGAATCAGATTTCACTTTTAGAGGTTATAGTTGTGGTAATAGATATTATGATACTATGAATTTGACCAAACCTGAGAATTGGGAAAATTATACTTAGATCTTGGTTTTGTTATATGGTTTTTATCATTTCATAAACCCATATTATATATATATATATATATATATATCATCATGATTGTTTAATAAAAGACTATTAAAAAACAACAATTTGTTTTTAAAAAAAACCACCAAACAATACAAAAAAAATAAGCCATTTTAGGGCATTTAATCATCTTTTTTCTCTTTTTGTGGATGGGCATTCATTCTGTTAGAAATAGATCCCAATTCAATGATCTCTTGAACTAGATATCACCACCACAAATCATCAGAGACTTTTCACTAATGTTTTTTTTTCAAAATTTTTTTTTTTTTTTATTATTATCATCATTATTTATATAAAAAAAACTAACTAACCAAACTATAAATGGATAGATAGTTGAATGGATGAAATGTAACAAGAAGACCATGATCAAAAAAAAATGGACTCATCTCATCCAAGATGATGGTCGAACTGGAAACAAAAACTCGAATTGAAAAAAAGATGAATAATCAGTGAATATATCTATCTATCTATGTATGTAAATATATATACATAGGTACAAAATACAAGCCAAAGGTATGTATACTCATCAAGGGAAAAAGCGAACGTGGTGGGAAAAAAAAAGATGAAAAAAATCAGTACATTGATTGCAGTTGTAACTGATCTTGCGATTGTTGTTGTTGTTGTTGTTGTTGTTGTTGTTGTTGTTGGTTATACTGTTGTTGCTGTTGCTGCTGCTGCTGTTGTTGTTGTTGGTGATGAAGTGGAATAGGTTGACTATTCAATGGTGTCGTATACTCATTGAACCAAGGATGTTGTAAAGCCTGTCTAGCGCTGATTCTAGCATCTGGTCTCATTTGTAATAAATTCTGTAACAAATTCAACAGTACAGGATCAATATTAGGTATGATTGAACGTAAATCCTGTTGAATATATATTTGGAAATTATTTTTAAAATTTGGATAATTACTAACTCCAGGCCAAGTTCTCTCATTTGGTGTACCCATAATGGTGAAGATCTTCAACAATTGATCATCGTTGGAATTTCCTGGAAACAATGGTTTACCAGTAAACATCTCCAGTAATATACAACCAATTGACCACATATCAATAGAAGTGGAATAATTACGTGATCCCATCAATACATCTGGAGCACGATACCATAAAGTGACAACTTCATTACTAAAAGTGTTTACCGGGATACCAAATGCACGAGCCAAACCAAAATCACCTATTTTCAATTCACCTTTGGTACTGGTCAATAAATTTTGTGGTTTCAAATCACGATGTAAGACTCGATTATCGTGGATGAACATGACACCTCTCAACAATTGAAACATAAAAGATTTCACCAACAGTGGATCCAAACCTGTATTATTACCATATTGTTGTTGTTGTAAATCGATATATTTCTTCAAATCTTTATCCATATATTCGAAAACCAAAGTCAATTTCTTTTCCGTGTGTATGACATCGTACAACGTAACTATATTCTCATGTTTTAACTCCTTCATCAAAGAGATCTCTCTGATCAGAGTCGAGGGGGTTCCCTCTTCACTGTCCAATGCTATCTCCTTCAAAGCCACAAGTTGTCCCGTCCCACGGTTCCTACCCTTGTAAACTGTAGCATAGGTACCTTCACCCAATTTACCCAATTGTTGAAATTGAGAAGATGCCGACGAAGTTGACGCATTATTAGTATTATTATTATTATTATTGCTGTTGTTGTTGTTATTGTTATTCCCACCCAGTCCCTGTTGGGTCTGCTGCTGCTGTTGTTGTTGGGGATCCATGGATGATGAGATATCTTTGCAGAGTGAATATATGTATCTGACAAATGAATGAATGGAATACTTTTCGATGATGGAAATTATAAATTTATTTATTTATTAAAAAATGCGAGACGCAAAGCAAAAGAAAAAAAAAATTGAAACCAAAAAAAATTTCCCAAAATAGAATATTAAATTGAATTGAGTAAAGATAGTGATGATGATAAAGAATTTGATGGAATAATAGATGGATAGTGTGGTGTTATGATAGTACTATCTATCTACATCTCTCTAAACATTTCTCTTCAATATGTGTATATGTAGACTTTACCAACTAGTATAAAAATTTCATGTTCCATTTGCATCCATAATGCATTCATCCCTCTTTTTTGATCTGTTGATACTCATTTTTTTCTATTATATCAAATATATATATCATATTGATTGATCAATACAAGGGATAGTTGGTTATTACAAAATTTGATTATTACATGAAAGTGTGGGGATACATCTTACAAACATGGCAATAATGAATAAAACAAAAGTAGAGCTTTTTATAAGAGGCTGGTTCGTCAGTCCGTCAAGTCTCTAGTGGATAGAGACATAGGAGGAGTGGTCCACAATGTGTGAAATTTTTCATTCTATCTCTGATGACAAAACAATCACTCCTATAGCACCATATTTCATCGCTCAATAAATAAGCTCTTCACTTCTGGCCTGATAGTTGGTGTCAATTATAATTAAAATCTATCCATCTGTTCTACTTATGTCGTTTTTGTGTTTTCTTTCGAGGAAAGCATAGATTTAAATCTTACATATGGAAGATATACATTTTGGCATGATATACATCTACGGAACTGAAAAGACAGTTCAATATAAGCTTTATTCAATATCAAGAGATGAACTAAATTAAATAAGCCTGTACTTCTTCTTTTATCCATCTCTCTCCCCTTTTTTACAACTTGAATGAAGATGAATCAATGCAACATTCGAAACACTTTTTTCTAACAAAAAGAAAAAAAAAAATAAAATAAAAAAAATTTGTGAAAATTTGAACTCAAATGATCAAATAGGTAGATAGAGTAGGAACTGATAGATATATAAAATCATTTGATAGAATTTCATTGAAAGTACTGATAAACTAAAGGTTTAGGTCCATAATCAAGATACATCTTGTTCATCAAAAACAACAAAATAAGACACAAGAAAAAAAAGGATGACCAACTCTACAGAATCAGATGGAATCCCAAACATAATGGATACCCCATCAGTATTAGGTCCTAAATGGTGTGGGATATTCGAAACTGATGTCGAATTCTCTCAGGAAAATTTCGAAACCGCAATGAATAACTTGATAAGACAACCAAACATCAACTCAACTGTGATATTAAGGGCCGATATTTTGAGGGAGAACATATACGATGAAGATGAAAAATTGGTTAAAGAGATTTGTAACGATGATATGATCAATTCCGAACCCAATATACCTGATTCTACTGATCAACCTGTGCTCTTGTACAAGAACTTATCAGATGCCCAAATCAAAGACATACCGGTGGATTTACCCTTGAAACCTCATTCCAAAATTGTAAGAAGAATAATTCCAAGAAACCCCTTCAAAGACTATATAATTAACCAAACTTGCCTTGTATTGAGAGGAGATGATAACACTTCATTAGTCTCATATATACCACACATCGATAACTCTGATGATTGTCCCTTCTACTTGCCTCCAGTGTACGCTGTGGGGATTCTTTATCATAACAAGAAATTATCTTTACATTACTTACCATTTAATTATGAAATTGAAGAAGAAGTGGTCAAATTACAAAAGCTTAAACCACAGGATAGACCAGTGAGAATCGCCTATAGGTTATTGAAGACTGCTGCAAAACATTCCACAGGAGTAATGAATGGTTATCAAAAAAGGGTACAGCATGATCTAGTTGTGTCGAAGGTTTCATTTCAAGATCGATATATCGCCTTGAAAAAAAAATATTCAAAAAATTTGGTTGATAATTGGTGTGAATCCACAGATCCACGTAAACATGTCTTTGAAGACTTGGCAATTCTGGCATTTTTGATCCAATATTGGACCCAAATATACCCTGACAAAGAATGTTTTGAATTCAGAGATTTAGGTTGTGGGAATGGATTGTTGGTTCATATCTTAACCATGGAGGGATATAAGGGAATTGGAATCGATGCCCGAAAGAGGAAATCATGGAAGTTGTACCCAAAAGAAGTGCAATCAAGATTGAAAGAACAAGTGATAATACCTTCTGTCTTGTTAAGACCACATCCACTGTATAAATCGATGATTCCAAATTTACAAGACAATGGACGTATTTTCCAAATCCCAATCAACAATACCAACAATACCAATGATAAGAAACCAAAGATCCCAATTGACCTGGATAACGTACCAATCATGCTGTACTATTCCAGTGCAAACCTCTTAAACTCACCACAGGTAAATACGGCTGAATTTCCCAAGGATACGTTCATCATTGGTAATCACTCCGATGAATTGACATGTTGGGTTCCCTTGTTGGGTTATCCATTCATGGTGATCCCCTGTTGTTCACACAACCTTGGAGGTGCTAGGGTTAGGTATACATCTTTGCAACACCCACATTCGTCCACTTATGCTGCCTTGTGTGAAAAAGTTGAACTCTTGAGTAAAATGGTTGGTTGGAAGATCAATACAGAGATGTTGAGAATTCCATCAACTAGAAATATGGCTATTATAGGTAATGAGCGTTTGGATCCAAATCAAAATCAAATTTTTTCAATTTATGATATTTTGGCAATGGAAGGTGGTGCTGAAGGATGGGTGGAAAATACTATGGCATTGATGAAGAAAGGTCCAAGAAATCACTGAGTTAGTTTAGTTGAATCGGATTTAGCCATATATCTAAATGGGAACAAGAGAGAGAGAGGAAGAGAGAACTGGAGATAAAGAGATAAAATTGAATACAATACGCAACTTGGGATTATTAGTTATAAGAACCAGTCCTATTATATATGTTGGTGAATAAAAACTAATTTGTAACATAGTAATAAAAAAATAACAATAATGGGTGTGAAAAAAGATAGAAAAAAATATATATCATTATCAGAAAAGAAAATATCAATCGAGAGTAAATCTGATATCAAAAAAGTGTTAAGAAACAGATGATAAAGAGAAAATGCTTATCCAACAACTATTGTTGCTTTTCGAAAGAAAATATAGAGATGAAATGGACAATTGAAATGTACAATTGAAATGAACAAAACAAAATCATGAGGGATAAATCATTCAAATTTAGATATCCTCAAGTAATTGTTTGATTTCTGATCCAATAGTTTCCTTAATTTCATCAATAATTCTACCGACATCAACTAATTGCTCCTTTTCTTGCTTTTCAGAGACTGAGCTTGGTTCCCAGAATGAGCTCAAGTTTTGACCAGCACCATTGAAAACTAACAAGTTTGGAGTGTCTTCTGGAACATCAGACAAGAGACCCTCGGATGCATATGCAATCAAGTTCTTCTTCAATTGACTTGGAGTGATACCAGAGGAGGCACCGTTGAAGAACTCGGAGTCAGAATCTGGTTGTAATGACAAAAAGTAAGTCAACAAACCACAAATATGTGGTGAAGCCATAGAAGTACCAGACAAGGTAGCAGTGGCAGTATCTGAACCGATATAAGTTGACAAAATGTTCAAACCTGGAGCAAAGATATCAACACACTTACCGTAATTGGAAAAATAAGCTCTGGCATCAGACAAAGTGGAGGCACCAACAGTGACGGCATTTTCGGCACCAGCTGGAGAAGTGTTACAAGCATCTGCATTTTCATTACCAGCGGCAACAGCGAAATGAAGACCAGCTTTAACAGCTGCGTTAACAGCCAAATCCAAAGCTGGAGATTTACCACCACCTAATGACATATTGGCGGTAGAACCTTTGAAACCCTTCTTGTTCTCCTTGGCAGCTTGCAAGTGAGATTGGGCAGCAAATTCAACACCTTTAACGACATCAGACATGGTTCCTGAACCATTTGATTTCAACACTTTAACGGCAACGATATCAGCCTTCTTTGAAACACCATAATCCTTAGAACCGATAGTACCAGCACAATGAGTTCCATGTCCATTACCATCGATATCTTGGTCATCAGTTGGAATAGTCTTACCCCATTTAGCTCTACCACCAAATGATGCATGATCTACATTGACACCAGTGTCAATAACATATGCGGTAACACCTTCTCCTCCATCATCATCAAAGAGATATTTGTTAAATGAGCCCAAGTTTAAGCCATCTCTGTGTGAGACTCTAGCCAAACCCCATGGGGCACCATTTTGAACAGAGAATTCACTTGCATGGACAACAGAGTCCTTTTCAATGAATGCAACTAATGGATTTTTTCTAAGTAATTCAACGGTTTCATCAAGAAGATAACCGGTGTAACCATTGATATATTCACCAATGCTAAAGTGGTCCAATAAACCACCTAATGGATTGATACCTTGACTCTTAGCAGAGACAAAGAATGAATCAGTTGGGTTTCTATCAAAGAGTTCCTTAGCCTTGTTCAAGTTCTCTTGGGAAGCCCATTCTCTGTGGAAGTCCATAGAGTCTTGGGACAAACCTTGCTTAAAGACAACGATATAAGAGTGAGGAACAATCTCTCTACCTTGGGACTCTGTTGAAATCAATGGGGCCTCTTTTGATGATGATTCTTCCCCTTTGGCAAATGAACTTGTCTGGGCGATAACGGTCTTATCCTTTCCCTCTTGGGAAGCAGCTTTCATCTCAACCAATTCGGCTTTCTTCTCTTTCAAATTGAAAACACTTGGTACATCCTCGACGGATGGAATAACCAAGGCATTGGAAACCATGGCAGAAAGGATTGAAACGGCAACAGCTGATGAGAACTTCATTTTTGATTAATTAATATAATAAATCAGAGAAGAGCAATAATAATAATAGTCAATATAATTAAATGAGATGTGGGGATATATAATCGAATAGAAGAATGAGTTGAGCGGATGAATTTAAAAGCACAGATCTCACTGATGATATATATATATATATATGTATATATACCAAGGTAAGAAATAGGTCTGTGTATAGTTTTAAGCTCAAAGCAAAGTCTCTTGTGGATGATAAGATAAAAAGGGTTATTAAAACAAGAGGATTCTTTTTTAAAAACAACTTTATAACAAAAAGCCAAAAAAAAAAGTAAAAAGCCCAGTTAGATGAGGTGGCGAGTTTATTATTACCGATTGGATTAGCTCTTTATCGCTTTATCGCTCGCTCACGTCTTTTTCTGCCAATTTACACGTCAAGTCCATCTATAATCTGCTACAAAGGGTAATCTAATGTGGATGACGTATCATCCATCACAAAGTGGCAAATCTTAGAAGGAACAATAAATGTCACACTCTAATTAAAAAATATTGCTGACCAAAATTGACACAGCCAAAAACTAAAAAGTAAAAATAGAAGTGATACTAACTGCCCTTTCTTATCTTCTTATCTCATGCCCATCATTAAACTATAGAACATCATAGAGTTCAAAGGTACAACCGATCATCTTCTATTATGAAGACTCTATTTCAAATCACCAACTGGTTTAACTATGAATGCTCAATATGCTCCAAGTGATGAGATGGACACTAGTGTGGCGTATCATGAACTATATTTGCTCATCCAGTTGACCCGAGCGCCACAGTCACATTTTCCTTCTGCCACTACCTTTTTACTAGGAATGTTTTTGAGGGTAAAGCAAAAAAAAGCCACTTTTTCCCCCTAATTCTAAATATTATAGAAGATATAAAGCTATAGGGGTATATCCAAAAAAGTTATATAGGCTCATAAACAGAAGTGATTCTTCCCAAGATTAATTTTCTGATACATAACTGGTTCTCTACAATGCACCCCTCCTTCTTAAATTTCATTCATTGAGATGAGGGACAATTGACGTCAATGAATATTGGCGGAAAAGTTCTATTTTTACGGATCCAAAGATGTGAATAAAATGAAATGAATAAAGATAGATTGCCTATATATAACCCATTGTAGTATAAAGACTAATAAAAGGATAAATATGAGCTGTGATTACCCTATTCAGTAAATCAACCAATTAGAAATTGTGATGAAAGATAAAAGGTATCAAAAAAGTAGGTATTTCTCCTTATATTATGATATTATTTCCCTATTAAAAATGTTTCGATCGTAATCAATCACAATGATTATCAAAAAATCTCATTAACCAAAAACAAAACAAAACAAAACAAAACAAAGATCAAACCGACACTAATGGCTTTAAAATCCAAACAAGAAAAATTCAAGAAAAATTGATAACAATGCTTGTAAATTTTGGTAAGCCCTATTGAAAAAACAATCTACTCAGTATCATATAAGTACATATCCAATAAACCTTATAAAAAATAATGAAGAAAAACTTTGTCTTCTATTATTTCAGATAACGGAAATGTTGATAAACATCTACAATTTCTCGTTCGAGTTTCTCCTCATATCAGCAAATTCGGAACTCGAAAAGTCCATCACATTGACTCGTCTTTCAACACCAACAAGATGTGTAATCACCATATTTCCGACAAGAATGTCTCCATGTAATATATGCCCGTCATGTAAAGCCTTTTCAGGTGCAGGAATATATCTTTAGTGAAATCCACATCTTCAAATGATGATTTGATTGAAAACCACAAAAGTTAATCGATTTAGGAACACTTTAATGACTACCCATGACCTGAACATCATGACAATGGTCAATCTGCAAAGGGTTTTGATAAGTTTGTTTAATTCAATGTAAACATCTGTTTCAGAATCTTGTCTCACATATGCCACATCTTCACCACTATTCTCTCTAAATTGAAATCGAATTAGCCATTCTTTTCAGTTTTTAAGTTTAAAATCTTTCTCTTCTGCTATAAAAAATTTTACTACGGCTAATTTGAACTGTTCTATATTTCCTTTTTTTTCTGACAATATATCACTTGGGGTTCTGGCTGAGGTGAATGGTATCAGTCCTTGGAGCTTTGACAAATGAAAAAGATAATTTGAGCCACAACTTCAAAAACCTGCTGAATTCACTTGTCTTCACTTCCGGCAAGACTAGGAAACCAACTAGGATAAACACTTCTTTTCTACATCTGTCAATGAGAACTCAACAAAGAGGACACTTATTTATTTCTGATAAGTATCAGTTCAATGATTTGACCAAATTCATTTTGTTTTCAGTCGGAGCCCTCTTTATTTGTGCAAAGCTCTATATTATCTTATATCAATTGCGAAATATCTAATATTATCTTGTACGTCTGACTAGTATATTTGCTTGTTTTTAAAATTTTGATAAATGTTCTTTTTTCTTAAAGGGGTAATTCTATGTACTCTCGATATAATATAGCCCCAATGAGGGTTAGGGAGATAGATTATAAGTTTTAAAAAGATCTAAGATATTACTGTCATGTATCAGTATTCTCTTGTTTAATAGTTATGATTACCTTTACCAAAACTATACTTTATTTCGAATAATCCTATAAAAGAATTTTTAATTCAACAACTACTATGATCCTTGTTCTGATGAGATGTTAATTTCCATGAATCAATAACAGAGATATAAGCCATAGTTTTCAAATATTAATTGTCGATATATACGTTTTCCTCATTAATCTAGAGTACAACATAAAAAGGGAGTGTAAAAGAATAACAATATGGCGCCGCAGTCGTTCGCGCGGACCAAAGCAATCGTTTACAGAACTTGTTTGGGGGCGGGGACACCGATATCTTGAAAAAAAAATAAACCGAGTTTGAATAACGAAGAATGAAATCAAAAAATCTCCAACAAATAGATCGATTCCAATTGAATTATTTTATAAAATGACAGTCAGACGTTCCGCTAGAGTCGCAGCTAGAAATTCTGCTTCCCCAGATGTCACCAAGAAGGAGATGTCCGAAGAGCCACCAAAGAAGAAATCCAAATCAACTTCCTCTGACAAGGCAAAAGCAATTGCAAATTCGAAAGAGGAGGAGCTAAAAGAAGAATCAAAAGATGATACCGAGGAGAAAGCTCAAGATGATAAAAATCCAAAGGGTTTGAAAGAGTTGGAAGTTGGTGATGAAATTCCTGATTTGACTTTACAAGATCAAGATGAAAATGACATCAATTTAAAAGAATTGGCCAAAGAAAACAAGATCTTGGTCATCTTTGCCTATCCAAAGGCCTCCACTCCTGGCTGTACTAGACAAGCCTGTGGTTTTAGAGACAATTATCCAATCTTGAAGACAAACTCAACAGTGGTTGGATTATCAGCCGATTCTCCAAAGTCACAGAAAAATTTCGTAGTCAAACAAAACTTACCATACAAATTGTTGTGTGATCCTTCACGTATTTTAATCGGTGCATTGGGTGCTAAGAAATCACCTTCTGGTATAATCAGATCACATTGGATCTTTGTTGATGGAAAGTTGGAAGTTAAAAAAGTTGGTATCTCACCGGAACAAAGTGTCAATGGAGCTAAGGAAGATGTTGAAAGGTTATCCAAATTATAATCTTGTTGTAGAAAATCTCTCTTACATTCTTCTTTCTTTGTCTCTGATCTAATTTTCAATTCGAATCAAAAAGCAAAAAAAACATCCAAACCCAAAAGACAGGTAGGTACTAAATGATACCACAAGAGTATATGGGATCGATTTACTTTATTTTATTTTGTTTTTTCTATTTTATCCAAAATCAACATTAACACCAACATTCTAAAAAAAACACAAACCGCTGTTGCACTTTACATTTTTATTATCTCTATGATGAATAATTCATTTGATCTAATCTCGATTAAAAAAAAATATTTTTGTAGAAAAAATTAGTGAAAAAAAATTTTATAAAAAAAAAAAAATCATGTTCTAAGACGATGAGATAAATTTCACACAAGTAATTCTCTTATTCATATTCGCATTACATTTGAACAATCAAAAATGAGACAAAAAAGAGCAAAATCTTATAGAAAGCAAATGAATGTGTACCATCATGCGTTCAAATTCAGGGAACCTTATCAAACTTTAGTTGATGCTGCTTTGGTCTTGCAAGCCCACAAGACTTCTTTTGATTTAGTCAAAGGGTTAAACAGAACAATACAAGGGGAAGTAAAGCCCATGATAACACAATGTTGCATGCAAGAACTTTATCTCACAAATAATCAAGAAGCAATCGATAGTGCCAAGAGATTTGAAAGACGTCGTTGTAATCATCCTCCTTCCAATCCAATACCATCCTCGGATTGTATCAAATCTGTGGTTGATGTAAATGGGGAAAATAAACACAGATATATAATTGCCACACAGGACGAAGAGCTCAGACGCCACATGAGGAAGGTGCCTGGAGTGCCTTTAGTCTACATGAACAGGGCTGTGATGGTGATGGAACCGTTGAGTAAGGCTAGTGCTAATGTGCAGAACATGGTTGAGAATAGGAAATTGACTCTGGGGTTGAATGATCCAAAGTTGGCTGGAATACCAAAGGATGTTAAAGAAGGTGACACTGAAGGCTCAGAAAAGCCCCAGCTGAAGAAGAGAAAAGGACCAAAGGGACCTAATCCCTTGAGTGTCAAGAAGAAGAAGACGACTACTACTGATGCAGATTCGAAGAATGAACAAACAAATCAACAACAACAACAGAAAGATTCAGAAGAGGGAGGAAACGAGAAGAAGAGAAGGAGAAGGCATCATGGTGGTTCCAAGGATAAAACGGAAGATGAAGACAAAAATGATGAAGGGAAGCACGATGAGGAAGAGGGTGAAATTGGTCAAGAAATAGCGAGCAGCGCATAGAGGCTAATGGCATGAAGATACGAATTGCTTGCATACAAATAGAGGGTAGATAACGATCTCTCCTTCAACTAGCATGACAAGACATACATATGTACAAATAGCGGAATTTAATAATTTAACTGAGTTGAACAAAGAACAAAAATATAATGCTAAGCTTTTATTGGATAAAGTGTTCTAGCACAATAACCCTTGACATCTCTTGTCGACAATCTTTTGTAGACATTCAACATTTTCTCCAACTGTTCAAGTTCAGCATTCAAGTCAGGTGTTGTTGTACCGCCCCCAGTTTGAATTTTATGGATCCTCATGATTGTTGTTTCCCTTCTATTTGTGATCATTTTACGAATTTTGATCTCTCTTAACGGAAGTAACATTAAAACTGAAATCAGGTACAATAATCCAGTGAAGATTTGACAGTACAAATAAGGGTAATCATGGTTACTTGGGGTTTTCAATTTCATTCCAATGACTTCAGAAGGTAATGCAAATATCCCAACAGCGATGAACAACAAAGAATATGCGGCGGGAAATCTTGAAGGTTCAATGGAATCTGACATCAATGGCTGGTTCAATGTGTTGGCAATGGGTAATACAAACCCTGATATGAAAGTGAACGCAATCAAACTAGCATATGTTCTAGCATTGATCCAAAATGCAAAGACAAATATCACCATCACTGTGATCCCAATAATACAAAAATTGATTCTTCCAAACTTATCAGCAAACAATCCAATAAGTGGTCTACCTATGGTTTGTCCCGAGTTCAACAAAGCTGTCAAAGTGCTTGCTTGTTTCGAAGTCAATCCAATGGCAATGGCATATGACGAAACAGAGAATAAGATGATCGTATATGACATATTAGCGATCGAAAACCAGATTGATATTATTATAGTGGATGGCTCTTTCCACGCACTTACATCAAAGATGGCTTTGCACACTTTCCGTAACACAGCCATACTACAAGTAGGGTGTTTGTAATTTCTTGGGTAAGTCAACACGGTACAAATTGAGCAAATGACAAACCCGACTATCGCCAACATCCTCAATGGCCATTTTTGACTTCCAGTATCATCGATGATCTTGTTGATTGAAAGTGAAAAAACTACACCACCAAGCCCAGAGCCACACAAGGCGATACCATTGGCCAAACCTCTTCTATGTAGAAACCAAGTGGGTATTATCATACTGGCAGGGATGAATATAAATGAAAACGACACACCGATCAAGAATCCCTGGGTTAGATAAAGGTGCCAGGTCTTTGTGGCAAAACTTGCCAGGATATATGATCCAGTTTGAATGATTGTGCCAATGACTAAAGTTTCTTTATACCCAATAAGTCTCAGCAACACAATGACAAATGGAGCAAGAACTTGTGATACACCTAGCACAATACTCCCAATCATTGCATAGTCATATTCGTTGGCTCCGGGGAAATAATCTTGAGAGGTATAAAAACTTAAAAACACACCATAAGAGCTGTTTATTCCCCAAGTGGAAAAACTGAATAATCCAACACAAACAGCACAGATCCACAGTCTAGCACCACCATCGGGAGGAGGATCTATTAAGTCTTCTTTTGTATATCCCAAGTTTTTATTTCTTTCTTGCTCTTCATCCAAGTTCTCCAATACAAGTTCCTTCTCATTGTCGGAGGATGAACTCTTTTCATAAAATTCACTCAAAGCATCATTCAAAGTCCATTCTTTTCTCAACATACCACTATCTGTTTTAAGAAACTCTTGTTCCTCCTTATATGTCTGCTCATTATCTGCCCTTACCGAGTCAATGACACTATTGATCCTAGAGATATTTGTCGAGATTCTGGATATCCTCGACGTCCTTGAATTGATAGTCAGTCTCCTTGACATCAGGATACCCTCTCGAGGTATCCTCAAATTATCTTGCAAAGTTTCCGGTTGATACTCATTCGAAAAGGAGTTACTCCTACTCGACCTGATAGACGATAACAGGGAAGAATTCAGTGTTGTCGTGTTTGCTGACAGGTAATCAGCATGCTTTGTCATTTTTTTATATTATAGTTGTACTGATAGTTTGTACATGCATTAGAAAAGTATCTTGTGTGATTCGTTATTTGTCTGTGTTCATTTGTGGGTAACTCTCTTGAATGTAAGTACTGTTTCTTTTATTGCAAGGACTTGTTGAGATACTATTATTAGTACAGAATATAGTTCTTTCTCGTGAAGTTGTTGTAAAGAATAAATAATTAACATGAGTCACCACCGATCCAAATGAGTTTGATAGGCTCTTTTTCTGTATCTGTTTTGATAATGATAAATTTTTTCTTTCCCCGATTCTGGCTAACTACCACAAAAGGCGTATCTAAGCTAATCGATTCCCAAATTGGCAGTAGCCGCGCTCGATGATTCTTATTTTTATTTTTATGTGCTAATAAACCCGCTCGCTACCTGATATTCAACATAATACAATATAATACAATATAGAGAGCAGTTAAAAGTAGTAGTATTATGGGGAAGCTTTATGATGAAAAAGAGCATCTTATCCGAATCCCCTCCCTTACTGCTTCTTTATTTCCTACTTATTTAGTAACTTGATACATTAAGAATTGAAAGTGTTTAGTCACTGAAAATTCTGTAAGGTTTGAGTTAATGGTTGCCAAATGACTTCAATTTACTTCCTTATAAGATGCCAACCTTTTTTTGGTATTGTTGCATTTTCCTTTCTCTACTCAAGTTATTTGATCCATCAGTTATACTCTTGCTCAAAAGAATATGATCAGATTTGTGTATATCTAAGAAGCACACGCAAAAACATCAACATAAAACTGTATCATATAGTAGAACGAAATTTCTGTAGAGTCTCATGGCAGAAAATAAATTGCTAGCTTTCAACAGCGTACAAAAGGTCTTATTTGAATTGATCAACTAATCATCATCAGTCTGGGGAAGAAACTTTGAAAAAAGCGAGAGTGTGAGAAAAAAAAAAATAAAAATTTCAGAGTTTTGAAAATGATGAAATATTTAGTTGTTCAGAGAGTCTTTGCGAATAACTATCAAAATTATCTATGTTCACAATGTCCAAATTATTGATTGGTATACGGTCTCCGTTATTGAGAAGGGGATATTCACCAATCTTACAATGTATCAAATTGAATCATAATGAAGCATCAAATCTGGCAATTGGCGAGAAGGATAGACATAAACCCGTTATACAAAAAAAGAAGAAGACTAAGAAGATTTCATCATCAGACTTGA
Organism: Nakazawaea wyomingensis; assembly: GCA_030567715.1. NCBI lineage: Eukaryota > Fungi > Ascomycota > Pichiomycetes > Alaninales > Pachysolenaceae > Nakazawaea > Nakazawaea wyomingensis. Next base: position 297,458 of record JAJLSQ010000002.1, read on the forward strand.
GGAAACAACGTAATAAATTGGCCGTATCTTCGATGAAGGATATTTTTGGATCGTTTATGGGGAACTCAGCTGACGATGAAGTTTATGAAATTGATCCAAAACCGATATATGCAGATCCACGAAAATTTTTGTCATTGAACCAACTGTTACAACAATGCGTTTTGGATGATTTGACCAAACAATTGAAAAAAAAATGGACCGTATTACCCAATGATGTCAAACAATTCCATTATTTCTTGAGTTATGGTAATCACGGACCAAGAGAATCATTCCCAGCTATGGATTCTACCGAGCCACCAATTGATTTACCCTTCAAGGCTCATACAATAACCGACATGTCACCAGCTCCGTCCACCAAAGTTACAAAGCAAAAGTATAATATCAATTTGAAAACAATAGGACCGATCAGATTAAAGCAAGCTAGAAAAGATGCCCTGATGAACCCATTTTCCAAATTTGTGCTTTTCTTCTTCATATTGTTAACATTGTTAAATTTTAAAAGAGATTCGAGGGTACAGATGTCCGGTAAGGTTCCGGTAAACACATACGAACAAGCTGTTATTGAGAATGAGAAATTGCAACAGGAAAGTTTGCAAAGGTATGAGGAAGAAGAACGTCAGAGACAAGCTGAGAAGCTGAAATTGGAAGAGGAAGAAAAGGAAAATAATGATGATGGGTCAAAACTGGTTAGTCGAAATAACAAAAAATGGTATTACTTGTGGTTAAAGTAAATTTAATGAGTGAAAGAAACAATTTAGAGATAGGATAGAGTCTTGTTAGATTTTCTTGTATATATAAAGATAACAACTGTTTCAACTTGTGAGTTGTGCGCTTTTCCCCAATAAACAATTGTTTTCGAATATTTCTCCATGTCGAATATCATTTGGTGTGAAAAATTATGAAATTTGAACAAAAATTTATCATTATGAATCCTTCGAGAATAATCTGCGACCTTTGGAGTAAAGACACTTAAGATGAGATACGAATTTGAGATAATATGTAGGTGGTATGGCAAAGAACCTTTGGTTGGGGCCTTAAAAGTATAACAAGAACTCCAATGGTGAAAATACTATAAAGAGTTGATGGAATGATTTTGGAAAGAAAATGAAACACACAGTCAACAGATATATGAACTAAAGCCAGTAGAGATCAAAAATAGATATCTACGAATGAAAAGTTGAAATAACAAATATTTAAAACAAAATTTTTTCAAATGTATACCTTATAATAACATATAAACATGTATAAAAGAAGCAAAACAATAAAATCGTAGATGATTATCGGATAAGGAATGAGTTGTGTAATGCGAATCATAATTAAAACTGAAAAACTAGAAAATATATGAAAAATATGACCAATACATAGTGTAAAAGATCATACAGAGGTTGAGATAATTGGTATTTAATACTGATTGTGATGACTTAAAACTTTTATGATATCATAATACAAAAAACCATCCAAAACAAAACAAAACAAAACAAAACAAAACAAAAGTAACCTAACACATTTGAGGTAAAGAAATATCTGTAAATTTCACAATAATGACTGCGGTTATATGTAATCTATGCGTGCATGACCAAGCATTGGAGTCAAAGAAAAATGCCTGAAATTTGTCTCGATACAGTGAATAGTTGTATATCATTTAAAATAAAAATATATATATATATGAATGCATGGAGAAAAGATGACCCAAGACTAGTAAAAATCTGGAAAATAGTGTGTGGTGAAGTTGCAAAAAATGACGGGATGAGGATTGATAAAACGAAAAATGTCTTCAATGTTGTAATGGACATAGTAGTCATAATGGTAATTAAATAGTAGTAAACTGAATTTACCATACCTTGTTTGTGGGGGGTTTTTTTTTTGGAAATGGTTTCGTAAAAACATTGATTTGGCTTGAAAAAGTTATGAGATTGAATGAATGCGTTTTGAATTAATGCTTTTATAATTGATCTTGCCGAAATCAACATAATAATAATAATAATAATAATAATAATAACAAGAATTAGTGATTTGTTTGTTTGTGGATATGAATTAAGAAAGGTATTTTGAAATTGATTGTAAAAATGATTTTGTGTTTGTATAGTTCATTAATTATTATTATTATCATTCGGCATCACTTTCATCATCATCGTCATCGTCATCATCATCATCATCATCCTCTCCCAAAACATCCTCATTCCAACTGTTTTCCACCGTCTGTCTAACACGCTTGACATATTGAGATCTATGGTCTCTGTACAAATTAGCTGCTTCCACATTGGCAGGACTTGAGATATTTGGATCATTCAACAAAGATTGTACAGAGGTCAATATCGATGCAACATCATAAGTTGGTGACCATCTATTTTGCAAGATATCCAAACATAAATCTCCTGATGCATATACATTTGGATGAAACATCTCACTTAAAAACTTGACAGATGGAGGTTTATTAGGATATTGTTCATCAAATTGTAATAATAATCTAAAAGTACCATCTTCAAATGGGGTGTCTGCAGGCCCTATGATAACTGCATTCCATGTCATAACGTTATCAGGCAATGGAGATGCAGACACTCCGCCTGGGGCATCTGATTGCATACGCTAATAAGAATAAAAGTTAGTATTATGAAATAAGAGGAGATATGTCTCGAATCGATAATTTTGATACATACTTTAAAGTCTCGCATTAGTCTTCTTCTTGCAGGTGTAGACATTGTGTAATGATGTATATATGTATCTGTCTTTTAAATAGCAGGATATTCAGAATACCACTTAAAAATGATTCAAAACGTTATTATATATAAATGTGATATGTTTTGATAAGTGTCCGTATTGTATCTATTTGACGATCAGTTTGGGTGTTATAATCGATGAAACGTGAATCTTTTGGTGTATTGCCATTACTAATAAATATTTTAATTTTTTTGTTAACTTGATTTTTTTTTTTCTTGTGGTGATGGAATAGAATGTTCTTGAAAAGAGTGGGAGTAGAAGGGGTGTGAGTGAGAGTGGTGGCAAAATTACGTCAAGAAATATATATATATATTAATTACTGTGATTTATTTGTAAGTCGTATCTATTTATAATCATGGCGCTAAATGTATATCAACTGTACTCAGTACAGAGACTCGATATAGACTATATCTCACACTAGAACTAACCAGTTCTGGTGATAAAATGATATTCTTTTATTATGTTGTTGTGTCATCATTTCAAACAGCCCCCAAAATTCGCAAAGCCCCTAAAAACTGAAAAATCAAAAAAAAAAATCAAACAAAAAAAAAACAGGAGATATAGATAACATTTCTTAGAGAGACATAGATAGGTATACAAATAGATATATTAATGTTGTCACGAACATTAAGTAGGGCCCAATTGCATAATGGTAGACACCAATGTAGAAGACATTATGCGAAGTTGAACGCGTCGGAATTGACAGATAACATGGACACTTTATCCTCATCTATATTAAATGAGCAACATTTTTATCAAAATACCATATTACTCGACTACGTTGCTAAGCATCATGCGCATCCGGTGACGTTGGCACAACTTGCCGGGTTTGGTAAGACTTTGAGTGAGGATAAGATCTTGACTTCACTGAATTTTGTGCGGTCAGAGTTACCGATAAGGTTAGGATTAAGGATCAAAGATTTACAAACCAAATTACCCTTTGAAGTTGTCAATAATTATCATATATCACAGATTTATAAATCATATTACAGTTGTTTTAATCTGTTTAGAAAATATAAAAAAATTGAAACATTACAAGAGAATGATGATTTCAACAAGTTTTGTAAAAAAATGTTGGATGATCATCTATTGGTTTTAACCCATTTGATGATGGGTGCATTGGAGCTCAGTATTTCTGGATCTTTGAGTCAAGATGATTTGGATAGATTCATGTCCAATATGTTAAGATCAAGAATTAGTAGAAGAGTCATTCTTGAAGAACATCTTTCTTTGAGTGAAAATTTTCTGACAAATCCTCATCTTTTAAGACCAGCCGATTATATCGGTGATTTGTTTCATCAATGTTCAGCGATTAAACATTTACAACTATGTGGGAATGCAACTCAACAATATTTACAAACTTTGTACCCTGATTTAAAAATGCCAGAGTTGATAATCGAGAATGAAGAACTGGATTTCAAATTCCCCTTTATGATTAGTCATTTACATTATATTTTTGGAGAAATTTTCCGTAATTGTTATAAATCGACAATTGATCATTTTATCAAGACAAATCTACATTTGACTAAACAAGAATTATCACAATTGAAACCTCCTCCAATAAAAGTGTCAGTTGTTGAGAACAAAAAAGATGTTATATTTAGATTTAGTGATCAAGGTGGAGGTATCAAGAGAGATTCGTTGGATAAGATTTGGAGTTTTGGTAAAACACCTAAATTGGCTAGAGAATCGTTGATAAATTTCCACAGATTACCAGGATTGGATATCTCACCAATAGTTGATAAATCTTCAGTCTTTAACAATTTCGCGCTGAATTCAAAAGATTCATCATCATCATCATCAATATACAACAATTCAGATAAATTCAACAATCAGGGTGAAATGGATCATTCAATTTTGACACCTACACCTTCCGAAACTGCACCTGAAAATTATCTGGGCAGTAGCTTTAGCAGTGATATGATTAATCCTAATTCAACATTAGGAAAATTAATTACAAGACCATTTCAAAGTCGATTAGGGATCAGTTTACCAATATGTAAAGTTTATGTGGATTATTGGAATGGGGAATTGGAGATGCACTCGTTGGATGGGTATGGTTGTGATACGTACATTCGGTTAAGCAAATTGGGATCAAATCATAGTGGAGTTAATTTGGATAGGGCTTGATCTTATATATATATTTTTATTTATAGTTATTGAAGTTGGATGAGACCTTTGAGTTTTTATACTTTTTTTGTTGAATTGGCATAAGAAAAAAAAAAAAAAAAAGAAAGCGTAAAACCGAAAATCGAAAAAAGGGGGTTGATTTTTGTTTTTTTACTCAACTAGAGGTGAAATGTAACTTTAAACATGGAGATATCATATTCTGGGATTGAACAAAGCAGAAAGAAGAGAATAATTAATAAAGGCTATCATAACCAGTAATTATACTATAAAAATTTTGACAGGAATTAGTTCTTAACTCATGATTTTATTATTTAGTAGATAAGAAAATGAAATGCGAATTTACAACTGGAAAATAATACAAATTATGAAATATTTCGGATAGTGCAATGACACGAATGGGGAACTTGTAAGAACAGAGTTAGTAAACAATAAGAATGAATTTCAAGCAATCTTTGGCAAAATTTAAACACAAAATCCTTATCCTAATTAATAGAATTAAAGAAACAGCCAAATGCGCTTGTGATTCGTTCGTTGGAGGTCTGACTGAAGGTATGATATTGAGAGAGAGACACAGAGTTCAGTATATCGATAGTGTATATATAATTAATGTAGTTGCCAATGCCATTTGTGACAGGAAGCAAAAGCATTTGATGTTGATATATTTTTCATATCGATGAAGAATCACTTAAGACTGATTGGCTGAATCAAAAGACTTACTCTTGGTCCGGTTCCTTTAAAAAAAAAAAGAGGAGTTGTTTGGATGGAGATAAAGAGGTTGTTGTATTAGCACATACTTAAGTTATTGGGCAGGCGATCTATGATAAGATAGGTTTATTGGTGTAGGAATTTTATTATAAGAGTTAAACAGTCAGTGAGTAAAATGGTCAAAGGAGAAGATTAAAAATTTTTTTTTGCCGCGCGCACCACTGTTGTTTCGTTACACCGAAGAATAGGGAGATAAATTGTGCGCGGTGTCACGACCAATGAGAACACTGGATTTTTTTGGGCCTTGTAGTTATTTGCTTCTTTCTACTTGTTTCTTCTTAATAAGGCAATAGTAAAATGTAGACACAGACACAGACAGAAACAGATAAGTTTGTTTGGTTATATTATATGGTCTTCTTATATATACGACAAAAAAAAAAGAATAGTGTGCACAAATATCCAAATAAACACAAGTTGGAAAAAATCATCACAAATTTAATTCACAATTACAATTACAATTTACAATCACTCTTATTATAACTATATCCTAATAACAACAAACTATCATTATCATCCTTTTATAAGGTTATCCCAACCGTTTTGCCACTCAACTGATCAATCAGTCTCAGATAGCATATAAGACTTGGCTAAGGACGATGTCGAGTAGCACAAATCTGCTGGGTTCCAACAAGACCAAGAACAATACAAAGAAGAGTGAGTATTAAATTTATTTATTTATTTATTTATGAAT
>JAJLSQ010000002.1:303861-341361 GCA_030567715.1 Nakazawaea wyomingensis
TTTTTTTTTTTTTTTTTTTTTTTTTGGGGGCTCTTTTCAGTACTGAATGAGTTAGTGAGGCAGGTAGGGTGAAAAGAAAGATGGATCAATTGTGTGATGATGATGTTGCTGTTGTGATGAACAACTCCAAAGTCGTATATACTAACACGAACAAATAATCAATGGTAGATATCTCCATCTCTTCTTTGTTATCGAGTCATGGACTGGATGAAAAATATCCGGACATTAAGGGACAGTATTACGATGCCACAACTAATACTATAACAGCCTTACCAAGTTTGAACGGTCACAAAAATGATGTTATAGTGATTGATGACGAGGACGATGTCATTCTAGTTGGAGAGACGAAACATAACAAACAAGATTTCCTCAAAAATTTACTGCCAACGCCAACACCACCACCACCGCTGATGCTGCTGCTGCTGCTGTTACTGAAAGTTACAAATAATACTACCTCTACCGCTGTTGGTGATGAATTAATATATCCATCAAATACAAATCGTACTCATACACCTTCATTACTGCTACAACCAAGACAACAACAAATACTGCCAATTCAGCAAAGATCTACAAAAGTATCTCTCATGTCGATAATGAATGATGATAATCCAATTCCAACACCCACAATACCGATACCTTCACCAGTTGTCATCAAAGATGAGGTTAAACCTCCTAAACTGACGAGAAAACCTAGGGCAAAGAAACAAACTACTCCATCATCAGCAGTGATAGATTCGAGGTTGAAAAAACAACCACTAGACTTGAAGAAAATATCATCAAAAAATTTAGATTTGAACACAACAATTATCATTGATGGTAAACCAGTGGTGATACCTAATAAATCAAAACCAACAGCGGTAGTGAAATCTAATAAAACTAAAAATGCACATGGATTAAATGAGAAACCTAATGCATCAGTTCACCAACCTCCTAAAAAGAAAGCCAAGAAGGACACATCATCAACAACTACAGCATCATCTTCAACCGACAAAAAATCATCAACCCCATCTTCAACCGACAAAAAATCATCAACACCTTCAAACGATAAAAAAGCATCATCAGCAACAAAATCAACAACAACAACAAAGAAAATTACTAAATCAAAACTGAATGGCAATAATATCAATCTTAATACTAATAAAACTGGGGATGTTATAGTGGCAGGAGTAAATGGTGTTCCACTTGCAACTATCCCCGGAACTCAATTAACACCGAAATTACAATCGCCCCTGCCATTACAACTGCAAAAATCAACAACACCAACACCAAAAACAACAACAACACCAACAACAACAACAGCGGGAGCTAAAAGTGGTGTCAATATTGCAGCAAAGACTGTCAAGAAGGTATCAAAACCTAAATCTGTTAAAATTGCCCCACAAAGAACAATTCAACCACCGTCACCACCTGAACTTAAACAGGTTGTCACTTTACCTCCACCAAAACTAGTTGATGTCAAACCAAACAACACTGTTGAGATAGCCGCATCGGTAACAACAACAACAACAACAACAGTCGCCACTTCACCACATACAGGAACCCCAACTCCAAAACCCGATATTGATCGATTGGACCCATTGGCGGTAAAGAAAATTACCGAGCCAGTTGTTGAGGAACCTATAATATCACTTCATATCCCGCTCACTTCACCTGATCAACCACCGGGATCGGCGCAAGTCGTTTTCAACATCACCAAGTTGTGTGAGGAGAAGTATGGTTGGAAGGTGATCCACCCTGGTGCCAAATTTGCCATGGATGAGTTGAATGAAGATGATGATATGGATGATATGGAGGATGATGATGAAGAGATGGAAGAAGTTGATAAAACCAAAAAAGATAATGCAGCAGAAAAGGAGGATGAAAATACTAATATTAATAATAATAATAATAATAATACTACCAGACCAAAGAAGAAGGAATTATCATTCGAGGCCAAGATGAACAGGAAAATTGGGAAATATGATTACGAAGATCCATTTATCGATGATGCAGAATTATTATGGGATGAACAACAAGTTTCTACAAAAGATGGATTCTTTGTCTATTATGGACCTCTTTTCGAAGAGGGACAAAACGTTCGGATAGAGAAACTGGATTCTAAGAATGGTACTGGAGGAGGTCGTACCAGTGGTGGTGGTGGTGGTGGTGGTACCGCTGGGAATGGTAACTCATCATCATCATCATCTAATTCTACAAGAGGTGGTGTACAAAGATCCGCCAATGGTGTACTGTTATCTGTGAATGGGAAACCGATTGGAAATCCTCATCGTGGACCTAATGGACGATTTTCAGGTCTGAGTCTGAATCTGAATCTGAATAATGATACGGCAACAACACCAAATATAACTTCTTCTTCAAATTCAACAAATTCAAATTCAAATTCAACAGCGGTTGTTGCACTGGTGACAAATGAGAGAGAAAATTCAGGTGGTGGTGGTGGTAAACCATTGATTGCAATCCAACCAAAATCTAAAGCTTCGACTCCAACTATTGCACCTGCACTTACTAATTCCCAATGAATATATTCAATGGTGGGAGATATTGCAAGAAGTGTTGAATAAATAGCTAAATAGTTTTTGTTGCTATGTAAAAAAATAAAAATTATATAATATTAAGTTGAATCATTCAAAAAAAAAAAAGGAATCATACATAATTCAATTGATTGATGACTGCTTTGACTTTTTTTTTGGTATATGCATGATATATGACCGATTTGAATCGTTTTTTTTTGATATTTTTTTCTTTTATTTATAAAGATGTATAAATATATATATATAAATTCATTTCTTCAATGATTCAACAGCAACCAATAACAACGAGATATTAATATCTTGATTCTCATCTTTATTATCTTTATTTTTCACCGAAATTAGTTCGATATTTTTTTCAATCTTTGAAGTAACGTGTTCAACTTGATCAGGAGACATCTTACTTTTGATGGCAATCAACAAATTGACAAAACTTACAAGTACACTCAGTTCTACTTTATTTTTTGGATAATTTGTAAAAAATTCATCAATCTGTTTATCCAACGTTAGTAATAATTGTTTCTGTCTAGTTGGGGTCAATGTGATATAAGTTGGTAAAACCCTTGCTGGTAATTTAGGCCTTGTATTTTCTGGTGTCTTGGTTTCCGCTGTCGTAGAAGATGTCTTTTCCTCTTTTTTAGAATCGTTCAAGTTGATACTCTTCAAAGATTCAGTCAACCCATTAATCGATTTATGTCTAATCAACAAATCTTTTAAAATCCCAATCAAAGCCAGTCTAGCATTATCATAAGGACAAGTTTCAATAGATTCAACGATAAAATTCCAACTCAACTCTTCATCAGCCATGGTTAAAGTCTTGGTGATCAATGTGAACAAGATGATTCGTTGTGCAGGATTAGGATTCATCGAACTCAAATGGATCAAATTTTGTAAATAAATATGGATAAATACCGGTTTGATCATTTTCAACTCCTTAGCATGGTTCAGATCATGTCGAATACAATACCATGACCAAAATATTATGGCATCCACCAATGATTTACTGGATAATGATGGATTGATCAACGTTGGAATCAAATAATTAATGGTCAACTTGATCAGTCCTTCAAATGTGATAGGAACAACTCTTTTGATCTTGGTATAAACTATATCCTTGTTCACCAAATCGGTAATCATGTATAATATTCCTCTATCGGAAAGTGGTATCTTGTTATGTGGTTTAACTTTCTCGTTATAATTATTAATCACCAATGAATAAACTTGATCGTTTAATACATCCATCGATTGAGAATGATCCAATTTGGCAAACATTGTTTCAGTTTCAGTAATTTGATCCATAAACAATTGTTCCAAATCCATATCCATCGACTCCGCCAATTGAGAACATCTGAGTAATAAAGCATCCCAATCTTCATCTTCACTGGGATAAAACCTTGTATCTGTATTCTCTTGTTCCAATTCTGGAAGTCTGAATTTGGAATTCGGATTATGGAATTCCTTGTTGTAATAATTATAAGTCCAATGGAATTCTTCCAAGTTGATAGACATTGAAATGAAATATGTTAAGAAACTTGTCACCAATTTTCTTTGTAAATAATTTTCATCATCAACAATCTTGTCCAAATCCAGTTGATCAGTTTCTGAAATCTTATCGGGCAAGGGAAGACCACTATATTGTCTAATAAAGACATAATATCTTCTAAAGATGAAAATTCTTGTATCTGTTACAAATTCGAAATTATTGTTTAAGAAATTTGTCAACGTTATAATCAGTTTGGATAAAAATCTGGATGGATACAAAGTTTTAATTCTGTTCAACGAAGAAACCAACAATTCAATCAAGTTATGACTTGATAATTTGTAATAAAATTCATCCCCCCAGTTTGGGGTCCCCGTTGGTATATCCAATTCTTGAAATTTCATTGAATTCAACAACTCACAACTTCTCAAGAAAATCTCCTTTGGATTACCATATAATGATAACAACTCGAATATCTTGATTATCTGACAAATTCCTGCATTATCTCTCAAGGCCTCTTTTAAATCCCATTTGGAAAAAAGATATTCAATCATCAAACTTGGCAAATCCCATCCAATCTCATAAACGATATCTGGGTTCTCACTCAAGATTTGATACAAAGCAGACAAGATCTTCACCTTGGCATCTGGATCGAACGAGTTCTGTTTGGATTGGAGATGTATCTCGATTATAGTGGCGTAGGATAGATAATCTCTAGTTTCTTTCAACTCGACAAGTGCTGAATTTAAAATCTCTATAATCTTATCCGCAGACAAAGGCGTAGAGTCAATATCTGGAGTGAGGGTGGAATCCGACTCTATGCTAGCCGAAGCATGAAGTTCTTCTGACATTGTGATATATGTATATATTTTTGAGTAAAAGAGCTTTAGTTTGTGTAGCAGCTACTGAATTCTTGTTTTCCTCTATGGATGTATGTATATATGTAGTACAACTAAAGTACAAGATGAGATTGATTGATGATTTTTGTATTTTTCTTTGTTTTTTTTTTTTTTTCTTCTCTTCTTTTCTGTGAATTGATCGCAATTAATTTTTATAATCAACATCTTTTAATTGACAGAGGAAGATACCAATTAATTATATAAAATACTGCAATGGACCCACCAGTCTCAGATGATGAAGATGACGACTCCATGTACAGTTCTTCATTGATCACATCCAACAGGCACCCGCTGGGAAATCAGGCTGACGTTGCTAATAATGATAATAATAATAATAATAATAATGATAATAATAATAACAGTACGCTATCTCAATCCATTGACGATAATAATAACGCTAACAACAAGAAAGATGCAGACAAAGAGAATAATGAAACAGAAGTAGCACCCAATGATATAGCAATAGAAGCACATATACTGTCATCTACAGATCTGGCCAAAATTGATCCCATTCCTTCTCAGCCTCATGATGTATCATCATCAACAGAGAATGACAAGATTAACGATGAAGATATCAAGGTTAAAATACCACTTTCAACATCGATCATGTTAACCAAATTGGATAACAATACTAATGATGTCATCAAGAAATTATCTGAACCAAGACTCGATAAGGTTACAATAAAATTCCAACCCATTGGTTCAATAGAGCAGATTCAACCCAAGATATTTAAAATCTCCTCATCACAACAATTTCAAACTTTGGTACGATTTTTAAACAAGAAACTTGCCAAGAGGATCACCAATAAGACTACTAATAAGTTGTTTGGTGGTTGTATTTTTTGTTATTTACACAATTCATTCACACCAGGTCCAGAGGAGATTATTGGGAATTTATTTGAAGTGAGTTGGTTTTTATTTATTTATTTATATATTGGTGAAAGTTTGAACTAATGTACTAACTTTATTCCATAAAGCACTTTGCCATTAATAATGAATTGACCGTATCATATTGTGATACTGTTGCATTCAGATGAAGAGAGAGGTGATGAAATTAAATAAAGCTGGCCTTTTTCAAATATTTTATTGCTCTTCTTCTCGGTTACCTATTACACGTCGTCAACTCATCTGTTTGTAGATTATGATCTTTACTTATCATGTTGCGAGTGGGTGATTTAAAAGGTCTGATATCTGCATTCATGTTGACTAGCATCGATATCTTTTATCAAACGATTTTTAATGGGTAGATAAGATAAGATCTCTTGCTATTATTTTGGTATGGATGTACGCTAATCAAAAAAATTCTTGGTGATGAAAAAAAAGTGTAAAAGAATACACTTAAGTATATATATATATATCTATATATATATATATATTCAATAGTCAAGATAATGATCAACACATTGACGAGTCAAGATTAAAATTAAAAATAAGAAAAACACCACCAAAAAGACAGCCAGCTATCTTCAGCCAGTTGAAAATAAATCAAATAAAAACAAAAGAAAAACCCCCCTCTTATATACCATTCAATGGGCGGTAAAAATAAAGCTATAAAAAATGTGTGTTGAAAAGAAAAAAAATCAACCCCATTGCCATCTTCCAAGATTCAAGTAACTAATAAAGAAAATATATATAAATCTATATATAAATCAATTTTTCATTGATCATCAGATGTATTATCCCAAAACCAACCAGTCTTCTTTGCAGGAAATTCTTCTGTATGTTCTTGAATAATTGGTTTATTACCTGAATCTTTATCGAATTTCTTTGTGATTTCCTTAACAGCAGATGAACCATCGTCATAGTATTCATACTTCTTTATAGATTCAGTTTTAACTCCATCTGATTCATAAGTTGAGACGTACTCCTTTGTACCAGTAATAATTTTATCCTTGTTGATTTGGTTTGAACTGACTGAATCGAATTCACTCTTCTTTAATCCATCGAAATCTAAATTAACAGTAGAATTCTGATTTTGATTATGAGTTTTTTGAAATTCTTGTAATTTTTTCTCCTTTTCCAGTCTTAACACTTTCATCGTATTTGATTTCCAATCCAAATACTTGTTAAAATCTTGGAAAAATAACCCCTTTTCATGTGATGAATCTTCCAATACATCCTCTTTACTTAAAACTTTATTCAACTTCTCAGTTGGAATGATTGCCCTTGGGAATAGACATCTCCAATAACCTTGCTCATCCCAAACGGATAATCCATTTTTCTCCTTACAAGCATCATAGATCTCAGATGATGGAGAAGGATAGGCCCAATACCCGGTACTCTTGTCGTTCAACGGTTTATAATTGATGCTGAATGGATTTGATAATAATCCTCCACTAATAGTTCCAAGAAAACTATCCAATTTTTTAACATCTGATAAAAATTCATCATCATTATTTGAATCATTTCTATCACAGAAAAATGATTTGAAATCATTCATCATCCCAGTAGATCTATCGATGAATTCGGTGGCAATAGAATTTGAAACGTTAAATACATCTTTTAATGCATTCTCTGTAGCTTTAAAAGATTTAGAAATTTCTTCATCATATTTGCTAAATGAATCCAAATCTTTAGAATTCTTACCAAATCCATCCACTGTTAAATCCGTACTACTGTTGGTGGTATTTGAATCTTTATCTGATCCTGTGAATAATCCCATTGCTATCTATCAACCTTTATATAAATGCTATTAGTTAATTAACTTATCTGATAATGAATGTATTTAAATTAATTACAAAAGAAGAAGAAGAAGGTAATTTATAATTATTTTCCCTTGTATCAAATCACTTCATACACAAAAAAGAAAGATGATGCGCAATATAGAATATTCCATACGATTATTATTTATTTTGATTATCAATTATACATACACATACACACTTTATCTAGAACAAGTCATCATCATCCTGATCTTCCGTAAAGAACCAGTTAAATGTGATGATGGTGCCATATATGAGTAAACCACCTGCAGTACTCATCAAACTCAGTTCTAACAAGATCAAATGTACATGGTACATCACAATGGGTAACAGTAATCCACTCACTATTAACATCCCAGTTAAAAATCTCAGAAATGTTCCCGCTGTTTGTGGTCCATCGGACATGAAATCATCGTAATGATTTTTCACCTTGATCGATATCATATTTGGGAATGGTGCAAGTAAGAAAATCCCCACTAAATTCATATATATACGTAAATATGGTTAGTAAATGAATATAACAACAACTCATCTGTTGAAATCAATCAATCAATCAATCAATCAATCAATAAGTCTCTCTCTTTCTAACAATTAAATAGTTGAAAAAAAAAAAGGATTAGTTATACTCACCATCAAAAAGTGGTCTCCAATTATTATATAATGCACATGATAGTATGATTAATAAAAAACCCAATGCAAAGATCAATGATAACCCTATGATACGAGTTAATGGATTGAACAGTACCATTTCTATTGTTTATAATAAATGTATGTGTTCTTTGATGAGGGTTGTGAATGGTAAATTTTGAACAACAGAATTATTGATTTTAATTTAAAAGAAGGGTGTTTATAGGAGTTCAAGCCTTTTGTATAAGTATATTGGTAACGATGATGAGTGGTTTTGACAAACTTTGTTAAATTGAATAGGAGTTGATGATGATAATTATATCCATCTTTCTATTTTTTTCAATATTTTTTTTATTTTTTTTGCTGCTGTCAATTCATTTTGTATATATATTGGGGAAGGAAAGATGGAAGTATACTTTTATATAAAAATATATAAATTTAGTTTCATAGAAGGACCAACCAGACCCTTTTTATATTCTAGTGCACAGCTATGTTGTGTTTTTTGATGATATTCCAGAAAAATGGTGGTCATTTAAAAAATTTGTGCCAATTTAGATATTGTAGAAGGGGCGACGATACACTAGAAGAAGTGAAGTAAAATAAAACCAACCTTTTTACTTTAAAGATAAATTTTGTAATCGCAACGAGCGAGAGGTGAAGAAATCAAGATTTTTTATTCTCGGGATCTTTGATGAATCTCTGTAGCAGTAGATTGCCCATATTAAAAACAGACTTGTTTGTAGTAGGTAACTAAAACTTAACCTCAATTTCTCGATGAATAGGCAAAAATGATTCATACTCTTTCGTTAATTAAGAGATAAAGAGATAGATACAACGATAATTGTAATGATCAATTCGAAATTTTTGGTCTTGTTGAAAAAAGAACTATATACAAATGAAGTTGATATACACTAAAAAAAAATAAACATATAAGTTATTTATACGGATTTAACAAAAATGGTTAAGATAAATATATTTGTGTGTTGAAATAAAAGAAAGACACAAAAAAAAAAACATAAGAGCGACTGCCAATTAAATGAAAGATTTCAAAAAAATAATCAAAAACATTATTCTAATCTATTCAGACAATAGATATGAGATTGATTAGATATAAAGTTTTATTAATTCATTTAATCCTTCTTTGGTGGTTCTTCTTCAGATGATTGTTGATTCTTGTACATCTGTTCAAATAATTTCAAACTAGCATTTTGTAATTCATCAGTCTTAGCTTTAATTTCACTTGATTCAACAGATTCACCTCCATTAACTTGAACTGTAATTTCTCTCAATTCTTGAATCAATTTTTCAATCTTTGACACTTCCTCTTTATCCAATTTATCTTTGAATTCATTCAATGAACTTTCGGTATCATTACATAATTGATCAGCCTTGTTTGCAGTTTCAATAGCCTCTTTTCTCAGTTGATCTTGATCTTTGAATTTTTCAGCATCGTTAATCATCTTTTCAATCTCTGAATCACTCAAACCTGAAGAACCGGCAACGGTAATAGAGTTATCCTTACCAGAAGCCTTATCCTTTGCAGAAACATTGATAATTCCATCAGCATCGATATCAAATGTAACTTCAATTTGTGGAACACCCTTTGGTGCTGGTGGAATACCAGCCAAGGTAAAGTTACCAATCAATTTGTTATCACGAACCAATTCTCTTTCACCTTGGAAGACTCTAATTTCAACAGATGTTTGACCAGAAGCAGCAGTGGAGAAAACTTGAGATTTCTTTGTTGGAATAGTTGTATTTCTTGAAATTAATCTTGTGAAAACACCACCCAAGGTTTCAATACCCAAGGATAATGGAGTAACATCCAACAACAAGACATCTTTAACCTCACCTGACAAGACAGCACCTTGAATAGCAGCACCAATGGCAACGGCTTCATCTGGGTTAACAGCCTTTGATGGTTCTTTACCAAACAAGGTCTTAACAGTCTCGACAACTTTTGGCATTCTAGTCATACCACCAACAAGAATAACTTCAGAGATATCAGAAGTGGTCAAGTTAGCATCTTTCAAAGCCTTCTTAACTGGTTCAACAGTCTTTTTGATCAATGGTTCAACCAAGTTTTCCAATTGAGATCTTGACATTTTCAAATTGATATGTTTTGGACCAGATGCATCGGCAGTGATGAATGGTAAATTAATTTCAGTAGAAAGAGTTGAAGATAATTCAATCTTGGCCTTTTCTGAGGCTTCTCTAATTCTTTGAATAGCCATTCTATCATTTTGTAAATCAATACCACTTTCTTTTTTGAAAGCATCCAAGATATATCTAACCAAAGTGATATCGAAATCTTCACCACCTAAATGGGTATCACCATTGGTAGATTTAACTTCAAAGACACCTCCATCGATATCCAAGATGGAGATATCAAAAGTACCACCACCTAAATCGAAAACGGCAACAACTGAAGCATCCGATTTTTCCAAACCATAAGCTAAAGCAGCAGCAGTTGGTTCATTGACAACTCTTGCAACGTTCAAACCAACAATGGCACCTGCATCCTTGGTGGCTTGTCTTTGAGCATCGTTGAAATATGCAGGAACGGTAACAACGGCATTATTAGCCTTCTTACCCAAATAAGCTTCAGCGGTTTCCTTCATCTTGTTCAAGACAAATCCACCAATTTGAGCTGGAGAATATTTTTCACCTCTAGCTTCTAACCAAGCATCACCATTACTATGCTTGATAATCTTGTATGGAACTTGTTTGATATCTCTTTGAACTTCCAGATCTTCAAATCTTCTACCAATTAATCTTTTGGTTGCAAACAAGGTATTTTCTGGATTAACAACAGCTTGTCTCTTGGCTGGAATACCAACCAATCTTTCACCATCCTTGGTGAAGGCAACTACAGAAGGGGTAGTTCTTGAACCTTCGGCATTTTCAATAATCTTTGGAGTCTTACCTTCCATAACTGCAACAGCAGAATTGGTGGTACCTAAATCGATACCAATGACTTGACCATTGATTTTTTGTGAAGATGAGGAGTTGAAACGGGCAAGTGTTGGGACCCTCTTTGTCAAGTTTTTGGAACAGTTAGCCAACATCGTTGATAATATGTATATGTGATGCGATATGTGGGGGAAGTGAGATTAGGAAATAATACTATATACAGATGTGATATCTACTCTCTCTTTATATATATATATATCGGACGGAGTAAAAGGAATCGATCGATGGCAAAGCCAAATGGAAAGAAGAAAAAAAAAAAAAAAAAAAAAAAAGAGTGAAAAAAATGTTTGTGCTGTGCTATTAAGTGAGTGTATTATCCGGGTAAATATTATGTATATAAGAGTGATAGAATTTACTAGAACATTTTATAAATTTTGTGCTCAGAGTGGACTACCTCTTTACATACATAGATGGAATGAATATTATTTAGGAGAAGAGAAGAGGATAAATACAGTTAATGATTCTATAATCCATCAATGATACACTTAGACTGTTCCAGTGAGTTGTTCTGATGGAATGGATTCATACATCACTAATATACCACGTACATTCCCTATCAATAGATGAAGGTTCTCTTTCCTTCACATCACTTACTTACACACACCACTTTTTTTTTTTCCTTTCTAGAAATTTCGGTGACCCTTCTCGGAGTATACGTAACATAATAGAATGAAATAGATAGAACACAATACAAGACAAAAATATAGACAGATGACAAGTAGTTATACTATATATACATTTTACTAGAGGTTTAGCAAAAGAAAAAAACAGTTATGTTCTTTACAAGACTTATTTCCGTCGTATTCCTTCCCCATTTTCAATAAATTACAGCTAAATAATAATAATTATTGGTGATTGACACATTTTTTTTATTTCATTTTCGGTGAAGTATGGGGAAGATGATAGTCGTGTGTTTAACGGCAAAATTAATCTCTTTTTGTTAAGGAAATACCAAACAAAGAACAGGTGGTGTAACGAGGTGGAGATACTCACTAACTACATTCATATTAAGATATAGGATAAATGATTCTTTTATAATAATGTTCATATTGTTGAATTGATATCCAATATAACTTTTGGGGCAATGTAAATCTAAGAATAACAATAACAAAAACCCACACAATAACTCAATCTCATACCATGCACTTACACAAGCCAATCGACAAATATATATAGTTTATTTGATACTATCGATAAGACGATATCCGTGAACAAAAAAACAAGAAGAATGTAGGGTTTATTTTTTGTTCACAATCTGGACTAGACATTCTGTTAGCTACCCCACTGTTTCAAAAACATCCAAATTGATCAAGAAGATATACTTAAATTGTTGATTGAATTTATAATGACTTCATCGATAATATAATTATTTTGATGAATTTTTAACAACAATTTTACATCAATCTGAAATATTGAACTCATCATTGTCAAATCATTATATTCCAAAAGTAAACGCTTAAAATTTTCATTCACAAATATCGGATACTTGGGTATATTTTCAACACTGACATTTTGGAAGTTCTCAATATAATGTTCTTGTTCAACCACAGGGGGCACTAATTGTGACTCTGTTTCTCCAACGACTAGAAACCGGATAAGTCTTTCCAAATCCTCTAAACTAAGGTCGTTAAATGTAGATTCAAAATGTCGCAATATTTGGAAATAATCTTTATGTATCTGTTTCGAGTTGTTGATATAATTCTCCATGTATTGGAGTTCGAAAAATTTCAAAGGTCGACTTAGAAATGGGTTGATTTCAAAAATTGACATGTCACCAATCTATTACCATTCATGTGAAGATGCTAGCTAGTTAATTATAATTGATACAATCACACCATCACAGTATTTATCATCATCCAACTGCCTTTTTTTTTGATAACAATTTTTTTTTCTTCTTCTTCTTTCTTCATTTTCTTTCCTCTTCGCTAAAAAAAACGTTTTTCTGGAGATAAGAAAAAAAAAAAAAAAAGGAGTCTAGATCAAATTACTACCACAACCTTCACTTGATCTTTGGACATTGACAAACTTATTCCCTCCTTCCCCTGTCAACCAACCTGGAATTTTCACCGGATCAACAACACCTCTGACACAAAGTTCATGAAGTCCAGCAAAGACATCATTACCCTCGAATTTGAATTTAATTGCAACATCTTGGGCAAGCACTAAATTCCCCTCAACTCTTTGTACTGGTGCTATAGATTTGTAAGGGTTTCCCTGTCGAGCATTTGTTGCTTCATCATCATCACCTTCTTCTTCTTCTTTTTCTTTTTCTTCCTCGCCTCCATCTTCTCTGAAGGACGATGTAAATTTCCTTTTCTTAATCGGTCTGTTATCTTCATATAACCGCTCAGATTTTAAAGGCAACTCAGTTCCCTTGAATCTTAAATTGGAGATTTTTTTTCGTATTAAAAGATCCCTGCTATCATCTAATGAACTTGCTATGTTATTTCCATCATCATCATCATCATCATCATCATCAAAGATTTTGCTCTGATTTATTTCAAAATGGGATTCAAGTTTCCCCACAGGAGAAATATCAACTGTACCATCTGCATATGGGGTCCAACTTCCAAGAGATGAACCAAATCTTGACACTCCTTTGAATATGTGCATTGTCTCTAAATTTCTCACCCCACTCTCCTCTTGATCTTTGAATAATCTAACCTGTTGCACCGATGTAGACATACAATTTTCAACAGATTGTAACACTAATTGACATACAATGTCTTCTTCCTCAGCATCTGAGTGGATTATATGTGGAGAATTCATTGGTATAGCTAAGAAGAAGGGTCTTCTCGATACGATAAATTTCCTATCACGATTATTAATGGTATTTTTCGTTAATGGGATGATGGAGTAATCGAAAACTTGAATTCGTATGAGAATCAAGGGATAATGAGGATGTTTCGATATATATATATGAGAAAGATATAAACTTGACAAATTTTTCACCAATCTGTTCAAAAACAGTTGTGAATCTAAATTAATGATGAATTTTTTATCATCTGAAGTTCTTGCAGTGGATGAAACCCATTGGAAATGTGATGGTTTATCAACAATGTTTTGTACATCAATTTGAGATGTTTGCAAAAGATTCAAGCCTTTAGGCCAGTATTCAGATAATATACTGTCTATCAATCTCCTCTTTGACCTCTTGTCCTTTTTCATTTGTAATATCTCATTGTACACTCTATCAGCTTCATGGTTCGGTTTGGTTAACTTGGACCATTTACACCAGAATAGGCAAAGATCATATAACGAGTTGGTATTCAATTTGGACAACACCTTGGCTGTCACCACTGGTGTTAACAGTGGGATGTAACTGTTCGAAAGTACTCTTGTTTTAGCCATGTATCTATGTATTCAACTATTCTCTCCCTATTCCTTTGTTTATCCTTTTTTCAAATTAGATCTAATGCTATGTATTATTTTATTTTTTTTAGGTTGTTTTTTTTTTTTTCTGCCTTTGTTAATTATGTACGCGTCAAAAGAAGAATATATATATATACCAAATGAATGATTCACTTATAAAAAATCACAATTAGTTGATCGAAACAAGAGAATGCTCAAAGACGATGATGTTGCTGCTTTATTGAGTGCACAAATAATAGAAGAACCAGTGGTGCGAAAGGAGAAACTTGTTGAAGTTCCATTGACACCTGGTGAGTTCTTGTGCAAGATTTTCAGTCAATTAGATATCAGATTGAATCTATACCTCACAAACCATTCTGCCGCGGCAGATTTGGATGAAATCTTGATTGAACTTTCTAAAGATGTTCATAAGAAATTACAAATATCTGTGGTGCTACAAATCTTGTATCTATACCCTGATTCATTTCAAGTTATGGAGACATCTAGTGGTCGATATTTGATCAACTTACCGGAGAAGAGGTTGAACGGTATGAGTCAGAGAATGGAGAAGTTTCGCAAATTGATGGATAAGTGGATTCAAAAGAATGGGGAGAATGAGATAGTGCCGTGTGCCACTATTGATGAAAATGTTTCTGAATCTTTTAATAAAAAAGTGAAATTGATGAAAAAATCAAATCAAAGATTGAAGAACAATTCAAGTGATTTCGATTTTAGAGAGAAAATAGAGAATGATAAATCAATGAGTTTACTCGAAAGGATTAAATTGAAAGAGAGACAGAAACAAAAAGATATTGTACCAATACCCGCTGTAGATTCAAAATTAGAATCTATCTACAATATCTTGTACTCGTTACAAATGGCGAATAAAAAAAACAATTATACATTAATTCATTTATCTCAAACTATCAAGGACTCATACAAGACCACTATAAGTGAAAATGATATATTATCATCTTTGGAAAAACTCTCAGAGTTGATTGATAGAATCAAAATTGTTGAAGTTAATGAATTTAAAGTGATAAAGTTTGATCAGTTAAATAGAGATGCTGATTTGAAAACGATACGACTGATGTACTGATTAAAGGTTATTTTTAAAAAAAAAAACACACACAGAACATGAAAGAATGTGTTTGGATCTAAGTATGGTTGTTTTTCTTTGATATATATAAATGGATATAATTTTTTTTGTATTTCCATGATGAGTGAATAATTCAATTCTGTCCGAGTTTCAGTGGAAGAGAAAGTTTATTGATCTTTGTAGTACAATGACTATTTCCTTTCATATATATATAAACTTTTTGTGATTTTGAATGAATTTTTTTTTTTTTATTTTGCGTTACAACGATGCAATCTTATAATTTGATAAAGATTTTGTATTTGTACAACATCATACTAATCAAGGCCAATACTGAACCATAACCGATCAAGATAAACATGCTTGTGTTAGTTTTGGCGTCTAGAGTATTGAAAGTGATGTTAACCAATCCTGTCAACAAATTTGAAATTAAGAATAGAGCCAATCCATTTGCATTCAAGGCTTCCAATGATAATGGTGTTGCTTCAAAATACAGTTGTTTGATCAATTCCTTATTCGTGTCAATTTCACCAGTGGTGTATTTGATCTCAAATGATTTTTCGTAAATTCTTGAAATCATGTTGAAAAATGCAAGAAATGTAGTGTTATATGCACATACCCATATCACATAGGGTAAATTTGCAAGTCTTCTGCTAACACTGAAAGAGTAACAAGTGTTGAGAATATAATATATAACTTGATAAAAGATTGAAGTATAAATTAAACCTCTTAATGGTGATACTGAAAGTTTTGATTTAGTAGGTTTCAAAAGTTTTTTTTGTATCTCAAACATAGAACTTGGTTTAATCAAATTTTGTGGTGTCTTTAAACCTGGTAAGAGGAAGAAACCACAACTTTGACCAGCAAGGAAAATTGCCAAATATCCAATGAAACTGAAGATCCCCTCTCTGTTCAGTGAAATTAAATTATCTCTTGGAGCAGTTAAAGCATATGATAACCAATCATATCTGATCAAGAAAACCTCATAAGCAATGGCAATTATCAGACTTAAAAAAATTTGTGGAATCAAACGTGTTGCTGGTAAACATAAAGAAACAAAAAATGGTAAGAATCCCAAGGTGAAGAAAAAATTCCAATGATAACCATATTCGGTAACATGTTCTTGATATCCAATCATTTTAACAGTCACTAATCTAATAATACCCAACACTATCAATGGTATTGAATCTTTAATACTCTTCCAAATCACACTGGTGAATTTAAAAGTCTTGCCGTTGAACTTGTTCAAAATAACAGATTTAGAGCTGAATAATCCATATGAAAATACAAATGATCCAACACCAAGATCCATCAATGAAGTTCCCCAAGTTTCCACTTTGGCAAATCTTCTTGGGAAAACTTGGAAATCAACAGCTAAAATTGCCAACATTGTAATGATCATCATTTGAGATCTATAAACGGTTAAAAATGATTTATAAGTGATCAAATTTGACGACTTCAACGATAGTTGTATTTTTTTCAACTTGTTGGCATTAATTGTCTTCTTCGGAGTGACAATATCATATGCAAACCACAATATCACTGGTAACAGAATGAATAAGACCAATTGCTTCGTATTGGATGAATATATTGTTATACTCAATAACAAGAAAACCCAATTCAACAAAAAATCAAGAACTCTTATTATTGGTGTATTTTCTCGGTCAATTTTCAACCGATGATAAAAGAAGAGATATGCAAAATAAGCCACCATCGACACCGCAGTGACCGTGTATATTTCAATGGTGGTACCCCCTGTCAAATCGGTAACAAATTGTTCTTTTCTCTCCTTAAGTGTTGCTGCCATCCCAGATAATATATGCTTGTAAAGTCGAAGATGTTACAATTCCAAAGTTTTTGGTGTTTTATTTTTTATCAATATGTCTGTATGTACGTACTTATGTACAATGAACAGCCCCAGTTATGTCTTCTTTCGCGCACATAAAATACGAGAAGCATGAGATGAGATTAAATATACATACATACAAATAAAAGAAAAAAAAAAGATCATCATAACGCTGTAAGAGAAAATAAAAAAAAAAAAAAAAAAAAAAATTTTACCCTTTGAAAAGTTTTTTAAAGATAGGTAGATAGATAAAGATTGGTACACTCTCAATATACATACCATTACAAGATCAACCATGTCTGAAGAAGAATCCATTGTTGTAAAAGAGGAGGAGTCTCAACCCAGTATACCTCGTCAGTCAAGACATGAGAAAACAGATGACGGTTTGGACCATAAAACCTTATTTGTTCGTCAAATTCCATTTGATGCCACTTCAGAAGAATTGACAGATTTTTTTGCACAATTTGCACCTGTGAGGCATGCTGTTATTGTCACTGATGATGAGAAGAACTCTAAGGGGTTCGGATTTGTTTCCTTTTCTCTAGATGAAGACACAACATTGGCTTTGGAAAAATCAAGAAAGGAAAAATTCAAGAAAAGACTATTAAGAGTAGATCTTGCCAAGAGAAGAGAGCGTAAGGCAGAATCTGATGGTGCTGTTAGGGAGACAAGGGAGCCCACAAAACCTGAAATTGAAAAGAGAAAGGCAAGATTGATCATAAGAAATTTGCCATGGTCCATAAGACAACCTGAACAATTGAAAAGAATTTTTCAAAAATATGGTGCTATCACTGACGTTATCATACCAAGAAAGAATGGTGGTAGAATGAGTGGATTTGCCTTTGTAACGATGAAGAAAAATGCTAATGCTCAAAAAGCCATTAAAGAAAGTGCTGGCTTGAAAATTGATGGAAGAGAAGTTGCCGTTGATTTTGCCATTGAAAAATCTAAATGGGAGAAGTATGTTGAAGAAAAGAAAGAGGCAACAGTTGATGATGAAGATGACGTTGAAGTCAAAGAAGAGAGCGATGTTGAAATAAAGGAGGAGAGTGACGATGATGAAGACGATGATGCGGAGGAAGAAGAAGAGGGCGATGAAGAAAAAGAAATTGATGAGCTTAATGATTTGACAAAACTTGAAGAAGATGAAGATGAAGAAGATGAAGAAGAAAAACCAAAGTTGAATAAGAAAGAAAACTACTCTGTTTTTGTAAGAAATATTCCATACGATGCCACCGAAGAATCTTTAAAAGAACATTTTGAGCAATTTGGGCCCGTTAAATATGCTTTACCTGTCATGGATAGAGAAACAGGTTTGGCTAAGGGTACTGCATTTGTGGCTTTTTACAAAGAAGAAACTTATAATGATGTCTTGGAAAATGCTCCAGCACAACTGTCCACATCCATTTTAATTGCCGATGATGTTTCCCCATTATACGTGTATGAAGGACGTATCTTATCCATAGCACCAACTGTTGATAGAGAATCAGCCGGAAAATTACAAGAAAGAAACAGTATCAAGAGAAAAGAGATATTGGGTAAACTGCCCGGTGAGAAGGATAGACGTAACTTGTTCTTGTTGAATGAGGGTAGAATTACATCAAATTCTAAATTGGCTTCACTCATCTCACAAGCTGATATGCTGGTACGGGAGAAATCTTATAATTTGAGAGTGCAACAATTGAACAAGAATCCAACTTTACATATTTCTTTAACTAGATTGGCTATAAGGAATTTACCAAGGGCAATGACACTGAAATCTTTGAAACAATTGGGAAGAAAAGCAGTATTAGAATTTGCCAAGGAGATGAAAGGAGGTTTAAGACATAGTTTATCAAAAGAAGAATTAAGTAGGTCTACTAAACATAGAGAATTCGTTGGCGATTTGGTAAACGGTGAAGAGAGTAAGAAAACGAAAAAGAAGGGTGTTGTAAGACAAGCCAAGATCATTATGGAGGTTAAAGGATCAGGTGAGGCTGGTAGATCAAGAGGTTATGGTTTCTTAGAATTTAAAGATCATAGAAGTGCTTTAATGGCTTTAAGATGGTTGAACGCCCATGAGGTTACCAAAAGTGAAATTTTTGATCCATTAACAGAAGAGGAGAAAAAATATCTTCAGTTTGATGATAGTAAAAAGAGAAGATTGATCGTTGAATTTGCCATTGAGAATGCCCAAGTTGTCAAGAGGAGAATTGATAAAGTTACCGAAGCAAAGAGGCAGAAAGCGGAACCATCTTCAAATAAGGATGGTGATGATACAAATGATGATGAAAACAAGGGTAAGAGGAAACATGATAAAATTGATCGTTCCGAAGATGGAAGTACAAAACGTAATAAAATTCCAAAGAAGAACAAGGGAAATATGAACAAAGGACCTAAGCCACTGAAGACTGATAGTCAAAATGAATCAAAGGTGTCAGATGATGTCAGACAAATTATTGGACAAAAGAGAAAGAGAAGACAACAAAAGGGTAAATAAGTGTACTGGAGTAGAATTTTGCATGTTAAATATTTTTAATCAATTTAATCAATTAGCATCTATGCTTTAGAAGACATTTAGTTCGCATTATGAATAATAACTTTTTTTCGTTTTTTCTTCGCTTACTTACACCCCTTTTTATACGCACAAAAAAAAAAAAAAAAAAGACTGAAATTTCGTTACATATTAGATGGCTGGTTTTTATGATCTTTGATTTTAAATAAATATCGAGATGATCTTCTAAACATCTCTTTGTAAAATTACTTGGCTCCTGATGCTTCATGGAAAAGAGATAAGATATACTGGGTGAATCCAATAGTTGAACTTTTGTTGTGCACTGATGTTTTCCTCCACTCGCTCAGCATCATGGACTCATCATAAACATAAAAGCAAGCCGCAGAAACAACCATTTGAAGCCAACGAATCAGGATCAAATATAATAACAAACAACTCACATTTGCTTTTGAAAGAGAGAAGTTTCAATAGTGGTTTACAAAATCAGTCTAAATCAGTCAGTGTTGGCGGCAGCAACCAAAGACTGATATCATCTTCAAATAAGCGTGGTGGCAAGCTGCTTAAGATCCATTCCTCGAATCATACTGAGGTCTACTATACTGTCGAAAGCGACAATTCACCTTTGAATGGCTCTTCTAGTGGGAATCAGGTAGTTTACTTTGATCGCCAGGGAAATGAGATCAATCCAGTGGACTTGATGTTTGATGACTCGTCCAATAGTCGATCCTCTGTCAAAATGTTGAATAAATTGGGGAGAAACTCCAAGAATCAACAATCACTACCTTGTATCGGTGCCCAAGAGTTTGTCTATGGGTCTTCTGGTCAACGTGATATCAATAAGGACCTGCAATTGAACGTGATGCCATCGTTCACAAGCGTTGATACTTTATTTGATGATTCTCCCATGTTGAGTCCACAATTTGACCGGTATGAAGTGAGTAATTCAACATCTCAAGCTCAATCAAGAGTTACATCTAATGCTGGTATAAGAATGCTGTCTTCTCTGTCAATGGATGATGAGAAGGAACTTCCGAAGGAACCAACGGGGGAACTGTCTTATTTTTCACTGTCACTTTGGGATTGTGTCACATATGTTGCCTCTTTTCTTCCACCTATACCAATGCCCAATCTTACAATTCCTTTTGATGAAGCAGAAACCAATGAACTGGAACCAAAACAGACTGATAAGGTTGAACCTCTTGCCAAAGAAAAAGATATAAAAATCTCAGTTCAATCTACAATTCCATTGACTCATCAATTGCCTCCAGTTCCTCCAAAAGAAAAAAAACGTATTCCTCCATTATCACCAAAGAAGATCAGAAGTAAATTCCATGATTTTGCTTACCCAACAGATGTGGATATTGGTCTGTCGGTAGCCAAGTTAGACCAGAAAAATAGAGAGGATAGTTTTAATAGAGTTTCTCATCCAAGTTTCCTCAAACGTTATGGAGCCCCAGAAAAAGGGAGATCTGTCACTACCGGTAAATTGAGATTTTAATAATATAGTTGTCTTTTTTTTTTCTTTCTATTTTTTGATTTGATATTGAGTTAGCAACTTATCGAGGGTTATATAAAGTTTTTTTATGGGGTGTTTTTTTTCGCATAATAGATCGCAATTATTGTATTAAATATTTGTTGTAGAAACAATGTTTGGGATTTGATTAATAGATTTAAATGAATGAATCGTGGAGTATTATTAGATTGATTTGACTCGAAAGAAAGAAAAAAAAAAAAACTTAAAAAAAAAAAACTAAACTTTGAAATAAATAATATAATCAAAAGATAAAGAAATCTTCATCATTCAGTTGTTTTTAACTTCAATAAGATTCCAATCCAATAATAGTAGCTATCAAAGGTGGGGAAATGACCAACTCTTTAAAACCATTTGCCACGGGGCATGAAGATTTAATACATAATGTTGCCTATGACTTTTATGGGAAACAATTGGCAACTTGTTCCTCGGACCAACATATTAAGGTATTCGATCTAGACCCCTCCACTTCAACTTGGATGTTGAATGACTCTTGGAAAGCACATAACTCCACAGTGGTTAAAATTGTATTTGCTGCACCTGAATTCGGACGTATATTGGCCTCGATCTCCTATGATCGGACCATCAAGATTTGGGAGGAAGACTTTGATGAGCAAAATGGATCGGGTAAAAGATGGAAAAAAAAAGCCACCATATCTGATTCACATGGTCCATTATACGATATATCATTTGCTCCTAGTCATTTAGGACTACGTATCGGAGCCATTGGTAATGATGGGGTGTTAAGAGTGTATGATGCTATAGAACCTTCAGATTTGAGACATTGGACTTTAACAAATGAGATAAGTGTGTTGAGTAGACCTCCGGAACGTCATTTACAAAGTGATTTCTCTTTATCTTGGTGTCCCGCAAGATTTTCAAGTGAAAAGTTGGTAGTATGTGCATTAGATCAAGGTTTTATATATCAAAAGGACAAGAATGATAAGTTTGTATTAGCTACGCAATTGCCAGAGCATCATGGATTGATTCGATCTGTAACGTGGGCACCATCCATGGGGAGATATTATCATTTGATAGCTACAGGTTGTAAAGATGGTAATGTTCGAATCTTTAAATTGGTTGAGACCTTCAATAATAAGCAGATACCTAATGATGAGCAAATGGTTCTGGAGTTCGAAGATGTTGATAGTACTTCAAGTGTGATAAAACCATTGAATAACATAAACGTTGAATTACTCTCGAGTCATGATGATCATAAGGGAGAAGTGTGGAAAGTGAGGTGGAACGTAACCGGGTCTATCTTGAGTAGTGCAGGTGATGACGGTAAAGTGAGGTTGTGGAAGGCGTCATTCTCTAATGAGTTCCAATGTGTTAGTGTGTTATCGATAGAACAAAAAACAACAGCAGTTTGAAAAAGGTTGTATATATTTATATATCTATCTATCAATCAATCAGTTCAATCTATGCCCCTATATGTATGTTAAGGATAACCCACACATTTTTTGCATGGAAAAAAAAAATTATCCGCCTTTTTCATTTGAGAAACAGAGATATTGATACATAAAGAAGGGTAGACTTGATAACAAGAACAAGAGTTATACACAACATCTTGGGAGGTGTAACCATTATATAATCATTAACTTATTATGATCAGGGTGGAGTCTATAGATAAAGAACTACCACAATATACTTTTATATTTCTACATGGTTTAGGAGACTCTTCCAAAGGATGGATTTTTTTATCTGAAAAGGCTAGAGAATTCAAATTATTAAACAACTTTAATTTCTTATTTCTCGATAGTCCGACAAAGAGGTTATCGTTGCAACGACAGAAGGCAAAGGCTTGGTACGACTTCAAATCTCTTAACGATGTGCTTGATCTTGAAGATGAGTTGAACATCTTGAAGAGTTATCAATATTTATGTCAGATGGTGAACGAAGAGCATTTAAACAATGGCATTGATTATGAAAGGATAATCATTGGTGGATTCAGTCAAGGATGTGCTTTAGGTCTATTATTTATTAATTGTTTTGATATCAAAATAGGTGGGTTGGTGTGTTTAAGTGGGTACATACCGTTATACGATTACATTGTTGAAAATGAAGAGAAAAGAGAAGTGAATAAAGAAACACCCATATTTGTTGCCCATGGAATGAAGGATAAAGTGATAGATTTCGAATTGTATGAAAGAACGGTTGAGTTACTTTCAGAGTTTGGGTTTACCTCTGTAAGCCCGAAGGCCTATAAGAATTTGGGACATAGTTGTAATGACGAAGAGATTACGGATATTTTCCAGTGGTTGGTTAATATAAGTACAGAAAAGGAAGATTGTTCACACCTGGACCTGGACCTGGACCTGGACCTGAGTCTGAGTCTGAGTTTGAGTCTGAATTCTCCTGCTTCTAGATAACCTATATCATCATAATATCAACAATTTAATGTAATCAATAGTGATCAAAACCCCATATTTATATTATCCAGAAATGAAAAGTGAAAACAAAAACATAAAAGCACAAATACACATACACAAAACATTTCTTAAATGCCCAATTATTAAGTCATTTATCATTAAAGTAAGCAGTAGTTTTCTCCCACATACTCCCTCTCTCTTTCTCATTCTTTCTCTCTCTCTCAGGGTCATCAAAGGGAACCCACTATTCAAGCAAATTGTACTAATGATTTTCGAATCATTATTTCCTTGATCTACCTCCTAAACATTTATCGATATGAGCAGCAAATCTTGTACCAGCAATTTTCCTATCACAATTTAAGCATTGGAAATATTCCCCATTCCCATTGGCTGCGCTACTATTGTTTGCCCCTGTAGAGGCTCCATTACCAGATATCGAAGCACTCATCATTGAGAGCAGAGATCCTTGAAACACCAGCTTGTTGTCTATCACCTCCATTCTATTACTGATCTCTTTGTCATTATTGATAAGTTTAGGATGTTGAAGTGAACCATAGATATCACGTAACACTTTTTCAGTTGATAAAGTCTCCACCAAGATCTCACTCAAAATAGGCTCGATCAAATCCTGGAGGATTTCGAGAGAAATTGAATTATAAGTGGTCATCTCGCTGTATATCCCTCAATGGCTTATTATGATATTTCAGAAATGACCAGATTCTAAAAGGCGATGATAATGAGGCACTGATCAATTAAGGAAAACAGAGAAAAAAAGGCAAAAAAAACGTTGTTTTTTTTTTTTTTTTCAAATCAAACGATTTTTTTTTTTTTTCCTTTAAACGGAAGAGAAAGTGATAAAAACAGGAGTTTTGATAATATAATTCAAACTGCATACAACCTGAAGGCGGTACACCTAAAGCTTATGGACTTCATCGACTATGATATGGAAGACAAGTTGCTCCTCTCTGTCGGTACAGGTGCTGTACAGGAGGATGCACAAGATAACGCTTTTGAAGAAGAAACACCAGACTGGTCAAATTTGGGAAGTCACAAGAGTAATAATTCCCTGCGTTCGAAAAAGAAGTTGAATAAATCTGGTATTAAAAATGGGAATTCGGGTGATAAAGACTTTGAGCCCTTGAATGATGCTGAATATGATATGTCTGGTCTTCTGCAACTGCGCTCGGTCATGTTTGAAACCTTGGGGATCAAGAGAGGAGTACAGTCATCTACACAACAGGTGAACCAAATAACAATCTTTTACAACTCTTTTATGAATAAATGCTATATGTATTCACCTAAGGGGACCTTTCTTAAATCTATGGGAAGGACAGATAAATTCAGGAGATGCTGGTTAGAAAGCGAAGAGGCAATTTATTTGATAGAAAGAGGTAGTTGTATTGTCAAAGATGACTCAGGGGTAATAGTGGCGGAAGATAACCTTGAACTAGATGAAGAACATCCTGGTTATGAGTTAAGCCTAGAAGAGATATACAGCTTGTTAATCAGAAGTGGTGATGACTTAGATCGTTATGGGGTCTATGCTAACTTGAAAAGACTCGGATACATCGTAATGAGAAGTAATCCGACCGAGAACTCAGATTATAGCTTTGATGAAATGAGTTTGGATAAAAATTCACAACCGATGACTTTTGAAGATTATTCCAATTTGAGAAAATGTATTTCTCAAAATTTATCGATGATGTTACTCAAAAATTTCAAAAATTTGATTTTTAGTCCATTGGTGCCCTTAATCAGTTTTATCAAACGATTTCTAATAAGGCATCAATTTCTATCTTCTTCAATTTTTGATCCTAATCATTTCCATCATACCTATTACAAATCATACAGAACAATTTTCGAGAAACTTGGAATATTTGCATCACAACACAACATTCCTGATACCATTTCACAACATATTCAACAATTACAACAAGATAAACCCTCTTTAATACCGGAATCATGTTCTGATTATGCTACTTTCACATTTGATGTTTGGAAACCAACCCCAAATTTTTCCAAAAAAAATCCCCCATTACCAGAATATCAAATTTGTGTCATCAATATAAATAAAGATAAATTCCCATCTTTACAAGAGTTGAGAAATTTGATGAAAAAATCTCATCATAAATCCAATCATTTCAAATCTGATGATAGCAAAAATCATAAGAAATTTGCTGATTTGAAAAGAGGATACCGAAACTTCATAGTAGCTGTGGTGGACCATGGAGTGATCAATTATATGAACATCAAAGAACTTGACTTCCTATCTGAGGGAATTGTGTTCAAGCCAACAATTTCTAAAAATCAAAACTCTTCAAATAATACGAAAAGAAATAAATCAAGGAATATAGAAAGGGAACCTTTACTAGTGCGTCGATTGTTGAGTTACCTCAATTGGTTCAAAAAATAACGAATTTATGTATGTATGTATATATTTTAATTTATCTAAATTTTATTTATTCAGTCTTAACCTGTTTGGATGTGTGTAGTTTATATATTATATATTAAAGAATTGTCACTAAGAGAGGGAGTAAAAAGAGAAAGTTTGGTTAAAGGAAAATGAAATGTCACATCTCTGATATTGCAACGGAACTTTAGATGAAAAGGTGACAGATCGAGGTTCGGGTCTCTAATGTTAGACTTCTGTATACTTCCATCAATTGGTTATTTCAAATCTAGACACCATGCTGAGAAAGTTTGCTTTAAAAGATCTTTATGGGGGGTTTGAGACTTTGCTCAGATCAAGTGTGATGAATAGAAGCTAGGCTAAATAATTGGAATCCTTTATGGTTTGCTTAGTTGGCTATGTATAACTTTCCTCGGCTGATCGAAATCTTTTGTTAGCTTTGCAACTTTTTTGAAGAGAAAAATGCGATGCACGAGTTGGAGAGTTTGAGGGAAGGCAACCTTGGATTTGGAAGGTATGTCAATGACTCTGCTTTAACTTATTGTTCTTGCACTTGCAAGAGCATGAGAAGGAGTCACCATCGGACTCCTTATGTGAGGGTTCTCGAACTGTTGGTCCCGATCGATTTATTTTCTCACAGGGATAGATGGGTGTAACTTAATCTAATATAGTGTAGATTGCGATAGAGGCGAAATAAATCGCCAAAAATCTCAAAAACTTAAACAACAAAAAAATGATAAAAAACAAAAACAAAAACAATGAAAAATTAGAAAAAAAAACAAAAGACGCGAAATTTTTCGCGCATTGATTGAATCTCTCACCAAATTTATCGTGTCAATCTCATCTCATCTAGCGCCTTAAAGAAACACTGGACCAATTTGATATCGCTTAGAAACGCCAAAAACCTCATTAAAACTTTTGGGGTTATCTTGCAAAAAGACACCAATTTTAATCCACATGGCAGGTTCAACTTTTCATGCATATCTATTTTTAAGGAGGGAGTGGCTACTTCGTTCAACTTGGCGATGATGTTAATTTATCAAGCTGGATGTTAATTTAACAATGCAAACACCATATCATTTGGAAAAGACGCGATATCAATTACTTGGACATCATCTGGTTTGCAACTCCATGAATCATTATATAAAGGCCTTAAAGTTTCCATGTAGATTCAAATTATACTTTCGATTCATTATTCATACTTGATTATCACACTCCAACTTAAGTTTCACTCACTAAACTTATACTACACTCATTTGTATACTCATAAAATCATTTCATCGATTAACAACATTGATATCACTTGCCAACAGCACCATATAACAAAAAAACCACACATATATATAACACAATGAAGTACTTATTAGCTGGATCATTATTAGCTACAACCGCCGTTGCTCTCGGTACAACAGTCCAAGTCACACAGGATATGGCGACAGTTGAAGCAACTATTACATCTTGTAAAGATAATGCTTGTGCCCAATCAACAACACCAGCACCAGTTACTACCACTACTCCACCTCCTCAACTTGATGCCCAAGCTGTCACCCCACAGACTAGCACTGATTTGACCACTGAACAAAGCACTACTTTAGTCACCATTACATCTTGTAAGGATAATGCTTGTGCTTCATCAGTCACCACTGCCGCTATCACTGTTGTCACTCAAACTGTCAACGATGTTGAGACTGTATATACCACATATTGTCCATTGACCACAGAAACCCCTGGTACACAAAAACTTGCTGCAGCTGCCGTTACTCCATCTCCATCTAGTTCAGATTCTGATGTATACGTGGATGTTGATGTCACAGTAAATGTCTCAGAAGATGCCACTGTCTACCAAGATGTTACAGCTTACGTATCTGGTGATGAAGTTACATATGTTGATGTTACTGTTACCCCAACTGACACTATTTCTACAGGTGTTGAAGCCACAAAGTATGTCGGAGGATCAACTTTGACATCGGTTTACCAATCTAAACCAAGCATTGAAGCATACAAGGGCTCATCAACATCATCAGCAAGCTCTAACGCTACCATTATACCTCAACAATTTGAAGGCGTTGCTGACAGAGTGCAAGGTACTTATGCTGCTGGTTTGGCTGTCGTTGCTCTTGGTGCTTTACTTGGATTATTATAAATTTGATTGCTATAATTTGAAGAGTAGATCTTCATTTTTGTCATATTCTTTATTCTAACGCTTTCTCATTCATATGTTTTACAGGTAATAAATAGTTTTTGGGTTTTATAACAGTTTCTACGTTTTTAATTAAAAAAGAAAATTTGATTTCAATTCATTGGCGTAAAAAATAAGAATCTATCTACTCTTTTCGTTTGTCAAAGTGTGTGTTTAGCTAACTATGTCGTGTGGCTGATTAACATCAAATTTTTGTTTAATTATTGTAAAGAAGGCTCGTTCAATTTTCCGGCTTTCCCCATTCGCAACCATTCGGCGAGTTAAACGCTTATCGCTGTCGGCTTTTAGAATTGTTAAAGAAAAAAAAACTGTTGAAAAGGTTAAAAAGAAGGGCACTAAAAAGATAAAAGAAAAAAAAAATATTTAAAAAGTAATGGTTTTGCACAACTGATGAGAGGAACATAAAAAACTGAACCCTTTCGGTAGACGTTAAAAATTGTGTTCCTAATCTTCAAATACCTGTATCATTGGTGAATTATAATCTATAGGTCATGAATATCGTCAACAAGTTATTTGGAAAATCAATTGATATTGATCTGGAAGTATCCAAGATCGCTGAGATTAGCCAATGTCCTGCCGAATGCGATCTGAGTGAATGTCATACTTCATTTCCGAATAGTCTGCAACTTGATGCCGGAGTATTACTGGAACCACTCTGGAATTCGACGAAACCATATTCTTTGCATTGTTTGGTGTCTACTGGTAAAACTGACTGGCAACGTGATGCTTGCGATAAATCTGGTACTTTACAACATGAGGTTGAAAAATGGGGATCCGACAATAAAGAGTTGGCAGGTGGAACTATTAAAGTCACTGTCTCTTCGTTTCCCGTAAAAGATGATACAGAACATATGGAGTACAAAATTGGAGATGTGTTGATAATGCCATATTTTGTGTGGGTAAGAGATTGCCCCGTTGCAAAAGCTAAAAATGTGTTAACAAAACTCGTTCCTCAATTACGTGAAGCAAATGAGAAAGGAACATCGGATTTACCTGAAGAGATAGATGGTGTCAAGATTGAGAAATCTAATTTACAAGCTATTGTGTTCATGTGCTCTCATAGAACTAGAGACAAGAAATGTGGTGTCACTGCCCCATTGATGAAGAGGGAGTTGGAGATCCATTTACGTGAACATGATCTCCTTAGAGATTTTGGAGATGATAGACCAAATGGAGTTGCTGTTGGATTCTTGAATCACGTTGGTGGTCATAAATTCGCTGCTAATGTCATGATATACTTGAAAAATGGTGAATACGTATGGTATGCAAAATGTAACCCAACAAACTGTAAGCCAATAGTGGAAGAAACAATTTTGGGAGGTGGTAAGGTTTGGCCAGATTTAATCAGAAACATTCAAAAATGCAACGCAATTCTGTGGTAATAAGTGTTGCCGTTACCAGCTTTTTTTGATCTTTTTCTATTTGCTTAGTTATTTATTAGTCAAAGGTTTACCTGATACCATTTTCATCTTTTCAGCTTTTTTTGATTGAAATATGTGTTAATACAACGGATTATTTATATAGTTATATATATTTATATATAGAAAATATTTATCAAATTTTTATTAAATAACTCTTTTTGTTTGTTTTACTTTTTGAATTTTAAAATTCATCATGCAGCAGATTGGAAGCAACTTCCTCAGTTTTAGCCAAAAATGATTTGAGAACATTTAATCTCTTTTTAATAGAATCAATTTTTGGTTGAGCCAAATTGTTGCTCTTACTCAAAATCTTTTCCAATCTAGATGTTTCCTTGACAAAAAATTCTTCTTGGTCAGCGATAATCTTATTCAATAACTTTCTGTAATATGCAACATCTGTGGTATTATAATTGTCTAACTGTTTCAACATTTCTTCAGCTCTTGTTATTTTGTCCTCGGATGAGATGATACCAGAAATATCAAAATTCTTGATCAAACCAGCTTTATCCGTGAGTTGACCATTTGTATCTCTTTCCAAGCCAGTCTTGTCATTAATAAAGGAAACTAAACTTTCCAAGTCCCTAGCTCCATTATAAGGCTCTGGTGATCCCTTTTTACCCTTGTCAAAATAAAGAATAGTTGGGAAACCTTGAACTTCATAGCGCTTCTTCAACTCTTCAGCTTCAACATCAGTAGTCAAAATTTCACTAACCACGACGGTATCGTTATCATTTGCATATACTTCGGCCAACTTTAACCATTCAGGTTTCAAGTTTTTGCAATGACCACACCATGAAGCAGTGAAGACAAGGAAATGGGCTCTATCATCTTCCAAAACCTCTTTATCAAAAGAGTAATCGTCAACACTTTTCACATGAGAAACTACCTTTGGTTTATAAACTTTGACACCAGAGGCGCTAGATATGAAATTTTCAAAACTCTCAGAGTCTCTTCCACCACTGTACTCAACTGGATTTTTAACATCATCCTTCATGAATAATTTCAAAGAAGGGAAACCTTCAATGTCGTATCTGTTTGCAATCTTTCTGTTCTCATCACCGTTTATTTCAACTAATTGGATCTCATCTGAGTTTCCAGCAAAAAGATCTGCAACCTCTTCAAAAGCAGGGGCCATTCTCTTACAATGACTGCACCAGTCAGCAAAAAATTTCACAAATGATGTCTTACCAGAATTTAACACAATGTCATCGAATGTTTTGTCAGTTGCCACAATCACATTAGAAGCGTAAATGGCGTTGGCAAGAAACAGAAATGCCAACAAGGTGGTTGTCAATTTGAAGTTCATTTCAACTAATATATGTTGTAGTTTGATGGTTCAACAGACAAGGTATTAAACTTGAGATATATGTACAATATAGTCGGCGTGAATGGAATACTTATTGGGTAACAACTTAGTAATGTTAGTAATGAAATATTTGTTCTCTTGCGTTCTTTCCTTCTGGCTTACGTGTGTGCTTGGGTGCCGCCTTCCACTTTGAGCAATTTATTTTTAAGTGTCTGAGCTTAAATTGGTAGTGCGCAAATCATTCAATAAATCTTTTTTTGCTTCCCTCACCAAAAAATTTTCAACGAATTAAACAAAAAGTGATACAAGACGGTAAAGGTGTGAAGTGAAACTAACCACTGAATATACAACTGTCCTCCAAGATAAGATGTCTTCTCTAAGGAATGTTATACATAGTAGATCCATACGTCTACTATCTCCTTTAAGATTGTTTTCAACATCTTCATCAACACTCCTGCTACTAAAACCTGTAGCGACCGAGACCTCAGGAAATCAAATGGTCAATAAAGGTCAACAGAGAGGACAGGGCCGTATACAACCCGAGTTGGAACAAGTGATGATTAAGCCAGATTTACCAACATTTTATTCATATAATCCTCCACATGAAGCACATATCGCCAAATTACAAGCAGTTGTGGACAAGTACTCCAATTTGCCATATGACATGACGAGGTATACTGGCTTGTCATGGATCAAAATTCTGTCATACGCTGCAATTGGAGGTGGAACTAGATTGAAGAAAACTCATTACACTGAATTGTTGAGGGTATTGAGAAGACTCGCAGCCATAGACACGCAATTGCAGAATGATGAGATTGTCAATGCTTTGAAGCCATATTTGGGAGATAATAGTACTAACTCTGCCAAGATGTCCTTACCAAAATTGGATGAATTTGGTAGAGCTGTAGCTGTAGGTAAGAGAAAGACAGCAGTTGCTAAAATATATGTTGTGAAGGGTGAGGGTGAGATAAGGATCAATGATAGGTTACTCCATGAGTATTTCTGGAGCATTTATGATCGTGAAAGAATATTATACCCATTGAGGGCAATAAACGCTGAAGGTAAATATAACATATTTGTCAAAGTCAGTGGTGGTGGTATCTCAGGTCAATGTGGAGCTACTGTAAATGCTTTGGGTAAAGCTTTGGCTATCCACAATCCATTGTTGAAACCTTTCTTGAATAGACTCGGGTTTATCAGAAGAGATAAAAGAGTTGTTGAAAGAAAGAAGCCTGGTAAAAGAAAGGCTAGAAAGATGCCAACCTGGGTCAAACGTTAGATGGAGTTTATACTGTTTTTGTATTTAGCTTTTATAATCTAATACTCTTGTTCATATATACATTTCCTGATAATGATAACAATAATGGTCCTATGTCTAGCTTATATGTAAACGTATGTATCTGTATTTTTTCTGTTGACTGATTTTTTTTTCTCCACAAAATTACTTGATTTAAATAACCTTTTTTTTAGGAATTTAACTCTCTTGTAAAAAAACATTGGAGTTCAATCAACTCAGGGCGATCCATAAGTCTTTATGATTCTTATTCCATCATCCTCGATTTCATTCATAAGACCGTTCTACGTTCTCACTCATCTGAGATTGATGAGTGATGCTGCCAAGCGGAGGACTAGCAGGCTTAAGGAGGAAACACTACCTTTAGATATAGTAAGTTTAGCTTAGCTAGGAGTTGCTCTGCTCCAGGAAAACAAACTAACCCTGCAACATATTTTAGTTCATATTAAACAATCAGATCAAGACATTGTACAGAAATATAATCAGAAGTATTAGCAAGTTACCACAAGATGATAGTTTCAAAGCTGAGCTTTATAAATACACAAAAGAAGAATTTGATGTCCACAAGAATGTCACACTGAAACACAATCGAGTGTACTTGTTGAAACAAGGAAGGAAGCAATTCAAAGACATGATGAGGACTATCGGTTTAAGTATTCCTGATCATTATATTGATGACTTTTGATCCATATAAATTGTTTCGTTTATTTATTCTTTATGTATTTATCATCTTTTATCTATTTTAGTATATATTTAATCGAAGCTCTTTCTTGTGTTGAATAAGTAAACTTTTACAAAAAATCTTGCTACCTGAAAAGAATATTACTAATTAAATCTTCGTTGATCCGTTGGCCAGGTCAATTTGACTAAATATCATCAATATCATGAAAAAAAATCTGTATCGTGAAATAATTACTGATCCTTGTTCACAATCTGTGCCCTCTGTTCTATTGGAAAAGGTAAGTTATAATACATAAAGCTTAACTTTAAACAGAACTGGTTTTCTTAATCTCAAATAAAAGAAACATACCAAAGGAGGAGTTTTCAATGACGTAGGGTGCCACAACGTAAAAGAAACGATTCATTAATTAACTTAATCGTTATCGCTACAGTGTTCTAGATCAATTTTTTTTCTTTTTCTATATCGAAAAATAAGAGAAACGGTTTTGTAGAGAATAGAGCACACATAACCGCAACTAAGATCAGACTATTCAACTTTGGAAATCTAGCCTTTGACGAATCTATTGTTAACCACGTTTCAAAAAAATAAACTCAAAATAAAGTTAGGTACAAGATTTTGTTGCTCATCTTTATGTAAAACTTCCACACGCTTAAGCGAGAAGATTAAACACTTAATAACAACCGCCGTTAAAAAGTTTGGATGCAGATCTGTTTTTTGTTGGCATAGCTACATATCTTTGGGTGATTCACCATATGTTGTAACTGACTTTGATTAAACTATATAGATTAACCAAAGTTCCATTTGCAAAATGATCGACTTAATCATCAGAATTCTTCTCAAAAGAGGAATATTTGAGAAAACTCTAAACTACATTATTGTTGAAACTCAAATCAAAGTTCAATTTTCTTTTGGAATTAAACAGGGTAATAACCAAATGTTAAGATTTAGAATCCAGAACTTGCTAGTTAGTCCAAAGCAGATTCAAGTAGAAAAGAGCACTTCTAAACCTTCTTTTAAAGAGGCCCTCGTCTAGAGTGAATTAAAAGAGAAATCTTGAAAAATTCAGATATAAATAACAGCATGGAATCTCTCTTTGAGCAAAAACTGCAACACAATTATAGATCCCAACTGAACACTAATATAGTATCCATTCATTTATTAAGTCAATCATTCATTCACTCATTTCAATAAAAAAAAATGAGAACAACAATCGCAGTCATCCCCATTCTTGCTTTAACCACCACCGCTTCCATCATTCCTGCAATTTTTATTCGCGAAACAAATGTCAAGTTCCCAGGTTTTTTCAACACCACATTTTCGCCTGCACCAACGACACAGACAATTCCTCTGCAACTGAACATTTCTGCTGCTATTTACACTGGAAACTCAGGTATCAACAATGAAGCTTGGAATCATACTATGGGGGGTACAGATACCACCATAAGAACAATCTATCCAAAGGCCACCGGTCCTGCTGTGACTACTTCATCCAGCTCTCAAGAAGATCATGGCTTCACCAACAAACAAAAGGCCAATGGCCCTGAGTTGACTACCACATCCAAATATCAAGCTGATGATGACATCACCACTTACATAACCGTTTACGAAACTATATATGTGACTATAGATACTCCTGAAAACGGCAGTAGATCTACTTTTAATTCAGTTGAAAGTTTTTCGTCAATTTATTTAACTTCTGATGAGAGTTTTTCCTCCATCACTCCAAATACCCCAGCTCAATCATCTGAGATGATTACTACCCCATTAACTTCAAGTTCAAGTTCAACTCCAGGGTCAGGGTCAACGAGCTCAACCAGTTCAACCAGTGCAACCAGTTCAACCAGTTCAACCAGTTCGGTCACTTCACTCAGTTCGACCAGTTCTTCAACCTCTCTGATCGGAGCAACTTCCAGCGCACAAACTACTGGTAGGGGTACTTACTATGAGCCATCAGCCGATGCTTGTGGCACTTCATCCAGCTCTTCAGACTTTGTTGTCGCCATTGCACAATCATTATATGATGCAATGGGCACCACAAACGAGTACATCAGTAGCGCATGCGGTCGATACATCACTGCATCATACCAAGGGAAGTCTGTTCAAGTTAAAGTTGTTGACGCTTGTGCATCGTGCACAAACAACGATTTGGATTTCTCCCCAGCTGCTTTCCAAAAACTAGCGGACTTGGATATTGGAGTTATTGAGGTCGAATGGTCATTTGACAACTAGGGGTATAGGTAGTTGTAATCGGCAGCTTTCATCTAACATTTTATTAACTCATAACACTGAAAAGAAATATTAGGCCGATGTTAGTCCGGTTCAGGTGGTATTCTAGAAGCACTAGTATTGTTCCTTTTTTTCCTTAAATATTCTTCAGGTTATTAGTTTCTTTTTTTTTTCGATCTTTCTTCGCGATATCGGAAAATTTTTCCTGTACGGTTGCAGAAATACTAGTGAATACTTTTGTTGGGGCAAGAATTGATGGTTTTGTTAACTCTGAGAATTTTTATTCAAACAAAAACAGTATAGTACATATATACAATAAGTTATACAATAAGATTCTAAAACAATGCCGATTTGAAATGTTCAAAATGACATAATTAACACATCATAGCATTTGGTAGAAGACCTACAAGTTGTCGAAATAGGTTTTTCACGGTGCGTGATTAATAATATGTATAGCCAATGCCATAGTTACGCAGACAAAGTTGAATCGGCATACAATCCTTCCAGCGAAGGAACGTGGCGCCACATCAAATTTACCAGGAACATGATTCCTTTAAATCTATAAGGAAAGGGGGGGGAGGTTCTTTTAAACCAGTTATGTTCACGAATAAGAGTGGAGAAAATAGCTTAGCATATGTCGCATGGCATTTACCCGTTCACTTACACAATAGTGGGCAAATATTTTTACCTTACTTTCCATTCGCCTTATCTTATGATTGTTCATTCTAACTGAAAGACCCGAAAGAAGTCGCAAAATAAGATTTGGTAAACACCAAATTATTTAAAGCCAATC
Source organism: Nakazawaea wyomingensis (assembly GCA_030567715.1). Classification (NCBI taxonomy): domain Eukaryota; kingdom Fungi; phylum Ascomycota; class Pichiomycetes; order Alaninales; family Pachysolenaceae; genus Nakazawaea; species Nakazawaea wyomingensis. The sequence continues at coordinate 340,093 of JAJLSQ010000002.1, forward strand.
AATGCTTAGGAAAATTATCTGCGCGAGCATTTCTGGTAGTCTTACCTCCAAAGGAGAAAAACGGTTAACAATCACAACGGACATATATTAAAACACAGACACACACACGACTAACGTGTTGATCCTGTGTAAATCTTACCACATCCTCCACTTGCAAATCATGTTTTAAAAGCTTTCAGAACACATTTCGTAAACGATTTCTATTCGTACTTGTCGTTCTCAATATGTGTCAACGATGACCAGTTATAATTCTTCTGTTCATCTTGGTTAAATATAACATAACAATGTAATATTTATAATATTATAAATGCATGCTTTCTCGGAATTTCGATCTTACATTGTCATCTAATAATATAAGGATGTATCAGTGCATGTATGTGTGTTTCTAACTGGCTCTTTTCTTTTGTTTATGCAAAAGCCCTGACATTAATGCACATGCAGTCTCACACTACATTAATTGTGATTGGGACAGGAAGACGGTTGTCTCTAATTTCAGAAAGCTAGCTAATAATAATTCTTTAAGCAAGCACCCTTATTTTTAGACATCATACATATTTACAACTTTCTCATACCAAATAAAAGTCAAAGAATAAGGCAGTATCTATCTCATCTCTCCTATTCTACAGCAATATTAGGATCATTTTTTTGTAGAAAGTAAAAAGATATTAGATTAGGTAACTTTAGTATCTGATGTAACCTTTGTGATCTCTTTGCTTTTTTAGCTGCCCCTCGGTGAGGTGGGTTGTTTTCCACTTTTGGGATTGTTTACCTTGCCCTGTATCGCCTCGCCAGCACTCCCTCTGCCCTTTTTCACTCTCGATAGATGTGCATCTATACAACTGCCACGGAGACGTGGAAAAAACTAGTAGCTACCCGCTTGAATATAGGAATATAGGCAAGCCCTCAGCTATCAATTGCTAAACTTCCTATCTTAACCTCAAGTATTATGTTTTCAATAGATAAAACAAGCATATTTGACCGTGATTTATACTGCATTTCACGGTATGTTGATCAACCTAAATCAGTTGCCGTTCGCTCCCTCTCTTGTTTCACAGATTCTCTTTAACTCGCTACTTCTGTTTGTATGCAAAAAGGATAGTGGTTACTAGTCCCCATCTGATATCAATTAATTATCGACCCACTTTTTGTTTCTTCTTTTCCACTTCGAATTAAATATGAGGATATGGAGCCAAAATCTGATAGGATTTATTATCAATAGCTTGCTTGTATTGAAGTTATATTGTTTTGGAACAATAAAATCACTTGTTG
>JAJLSQ010000002.1:343861-398348 GCA_030567715.1 Nakazawaea wyomingensis
AAGACAATTTTGAAAATCGTGTTCCAATGATCGAGGTTTGGCATCATTGATCTCTACCTAGCTACGAGGAGGATATAGGGTTAGGGGGAAGAAAAAGTAAAAATAATAGAAGTTACACCTCGAGTATCATGCATTTCATCATTTCGCTAAAGATAAGCACAGTTATCCACTCCAATATCATTCATTATTGTTTTACATTTGTATTTATAGATCACATGGTGAATCAGTACTGACTCTTTTTATATTTTCATAGTTTTATTTTTGTTTATGATTTCGGCTTTTATATTATATTACTACGACTGTTCCTTTTATGTTGTTGTTAATGTACGGTGCTTTATTTTGGTTATGAAGTCTTCCTTTGTGCTTTTTCCCCCTTTGTGTTTGACATTTGAATTTTATTGCTAGGCGGTTAGGTCATATTACGACAAAGTTATCATCAGTTTTAGTTTTTGCTTTAGTTTTTGCTTTAGTTTTTGCTTTGTATTACTTGTGTAACATCAACTTCTCATGTCATTTTTTTTTGTTGAGTATGTTATTATTGTTAAATCTTAAATCTATATAAACAAACCGAAGCAAGAAAGTCAACATGAAAAGTACCAACATAAATTATTCTTTGTTACCAAATATTTCTCATAATTTGACTTTTAAAAAGAAAAGAAATCAGTGTGAGGCATTTTCTTTTTTCCACTCATTTGATCATTTTTGTTGACAATTGTACCACAACATTGGAATCGTGGAAGATGTTAAAGATGTTCTAAACCGTCTGCAAATATGCGAACAAAGGATCGGCAAGTCCATATAGTTTCTTGAATCTGCAAAAAAATTCGATTTTACGACAAAGGCTATGTTTGTATGGGATAGTGTAATCTTGTATATGTAAGAACTGCCTCTTTTCACTATTGTCGTTTCTTTTCTCTCTCTTCTTCCACCTAAGCTGAGGAATTGCTGTTACTATTGCTAATCAAAAGAAGCGCGGAGAGACAAATTTGGCATAAAATAAAAATGCACATTTGGGGCCCATTAACCACTTGGGAAGATCAAAAATATTAATTTTTTTATGATTATTAATAACCTTTTTTTGTCTTATTTTCTGCCAGTTTTTAAGTTCGTGCCTAAGATTTCCAGTTGCACTTTTGATGAATGTAGCCATTTACTGTATGGTATCAGTGCTGAATACTTCTAACTATCTTCTGAACAGATATACGTTTGGTGAGAACATCTGTTGCTGACGTACCTGGTATATGTTGCGCTCTAAAAAGATCGAACCCCTATTATTAGTAACTGCATTTAGTCAAGGAAAAAAAGTAAATAAAGAACGAGTACATTACTTTGTCAATTGCTATTGACACTAAATCAACCAACATGTTGACTTTTTCTATTGACTCAAATCGAAGATGAATGCTCATAAGAATTCCACGAAGCAACAGTTATGATATTGTAAAAAAAAACTGTTTCCAAAAAACAGATATTGATTGATTTAACAATTCACGTTTTTACGAGGTGGTTTTCCCTCATCAAATTCACCGCCACGTGAGAATATCTGTTAAACGAATCGAATAGAATTCGGAAGCACTACTGGAAAGCCCATTCTTCAATATTTTTGTTCAGAAAGAATCAGCCGTTTCCTTGTATATACATTTGATTCTCTGTACAAAGATTTCTTTGCTAGTTTTATCGCCATGTAGCACCAAACACCCTATATTATCGAATCACAGTGCAGTGATTGAGCTAGTACATCTCAATTATGCATTCTTTGGCATCAGGTTTGATGTAATTTTAAGCTCCCACAACTTTTCTTTGTTGATAGTAAGAAGAGATGTATATATGAATCCATCAATCAAATACCGCATTGATTTGCTTTTATTGTTCGGTAATTTTCACCTATTGTATGCTTTATATGTCGGCGCTGTTCTTTTTTTTTGTGCTAAGGAGTTTTTTTTCTGGATCGGGATGGTATTTAAGGTACGAACTATATTTAGCGACACTTAGTATTTATCCTCCACTTTGAGTGAAGAATGATCTACAGTGTGTGTAGCAACCCAAACCTGGTTGTCGAAATATTATTGGTCCAAAAACCATGAAGAGACAGACTTAACACTAATTAAAGCATGAAGTCATGCTGCAAAAATGACTGTCTCCTTACACTGTCAGTCATTCAATCCGTCTGAAAATCTAAAACTTGAAAAACATACTTCACTATCCTAGCTTAGAATTGTTTTAGACTCTTCCTTTAGTGTTTAGAGGAGATGATGACGTTATTGTTATTAGTTATCACAAATTTTAAGTGGTAGATTCCTTTGGCTGCCCTTCCCTTGTCAAGAGTATGCGCAATGACATCATCAAATGTACTATAGTTGCATATGTCTGTCACTCACACAGCATAAAGATGAGAAGGGGCAGACGAAATTTCTTTCTTACATAAAATAAGAATTGTTGCTGCGAAGCACGGTTTTAGCTAATTTGGTTGTAGGAAGGTAGTAGAGACGCAGACAACATAGGTAGATACTACTTATTTAGTTTTGTTCTACTACTCCGACATCACCCTTGCAAAATCTTCGAGCGTTATATGTTTTTTTTTAAGTTTGAGGATTTTTCTCACTAGTTTCGAGTACCCCGTACATATTTCTTTGACAATTATCTATCTATCAATGTCAGTGGTTCAGTGGATTTGGTCATCTTCTATTTACTGCGTTTAGTCAGAATTCAAGCTTAATTGAATGACCAAATGCCTTTTTTAATTAGGGATTAGGTGTGTGCTTCGGCATATTACCAGATACTTTGTATTTATTACTAAACAAGTTTTAGGCTTCTAGCTTCGATATTTAAGATTGTTGTCTTTATATGCTTATCACAAAGGTTACAAACTTGTGTATATAATTGACACCAGTCATCTTTCCTGAAGAGATTAAGAATTTGTCTCATGTATATCCAATTTCCAAGTTAACTTCTTTTTAATTGATGTGAATCAGTGGAATTTGGAATAATATTGTATTTTTATGTGTTTGTCCTTACCCAAGTTTTTTTTTTGTCAAACCCAAATTTTGATAGTGCTAAAGAGAAGTATGAGTCGTTAATTACGAAACACTCTCCCGAAGTTATAGGGAAACAAGCGAAATAATAATAAAATTCGAGGCTAATAATCCTCAAAGAATTTGCTTATTTCTGCCGCTTTAAATATTTAATATTTTGAAGATTGTCAACAACGAAAAATATAAACCGTTGAGAAGCACGTGAATGCAAAAAAATTTTGTTTCGATGTTTTGACGTTTTGTTGACTTGTAGCTATTACACAAGAATCTGGAGTGTGACATGACTGAGACTTGATATTAATGCAAAAGATGAGAGACTTCGCAGTTTTGTCTTCCTAATCCAATCCTCTGTTGTCAATATCCGCTGGTATGTGAACTGTCTATCACATGCAAACTTGGTATGCCACTGAATAGCCGATGCGCTACCGAAGAACAATAAAACAAGAGAGCTGGTGCTATGAGATATATTTCTAATTAAGAGTCTCAGAATTTGACCAAGGAAGGAAATGTCTTGTAGATGCAACAGAAAAGCTCATGGAGATAAAAAGTAGTAGTCAATAAAATAGATAAAAAATAGATTGAATCAGTAAACAGGAGTCGTGGGGAGGAAAAAGAAAGGAGAAGACTTTCTGCAAAAAAGATTAGAGAGAAAAAGCAAAAAGCAAAAGAAAAAATGATAAAAGAAAAAAATTTACCACACAGTAAAGTAACTTTAGTTGAATAGAACTGAGTTGAGTTGAGTTGAGAAAGAAATCAAATGCAACTCTGATACCAACATATACATAGAGACATACATAACCAAATTATTACCTACCTAAAGCTCATTTCAAGCTTCAAATATTCTTTATTCAGAATTGTTACTATCTCTTCCATCTCCAACTTCACAATAGTGGGAGAACAAAAATCAAAAGTATAATACTGAAGTGGACTTAAGAAAGCGAAGAGGTTTGAAAAAAAACTCACTCACTTCAAGATTAAAATAAATAGCAAGTGATTTATAGAGACTATGTCCTTCCCAGCTGTCCTCGAAAGAGGAGATGACATGTTGAATCAATACCCGAGAACCTCTGTATTATGGGACTATGCTTCAAGAGCCACTTGTTTGTTTCTGATCGTCACATCGAAGGCAATAATGAATACTTTTTATACACCCAAGATTTCTGGTTTGGAGAAATTAGACGATGCACTTGCCAGATCCAAGAACGAGAACAGATCTTTGTTGACAGTGATGAACCATATGTCCGTCGTTGATGACCCATTCACTTGGGGTTTACTACCTTTGAGGTATTACTGGGGACTCGATAATATAAGATGGTGTCTTGGAGCTCAAAATGTATGTTTCAAAAATAAATTTCTTTCATATTTCTTCTCATTGGGAAAAGTGTTGCCAACTGAGAGATTTGGTAGAGGTCCATTCCAAGGAAGTGTTGACGCTGCTATAAGGTTGTTGTCTCCAGATGACACTTTGGATCTCGAATATTCACCACCACCACCGGTTAAGGGTCACTCTATTTTTGCCATTTTCAAATCACAAAATAATAATCAAGATGACGAAAGCAAGGCATCGATACTGAAGCAAATATCAAGATTCCAGGATCCAGCTTATACTTCTCCAGTTTTGAGAAATAAACCTTCCTGGGTGCACGTTTTCCCGGAAGGGTTTGTTTGTCAATTACAACCACCACATTCCAATTCCATGAGATTCTTCCGTTGGGGTATATCTAGAATGGTATTGGAGGCCACAAAACCACCAATTGTGGTTCCAATCTTCACTACCGGTTTTGAAAAAGTAGCACCAGAATCTGCTGCTGGAACATTAATTGAAAGATATTTACCACAAAATTTCAAAGCTGAAATCAACGTGACAATTGGAGATCCAATAGATGATCTGATAATATTCAAATTTAGAGATGAATGGTTGAAACTTTGTAACAAATATTATGACCCACTGAATCCTACAGATTTGAGCAGAGATTTGAAATTCGGTGAAGAAGCCAAAGAGTTACGTAGTAAATTAGCTCTGGTAATCCGTGACAGTGTCAAATATATCAGAGATGAAGTGCGTCATCTTGACAAAGAAGACTCGAGATTTTCCAGTGTAAAATTCTGGGAAGCTTACACTAAAAGTGAGGGTGCATCTGCTCCAGATGTCAAATTTATCGGACAAAATTGGGCTATCAAGAGATTGCAACACCATTTGAAGCAATACGATGAAGAAGGTAATGAAATTGTTGATCAAAAATCAGCTGTCAAATCGAATTGAACTATTTTCTTGTATAAATTTTCAGCATATAAATAATATAAACCAAATAGGTTTGACTTTTGGCGCGATAACTAAATTTTGTTTGTAATAGTTGTCATACTTAGTCCGCTTTAAGCAAAAAGCAGATGGATAGATGTAAGTATATTTTTGATTCCCCTCGAGAGCGAAAGAAAAATAAAAAAAAAAATATCGACATCATATCGATCCACCTCAGATTGTGATCATTCTTGACATACTTATATACTTACATATATAAACACCGATCAAGTCAGAGCCATTGGTTAGATCCATTCTTCTCTCTTTATTTATACATCTATTTATATATTTATCTCTTTATTTATTTATTTATTTATTTATTTATTTATTTATTTATTTTATTTCTTTGATTTCAGTTCTCAATTCCTATTATTTCCAATCTATATCAACTATTTATTCTTCTTATTTATTCATGAATGCTTGATAGCCAATGATGCTCCGTCCCTTCAAACTCAAGTTCTCACTGCTTTTGACTGGACAGATTGCTAGATCGACAGTGGGGTATGGGCCCGCTGTGGTGATGTGTTGTCAGAGAAGTTCGTTTCATGAGTCTAAAACTGCTCAATATGCTGATTGGTCATTCAGCAAGAAGGTGAAGAACAAAAAGAGCAAAAAGAAACAAAAGCCAATCCCTGTTATCGTGGACTCTATAACATCTAAATCAACTTTAGACGACACAGTACTACTGTTGAAACAGTTGTACAGATTGGATACGGAAACCGTTGTGTCGAAGATTTCCAAAATGAAGAAATTTATATTCCAGATCATTGACAAGTCTGTGGATCATCAAATTTCACAAGACCATCTTTCATCTGTGGATGATGCTGTATTTTTTATATCGAGAAATTGCAACGATTTGACAAAGATATTTAGCGATGAAGAAATGATAAGCATTTTAACTTCATGTACTCCAAGTTTGACCATTTCACAAATTCGTGCCCATAACTTCATACCAAAGTTTTATTCACTGTTGTCAAATTCACAGACTTACAAAGATAATCCTAAGAAAAGAATGCAAATAGTTTCGATTTTTATCAACTTTCTATGCATTTCAAAAGATCGATCTCACTTTCGAAGATTTGCCGACTCTTTTTATTCCCAATATCCTGACCAATTTGATGAATTGATAGCCATCTCAACAGAAGCTCTTCATAAAAATACTCCAGATATCGGGAGTGTGTTGGTCTTGACTAAATATTGCGGTTTTGGGTCTGATCATGTGAATCTAGTGTTGTTTGATTTAATTATTGAGTCACTCGAAGTGAGTCTGTCTGAAAATGAGTCCAAAAACTTGGAGTCAAATATCAAACAGATAATTCTGTTTGTTGGGAAAAAACCCGGGGAACAGCAATTAGTCCATTTCCATGTTAGTTTGTTGAAGTTTTGTTCAGAACACGAGCTTTCTAATGTTATAAACGTTTTGTTAAGCATGCCTTCTATTCGCAGTTGTCAAATAGAGACGAAAAATTCCGACACCAAACTTTGTGATGAATTGATGATGATTTGTATGAAATACCACAATTGTCAAAATATCTGTAGCAAGATGCCAAAAAGCAATTACTCTGAAAATATGGCAATGTTGTGGGATTTATATCGTTTCAAAGGTGACAATTTTGCAAAATTTGCGGAGTCTTGGAATCCATTTTGGAGCAATAATGCCAATATTGAAACATATAACCAAATGTTACAATGCTGTATGTATTCGGACAAATCTCATGACTTCATCGATCATTTTGATGATTATTTCCAAGAAGAATTTGGCATTTTCAAAAATGTTGACTCTTACAACATGTTAATTAAGAACTCATTGGCAAATGACAAAATTGAAGAGGCAGTGGTTCTTTTCAACAACTCTGTGGAATCTGATTTCATAGATTGGGGTAAGGAGGAAGATGGGAAATTTATGGGGACCCTTTTCAAAATGTTTTCCAAAGTTGTGGAAAATGAAGAAGATTTGACAAAAGTTCATGTGTTGTATAACAGAGTTAGAAGTTTTGGGGAAATTTTGGATAGAGATTCTATGAGTTCTTATTTTAGCAAACTTGTTCAGAAATTCTACGTTGGAGATGCTTTAACATTGATGGAGAGGGAGTTACCTTTTGATGGTGATGATGATGGAGAGTCCAAATTGACAGCAGCTGATTATCCTATTGTATATGAGACTCTTATCGAATTCATATTGAACTTCAAAGATGATATTCTGGTGAATGAAGAATGTTATATCAAGTTGGATAAGTTTTTTGCCATCATATATGATGACTACTACCATCTAATGAGTAGATTCTGTGATCTTAAAGAGCCTAAATTGGCATATGAGATATTTGCGACAATGAGACGGTATGCTAAGAAGAATTTGATCGCTCCACCAAATGAAAAGATGTATATCTTACTCTTCGAAAAATTTGGACAAATGTTATATTCTGAGGGAATTCATAAATTACACTTGTTGTTAAAAGTTGATATGAACGTGACACCTGATATCAATCTATTGAACTCTGTATTGGAGAGTTTTACCAACATTCAAGAGTTACTCAAAGTGCGTGATGTGTTTGATGTGGTCATGTCACTCCCACTGGATCGTGGAATGAACTCTAGAACGGTTTCAATCATGTTGAAATGTCAAACCTTCACAACTGTGTTACAAATGCGTAATTTCTGGAATAATCTTTCTGTATTGAATTACTTCCCAACCAGGTTCAATTACAAGCAGTATTTGATCGGACATTGTTATCATGACTGCTTTGAGGAACTGATCAACTTGATCTCCCTCTGGGAAGAGCAAAATGAGTTAGAAGTGGATGCAGATATCTTACAAACGTTGTTCAACTATACACCTTCTTTAGAGGGGAAACTTGAAATTGCAGAATTTGCAGAAAAGAAGTATAAGGAAATTTGGGATGATGTGAAACGAAATGGAGAGCTCATAGAAGAGGAAGATGAGTGTCCTCCGTTGATTCAAACTGCTAGAGAGGAGTTGCTTTTGTTGAATTAATGATAATTTCATGAACTATTTATTTATCTACCTTATTTATTTTATTATTTATTTATTTACTTATTTATTTTTATTTTATACATGCCCAATTATTTCACATTACCACCATTAGTGAGGGTGTTGAGGTGTTTGATTGGATTTCTTGTATTTTTTATTCATCTTTACTTTTTCTATTTTTTTACCATATTTTAAATGGGTTTGATATTTTTTACCAAATTATATATCTATTTATTTATCTATCTAACTTATTTATCTACCTATTCTGTTTACCGTATTTTAAGACAAGTCACATACTACACACTCCCCATATCTTGAGTATTTTTATGGAGAGCTTCTGTTGAGATGGCTATCAATTCATCAAATTGGTCAGGATATTGATTTTGCAATATTTAGGTATGAATGTTAATCATATCCTTTGTTACAGATGAATCTCATTTATTTATCTTTTTCTTGTTCCCCTTTTATTGTTCTTAGGTAAATTCACCACCATTTAGAAGTTTTAATTTTTCAAAGATCCATAATCTTCTCTTCTTTGATAGATAAAAATTATTACCTTCCCTCTTTTATAAGAACCAGACTAAAAAAGCTCAAGTTATTACAAAGTTTTCCAATTTAAAAAGAGAATTTGGATTACACTGTGATAGATACTTCACATAAGTTAATCAGCTTATTTTTATTTTACTATGATATATATTTCACATAAAATAATCAGCTTATTTACCTGCACTTTGCACCAAATCCAAAAATTTCTCTTTCGAAATCTCATTTATTAACTCCTCCTTTCTATCAGCTCCCAAAGATTTTTCATTAGATATGGCCTTCAGTGACGAGGTTTGTGTCAACAATACTGCATTGAACAACTTGACCACACCTCTTTGAGCAATCTTCTTGAACAGTTTCTCCTTCAGTAAAGTTTCTCTAGCAATAGAATCTTCCGTAGGTAACAAGTTCTTGACTCTATTTGAATTCAACTTCAGTTTACGTTCCAGGTTAAGCAAACGACGTGCTTTCTGTTCCAATTTATCATCTTCGAATTTCTTAATGGTCTTCTTCGATCTTACCAAAATAGGATCAGTTCTGTCATATTTCTTCAATTTTGAACCCAAGATGGCACTCACTGCAGTTGAGAACGATTGTGATCCATCGTCCTTGTTTTTGTGTTTTTTCAATTTTGGTATTTCATCTTCTTCATCCTCGGACTCTGAGCCAGTTTCAGAGTCTGAATCATCAGTGCTTACATTATCTATATCAACTTCATCATCTTCATCTTCATCTTCTTCTTCTTCTGAATCGGACTCACTATCTTCTTCTTCTTCTGAATCTTCTGATTTATTTGAGTCTGATTCTGGGTCTTCAGCATGCTCCCTAGGCACTACTGGTCTGGATTCAGTCGTCTTTGCCTTTGAGTTGCTGAGCCTCTGCTTCTTTGTTATTACTTTAGCCATTTTGATCAATCAATTTCTTTATTTGAACTGTCAACAATTATATAATTGTCATTTATTTATTTATCTCTTCACACTGAAATTTTTTTTTTTTTTTTTTTTGCTCTCCTGCGAGGAGTAATTTTTTATCAAGTTGTAAAAAAACGAAAAGAGAAAAATTTAACAGATGAGGTAGTGTTCTCTTGCACAACTAATGTTGATATAAGGATGGGGCAAGGGAAAATATAATTCATGGGCGCAGGTCACGGACAAGACAAGGCATACACATACATAATAGATAGATAGATAGATAGATAAATAAATAAGTTGATAATAAATATTAAATAAAAAAGACATTATACAGCGAACTAGTCATTATCGCATTCTCATTATAATCACAGCACAGTGAGTCACAAAAAATAAACTAAAAATTTTCTCCTTCATTGATTCTTCTTTCTTCCACTGTATATAGGTAATTGGAACCCTTTGAAAGTGATGTAAGAATTTTCCTTTGTAGCCAAACCAGCGTAAGCGTTATACCACGAGATAAAAGCGGTAAAGATACCAAACCCACCTCCAGCTCTTGAACATTTGTGAGAAGGTGCTAATTCACCGATGGCTAACAATAAAAATGTTATATCTAAGAACAGAAACAAGGAGAAGAAGGCAACGGTAGATTTCATAGTGGCAAAACAAAGCATAAAGGTGAAAATGGTCCAACCTATAAGGAAGAATCCTATACCAACTTGAAGTGATCTAGGATCATCTTCATATGCGGCGGTGATACCAAACCATGGAATGTTGATGGCACCAAATGACATCCAAAATCCTCCATAACTTGACAATGCCAAGGCACCAAATGTATTTTCTAAAGCCATCTCCCACATTCCAGATAACAATTGAATTAAACCCCCATAAAACATGGCTAAACCAACAACAATATTTGAAGTAGTCATACCCATTGCCTGGGCGTTACACAATGACAAGACAAATGTACTCAAGGCAAAAGCTGATAAACCTAATGGAGCAGGATTAGCAAATTTTCTAGAAGGTGCAGGTTGTAAACCTGCAGTCATGGTACCACCGAATGCACTCACCAATTCATGTCTATAGTACTTATTATTACCAATTTGGATTATCTCATCACCATCTCCTTGGGCGGTAATTCTAGTAACACCATTCAGCGTGTGATTTCCCGAATGAACATCTTCAAAGTGTTTATTGGAGATTTGCTTTTCAATATCATCCGTCTCACTATGTGAGTCCAGGGCTTGGTTACCTGAATTGTTGTAAGTATGGTCGCTCATTATATTTTTTTTTTTTGATTTATTTCGTTTATGTACCTGTGTATTTTTGATAGATTTTGATGTAATTTAATTTAATCTTTGTTTGCGATTTATTTCCTTTTTGGCACACTTGCTTCTGTGGTGTGGTTTTTATTAAGTAAGTAATAAATAATACAATATAAATAATAAAGTAACAAAGAAACGGACGGAGAGTAAAGAAAAAAAAAACCAAAAGACTAAGTGTAGATCCCTAGATATATATATATATATATATATGTAGATCTATATAAGAATACAAACGCCATCCTATGAGGAGCTGACTAACAATAAGAAGGAGGATTAGAAAGATGAGGGTGTAATCCACAAAAAGAGATGATGGTGATGTTAAAAAATGAAATTGAGGGGCTATTTCCTAATTTTAATTTATCTTGTGGGTTTACACTACTTCATTTGGCATAATTTCTTCTGTCTTAACTACTTTAGAATCATATCATCATCCCTGGTACTGAAAAGTCGTTCGTACCACATTCTCCTCAAACGGCAAGGCACTACTAAGCTTTCTGATGACCAATCAAAATGACAACAGTCATCAATCATCGGACTTCGAGAAAAATTGTTTCCCTGAATGATAACAATTGTTACATACACGCACTACTACTTGTCGTATGTTTTTTTTTTTTTTGCTAGTTCGATATAGGTGGTTTATGTGCTTCAAAAAAGAGATGCTATAAATCAAATCCCTTTAACCTTTTATTTGATTAGAAAGAGTGATGCTCAGGGTATCATTTGAGATGTGATATTCCATTTTGCACCACTTTAGTCTCTTTTGATCATCTTAAAAATAATCTCCTCATAGATTACGTAGATGGCTGGAGGTTATCTTGTAGACCCGCTTTTTGTTTTTTCACCCTCTCTGGTCTCTTTTATTAACTCTGTTTACAAAAAAGTTTAAACCGACCATAGTGCCGGCATAACGGCAATCTTATATAGATTACTTTTTTTTTCTCCCTATTGTAAGAGAAAAGAGGGTCAACGAAAGGATGATAAATAATAAATAATACGGAAATAAGAATTAGTACGTTTTCGGTTCCGAGAGTACGAGTGGTGCAGACACCAGAAGTTAGGGAACAAATAATGACATACATGTATTACAAGACATATACAGAGAGGATTGATTTTGAGAGTGGTGGGGTGGAGATAACATATTTGTTGTTGCATACCCGTATACATATTTGTCTTCTCTTTTTGTAGCAACATACCTATATATCTATCTATCTACATGGCTGATTGTGAGTGAGCCAGATATGATGAAGATGATGATGGTTTATGAGCAAGATGTTGATTTTCTTAATCCTTCTCATTCACTCACCTATTCTGCGTTGATTAAACTGATGTCATGAGTCCAAACAAGGCTATTTTTTTAAAAAATTCTTATTCTTAATTTGAATGACATTATGTGTTGCTTTGTTATCCATCTACTCCTTATAGTTATTTACATGGAATCACATTCTTCATGACAGTGATTAAACAATCCTCGTTCTTCGGTATCAGAGAATCAAAAAGGCTGATTTCTAACAAAGATTCTATATTTAGGTGGCGTGATACAAGAAAAAATGATAATGATCGTGATGACAAGAGATTTTAGCATCAACTCTGGTGGGGGGTTTATATTAATTAATTGATTGGCTTGTCCCTTTTCACCGGTCTTGTTATTTCACTCTCTAATACTTTGAATGGTTTTTTTGCAAGGCAAACAATTTAAGGGTCTTCTACATCAAACTCCAATCACCTCGACTTGCAATACGTTGATTTTTTCTTCAACTCATATCTCTTTTACGAAATGTATTATATCAAGAGTTCAAGTGAATGATACACATCATATCTACAACTCTATCACTCCAATAATTTGGTCCCAGTGTAAAGCTGATTGTTTAGTTAGGCAATTAATTAATTGAGCTCTAGAGCTTAGGGGGGTTGCAGCGCAAACATAGACACATGTGAAACTATAGATCAGGGACTTCTGTAAGTGTGAGTCATTGTATTAATACAGTAGATCTTTATTTAATACACTATAGAGATATAGTGAATCTTCTAATGAACCACACTTTGCTGAAAGTATTGCTTGTATCACAAGGGGTGTCTAAAATGGTCTCTGTGTGATATTACTCTTCAGCTGAGGTTCAAGAACAACTTCAAAAATACATTCTGATATTTTAATAAATTTTTTTCTTATGGAGATTGCTTGTTCATCCAATATCATTCTGCTATGGGCTATCAAATTCAATAGTAGTAGTACACTTTACCATTTTGTTGGTATATACCAACCAACCCCTGTCAATATCACTCTACATTTCTCAGTACGTAAAAAGTAACCGCACACACGTGAAAAAACAAAACACGCACACATAGAAAAAAATCGTTATCAAACCGCTATATTTTTACACCACCACATTAGCAGCACCTGATTTGATTCCAAGTCTAAAGAGAACAACTCAATTTGAATATGGAAAGCGGTCCTAAGAACAATGCATCACTGAGTCCTATATTTGATATAGAGAGAAGGGTACGACATCGAAGAGAAAAGAAAGGAGTAAGGCAACCATTATCTGAGATCTCCTCTCCTTCTTACAACATATCTAAACAATATCCATCTAATCTGTCAAAAATCCATTCAAAACAATTGTTAGTGTCACAAACAAAGAGAGTGAATCTTTCTGATTTGATTAAAAAGAGCAAACATGTTGCTACCAAGAATGATGATGCTGATGAAAATTTCAACTCGTTAACACATGGTAAAATTCCAACAACAACAACAACAACAAAATCGTTATTTGATGTTGCCAAAAAATCGCAATCCAGAAGGAGTAGATATTCACCTATCGATGAGGATCTGCCACAACAATCCCATAAGCACCCTATCTCAGAGATTAATCTCCCCGCTGCCAAAATCTCTTCAACTTCTCTGTTGAAGAATGTTGATCTGGGCCTTCAGAAAACTTATCTGCCGTTCGTCGCTCCATCATATGATTTGAAGTCAAGAGAAATGACTTCGATGACAAATCAAGCGTTGACAGAGTATAGATCATGTGTCAGTTGGTTTGAAGCGACCGATTTCAAGTATATAATAAGGACCGAGAAACTGAGTGATGTTGATGATGATGATGATTCTTGTTCACGGATCAATAGGATCAGTAAATTGAATGAGTTCACTTTTATTGCTGAATTGTCACTAGTTGGACGAGATGGAGAGAACGATTCCGAGAGAGTGATGCTGGTGGTGGTGTTGCATCGCTTGAGACAAAACCAAGCCATGGAGTCACATTTCTTCAGCGATGAACAATTTCATAATTTGGTAGGTAAGAAGATAGTTTTAAATGTTGAAGATGGTGTATTGGAAACTGATAAAAATGCAGAAGTACCGTGTTATATGAAGTGGCAGATCTACATTGATTAAGTTATGATCAACAATCACATCGCCTACAACCCCCTAAAAAATTGAAGTTGATTACTAAAGGTATATTTATATATTATTATTAAAAATGAAAATTATAATACGCGTAATTTCAAGTTAATAAATAATATTAATATTAATTATTAATTGAATTTCAAATAGCAAAAGAATATCAGATTACACAAGACATACATATTCTTCATTTCGACCAACAACTATTCACAATCTTAAACAAACTAACATGACTGACAAGAAAAAAAATTTCAATTAATCAATCAATCATTTATTTATTCTGATTTCTCATCCTTATCTTCCAGAACTTTGACAAAGCTCTCTTTTAATTCCTCTGCATCTTCTTGAACATTTTCTTTGATTTCTTCTTCATCATCTTTGATCTTTTGTGATTTATCAGTTTTCTTACTAAATTTTGACATGATTGTCTCTTGTAAATGTGGATATGTCTTCAATATCAAAAAAGAAGCTCCAACAACAACCAGTGTTGTGGCCAAAGCCGTTATCGTTCTGTTTGGTTTATTAAATCTTGCCATCACTGCTAATTACTCTGGGTTCGCTCTCTCTTTATTGGTCTCTTTATTTCTCAAGTGTGTTGTTGATACAAATGAAATGGAATTGATTCTTCTTCGAATTGTATCTCTATATCTCTCTCTCTCTTTCACTTCATCTCCTCTCTCACCATTTGATAAGGGCATGTGAGCTCATTTTTTTTTCTCTTTGTAATGGTGTGTATTTTGTCCCAATTAGGAAGGTTGTAACGCGTTTGAGCGAGCGGTTATCCGATCCCCAATCAATCTATCAATCTATTTTATCCGATCTATATATCTATGTTTGTTTATTTATTTATTTATTTATTTATTTATTTATTGTTAAATTCCGCCCAACTCTTCATACCATTTTCAAATATTCTATATGTCAATCCAGATGATTCACTTGGAATGTGGATGAACTTGACACCTAGATCCCGTTCAACGTCTCTATTTCTTGTCTCATCATCGAATAAACACATCTCATCAAACTCAACTCCCATCTTTTCTCGTATCTTACTCAAATGTGTCTTCTTAGTACCTGTGCCCCATTCCATATGATCAAATATTTCAATGGCCTGGATCTGTTGTGATTCAACCTCGTCGATCTTTAACAACCGCAACATCTTCAGAGCCATCTTCGGATCACATGTACGAGATGCTGTACATATGGTCACCTCGGCATCGTGAAGCTCTCGAAGAATCTGGGGAACATCTTTGTAAAATGAAAACTCTTTACCATAACTGTCAATAATTGTATAGTCATCTTTTGATTTTATTGGTCTTGAGATATGGGTATCACACCAAAGTGCTGAAGAGAGAGAGTTGTGTTAGTATAAAAAAATAAAAAGCAATGTCGCAATAGTACCTTAGATAAACTTAACGTACGCCATAAAGTATAGTCGAGGTCAAAAACCACCACTTTTGGATATCTCTTGTATTCACGGGTCATTCTCCAATAGAAGTGACGTGTCCAGGATCTCTATTTATATATTTCCTTGATAGAAATGATGGTTAAAAGGTATCAATCTATCTATCTATCAGCCTCTGTGATTTCTACTTTTTTTTTTTTTTTTTGGTTTCTGCTGAACAGTCATCTCTCTCTTCAACCGGAAGGCAAAAAAATAATTAGGAAATTAATAATTAAATTATGATAGCTTATTATTATTATTCTCAAATACCAATCAAATAACCATCCATCATCAATTACAAGCAAATTATTTCTAATCAAGCATTATAGTTCAATTGATCGAGAGTAGTTAACAGATTGGAAACATGTCTTCATCAGAAACTTTGTTAGGACAGGCAGAGAACAAAGTCTTCTATATTAAACTGAGTTATTTCCCCCCAGATGGTAAAAAAGTTAAGAAATTAATCACCACAGCCGATATTTCTAAAATCATTGATAGAGATGTCTTTGAAAAAGTTTTGAAAAGAGCTTTTTCAATCGATCCTGAAAGTGCCTTGATCGTCCAGAGAAAATCTAGCAAACATAAATCTTTTGTTCCATTAATTGATGTCAAAGACTACGACTCATTGAAGAGGTCATTGACTATTAAAGATACTGTCAAGGTATTTGTTAGAGTTGAAGGATCTACTGAATCTACTTTTGAAACTGCTGCTACTACCAAACAGAATTCTAAAAATGATTTGGAAACTCCTTCGGACAATTCTGAACAGGATTTGCCTCATGGTGACTTGAAAAGACTTGAGATTTCCAAGTTGATTGAGAAATTTGAAGAATTGATCAGACACAATACTTCTAATATTCGTGAATCAATCACTCAGCGTAGTTCTGATATATTTGATTCATCATCCGCATTACCACATGACTTTAGAATTCCTCTTGAACAATTCTTCAACATTGAGAAGTTTAGCAATGACTTGATTACAGAGTTTGCAAATAAGATTGATGAATTATCCGAATTGATTTCTAAAAAAATTAATGATAAGTTGAACCTTGATGAGATTTTGGCAAAATTCCAAAACATTGCTGTTGCACAAGAGGTTATTGCTGGATCCAAACCAGAGGAAGCTACCGAAAAGGATGAAGTCATTCATAACAATGTCTATTGTGATGGTTGTTCTACTAAGGAGAATATTCCAATTAGAGGTATTCGTTATAAGTGTACTATCTGTGATGATTTTGATTTATGTGAAAAATGTGAAAATATCTCAACTGCAGCTCACAATCCTTCACATCCTTTGATCCGTATTAAAGAGCCATTGGCAAGAAAGGATAGATCGAAAATGCTCCATAATATTTCCACCGCCTTTGGAGGACCTGTGAAAGTTGATATTATTAGTGATGCCAATTTTAAACAGCTTGAAGATAAGGCCTATAAATTAGATAACTTGATCGCCCATTTCAAGCAAAACATTGCAGTTGGGGAAGTCTTATCCGAGGATGAAGTTGTATCTTTTTATAAGATGTATGTTGATGAGTACGGTTCCGAGTTTACTAAACCTGTCACTATAAATGAAGAGGTTGCTCTCCCAATCAAAAATGATAATAAAGTTCACTTTAAAGTTATGTCAAAGAACAAAACAATTATCTTGTCCATTGAAAATGGATTACAAAGAGAAATTCCTAAGAACTCGACTATTCTATTATTATTTCAAGATGGTTCAACTTTAGATATCAATACAGGTTCCCATGCTTGTCCTCCTTTGAGTTTAAAACAATTAAACTTGAACCTCAATGATTATGAAAATAAATCAGCTAATGACTTCAACTCCAACAAGAGTCTTGTCGAAGTTGTTATTTTCAACAGTTTAACAAAGTTTTACGTTGAAAGCTATGTCAGTGCCAATAGAGAGTATTTTTTGAAGGAAAATGACTACAACAGCACCTTCAAACAAGCTGAGAATTTTGTCAAATCAAAAGGTTTTGAAGTTTACCAAAAGGATACCGAGGCCGCTGAGAAAGATCTTTTACTTGGTTCCCCAAAATTACATCAATCACTGCTGTCCACTTCTGATTCTTCAATGATGAATTCTACTGTCATTTTGCCAAAATTACCAGTTAGTGGAAATGGTAATGGTGTTTCTAGTAGCGCCTCTTCTATTTCTTCCAAACACTCTACTGAGTCCAAAGTTGAAGATCGTGAAGCTTCTACTGAGTCCAAAGTTGAAGATCGTAAAGCTTCTACTGAGTTCAAAGTTGAAGATCGTGAAGCTTCTCCAGAGCTCGAATTTATCAACGTTAACAACGATGGTGATGTTAGTATGACTGAGGAAGAAGATGAAGATTTTGATGATGGCGACACTGAAAGCTTTGCTGAAGGTTACGAAATTTTGAGCACAAGTTCGTATACTGCAGATGATTGAATTTAGTTTGTCTGGTACTCTGGTGGGTGAGAGGTTGCGATATATTTTCATTTTTTATTTGTTAGGTTTTTTTAATGGTTTTCATCTTATTTCGTTGGCTTTTATTTTCTCTGTTTTTTTTTTCTTTTGCTTTTTTGTCTTGCAATGCAAGCCAACTCATACCCCAGAGGTTATGTTGATATGTAAGTATGTTAATTTTTCAATTCTATTATTTTTCAACGTGTGTTGTAGATTCATCCTTAAAGTGGTTTCTTTCAATCGTCTACTTGGGGTGGGGCACAATTTGCTATTAATAAACAAATTGGTTCGACGAAGAAAAAAAATTAAATTTGAAATGAAATGAAAAAGTGTAATTGAATTGATCGATTCGAAGATACATACCGCATGGAGCACACGCAAGTGGAAAAAAAAATACAAAACAGGCACACAGAATAAATTAGAAGAATCAATATCCATTGATTTATATATATATCATAGTCACATAATACGTAAAGAGCTATGTCATCAATTGATAGCACCATAGAAAAGACTAGTGTGAATACAGTGAAACTGAAGGAGAACGATGAGACACAGATCAAAGAGAAATGTTTAGATCTTCAGAAGAAAATAAGTCAAGTTGAAACTGATACTTCGCTGTTATCGTTGGCGATATCGAGATCCACAAGGACGATTAAAAGATTACGCACGGAATATCTGATTCTTTTGGAACTGTTGGAGAGGAAATCAAAGGCTCTTTCTTCAGTTACAGGAAATGATGAATCTCAAACTGTATCATCACCTGAGTTAGAGCTGGAGGAAATAAATACCTTTTTACAAAAATCTATATCGAAATTATCATCAAGACAACATTGGTCGCATGTGGGTGGCTCTAAGAGAGGAAATAATCTTTCTACTAAGAGAGGTCCAAGGAAGATAAAAGATCCAAATTTCCCGAAGAGACCAACAAATGCATACTTGTTATATTGTGAAGGTGAGAAGGAAAGAGTTAAAACATTGCCTCTTGAAGAACAGGAGAAGATAACAGATTTATCCAAGCATTTGACAGAGGGTTGGAAATCTTTGGATGAGGAAGGCCGGAAGCCTTATTACAAGATCTATGAGCAAGACAAAGAAAGATTTGCCAGAGAGTTAGAAGAGTATGAAAGAAAGAAAAAATTGGAAGAAGACTCAACGATAAATGGAACGCCACAACCTGCCATTGCGGATACACCTGAGATGGAAGATGAAGACCTGACTGTCCATCCAGTAGTAAAGAAGATCAAACTTGAGCAATCCCTGCTTTCTACTGCTTCTCCTCAACAATCTGTATCACCTACTGCCACACCTGTTCCTTTGGTAAATCCAGAAGCAGAGGAGGACCAGACGAGAAGAGAAGAACATGAAGAGGATGCTGGTGACGAAGATGATGATGAAGAAGATCTGGAGGAAGAGGAGGAAGAGGAGGAGGAAGATGAAGATGACGAAGATGGTGATGTAGCAGAAACAACATTAGCCGCCACTGACAACATTGCGGAAGACGATGAGGATGAAGATGAGGAGGACGAAATGGTAGTGGATGAAGATCCAATTGCGGACGATGATGCCGATCTAGGTCTGGATGAAGATGAATCCGATGCCGGTGGTAGTACTGCCGCTGAGGCCACTAGCCCTCTTCTGCAATATGACGAGATTGAAGTTGAAAAATCATTGGATTAAATCAAATTATTGGTATGTTTGCAGATATCTACATGTTGTCTCAGCCAAGGCGGAGCTTAGTCCTGTCGTGGAAAAATACAGATAGTTCTGTGGTGTTGAGGAATTGAAAGAAAGAAAGGAAAAAGAAAATGATCTACACCACAAATGAAAAACAGTTTCAGGCTTCCCTTGGAAGAGGGCTAACCAAATGAATAAAAATGTGTATTTATATCTATTAATTTTAAGAGTAAATTATCGAGCTTCGTTCAACTTCATTTGAAGAAAGAAATTAATTCACGGGGCTCTGTAGTTCCACAATTGTATAAGAGTTTTGATATATATCGGAGGTTAGAGAGTTGATGAGTAAGTTTTTCAACCTTTTCATACGAAACTGAATTCGGTTGTATTATTAAATTCTGACTTGACCAGATAAGGATATTTTTGCAACATTATATTATTTACATTCAAATTTCTTCAAAAATAAATGTTGATCTGGTTGAAGCAATTTTTTGTCCTTTCGAATTTTCTTCATCTTATCTCATTTACAGGCTAACTGAAGACTTTCAGATCAACTTTCTTTCCAGTTTAAGAGCCAACTATCACTTATTGTTGTGATCAAACTTGTCCGAATTCTTCAATGTTTTTACATAAACTTTTGTCAATTTAACAAGTCACTGGTAAAAGTGAAAAGACTACTAAGGGAAGCAATGGTCGATTTATTGAGAATGAATATATCTAATTCTTTACATTATACTTTGAAAAGGTTTATTCGATTATGGCTGATTCCTTTATACAATTTAACACCAATCTACTTACATAGCAAAGGATGATCATATCCAGGATAAAGAATAACCTTAAAAGTTTTAACGAAAAATATTGATGTTTACTCTCACAAAATGGAAGCCTTTTCATATTATTCGCTCTCAATGATAAAAATTGAAAATTTCACAAAAACATTTTACTTTCAAAAAAGTGTTAGAATATTGGGCAAATGCCTTCATGAGGCATTAGCTCTAAAGTTATATTTCACTAAGTTATTCCCTGGTTAGTGGATACGGGTGGTAATGATCAACGTTAATGTTATATTTAGATAATGACTTTTATATAGTCGTAGAAGTATCCTCGATCTATATCCTTACCAAGGTCGAAGAGAATTATAATATTTGTTTAAAGTATATCTGATTTTTTTACAAGTACAAAGAGTTTATTGTTATGTATATCTATAAGCTTTATCTCTTGAGAAAACTAAACCCGCCTGTTAAGGTCGATGTTGCACTCTATTCTCATCTAAAAGTGATCAAGCATCAAAATCAAATCAAATATGGATTTATCATCAAAATCAAATCAAATGGATTTATTAAAAAATGTGTCACGTGATTTGACTTATCCTAATATCAGTATGGTTTTAAATAATATTTTTATTGTCGTTAAATGCCCTTATGGCCAAGTGGTAAGGCACCGCACTTGTAATGCGGCGATCATCAGTTCAATTCTGATTGAGGGCACTTAATTTTTTTGCAAATTTAAAAAGCTTAAAAAATAGTGACTTGCCTGCAGAATTCGCTCTGACTTTCAGGATTCTTTTATGTTATGCGTAGTTACTTTCATGAACATTCTATCAAATATCTTTACAATTTGGTTGTGCAGAAAATAAGTTGATCTAACATACCGTTGCAGTTACCCCATGTGCGCTTGATTTGTTCTGAGGGGCCAAAAAAAAAAATACATCATGCTAAAGAGCAAAACATTTATTGAACACTTTCTGACATCAAACTAATAAGTCTGTATTAAAAGAAAACAGTGGTGCTCTGTATCAAGGCGGGCATAAGTTGTTATTAGCCCCCAAAAGTGGGTTCTTATTGCTTTATCATCTTACCAGGAGCGCATAATAAATAAAAGAGCCGCATAATAAACATCTCCCTGTTGTTGGAAGTTCCACAATATCTCAAAACTTGACTTCAGCAGACTTAGTAGCAGAGCTTATTTTGTATGCACTTTTACTATTGAAAGCTTCTGTCAAGTTTAAATAACATCAATTATCCTGGGTAAAGAGAGGCCTCATTCAGCGTAGCCGTTAAAATCAATTTCCAAAAAAAATCTATATTAGTGTTGAAATGCCAACTTATAACCATATCATTGATCTGGAAGAGTTTTGCGAGCAAGCATATGACTTGAATCTCACCTTTGGAGAAAACGTCCATGATGAGTCTCTCCATATCGAAGCTGCACCTCTTCTAAATCTAGAAATGGATTTAATTCTACAGCTGGCATCCATGGGTCACCTTCAAGATCATTACTCGTGCGATGATAGTGCGCTGGAGTTTCGCCCTTTAAACAATACAAGTATTTTTCCCAGCAGTGAAATATTATCGATTGATGAGTTTGAAGAATGCACACAAGAAACTTCACAATATCAATGCGGTTGGGAGATAAATACTGAGCCTAAGGCACTTCCAAAAAGACAATGTTTGGAAAAAACTTTGTCTGATCCACACATAACCAAAAAAGCTAAAATTGAAATTTTGAAGGCTGATGATCAAGATATCTATAGTAAAATGTACTTTCAGGTAACGACAAAAATGATTTGTCCACAAAAAATATCCGCCGCATGCAAGAGGATATACGATGAGGAGTTTCCCTTAATTGAGAAACAAGAATTTTTAGCGGTCAAGGCAAGAAAGGTACACAATGATTATGAAGCTGGTTTTCAACCAACAAAAAATAAATGGCTCCCTAGTTCCATCTCAAAGTCAATTGGACAGGAAAAGCATAATCTTTTTTCAAGTGCGAAATCATTGTGTGGAATAATAAATTTCAGAACTAAAGGTGCATGGAAAAGAAGGTCTTCCATAGAAGCTAAGCAAATTAGGAAGGCCTTGGAGAATCGAAAACTTGAAAAACTTAAAACAGACTTAAAATAATTGCTTTGGTATATGAGTTCTTTTATATAATTTTGATTCCTTAAATATATTCCCTCAACTGCCTATACAAGCACAGCACAGCACACCCCTTTCAATTTTGCTGTGTCCAAAAAAAATTGCCTTCAATCAGATTCGAACTGATGATCTCCTCATTACTAGTGAGGTGCCTTACCAACTTGGCCATAAAGGCTTAAGATGGGAGATTTCAGTCTTTTTCCATATAAGTTAAATGCATTTTGACAAGTCACGTGATTAGATTTTTCCCCATATTTGATTTGATTCCCGATGATACTTTACTGTTAAAGCTCTCCTGAGCTTTTTTCCTTAGCTTCTAGTTGCCACATCACCGCTAAGATTTATATTTTACTATTTTATATAGTCGTTATATGGCCCTCTGGGTTATATATTATTTTTTTAAAAAATATAAAGAGTTTATCATTTTCAATTCCTTCTGTTTCCCATATTTTGACATCATTATAGTGAATTAATGTACTTTTATCGATCGAATAGAGGAAGTCATTTGCCTCATAGATGACTGTTATCCACCATCTCAACCTCGTTCAAGACAGGAATCGGGCAAGCAACCGATAAGAAAAGGGTAAATCACGAAAGAACCAAAAGAGGCAAATATGTGTTACGTAGAGTAAAACGTATAACAGAACGTATTAGTAATACTTAAATATAACTTCTCCTTAGTTTCTCCATCTTCTTTCAAGATTTGTAGATGAATCATAATGTAAATGATTTCTTAACCGTTTCATAAACATCATCTTAACATACGATAAAAAATTTACCTCCAAGACAATCAAATCAAAAAATAACTTAAAAGCTATGATTTAATTATCTTGGTTGGATTACTCAACATGAAAACTTTTAAATTTCGGAAAAGCTCAAAGTGTAGAGAGAAATAATTTCAGTTTTATCCTTCACAACCTCAGTTTCCTCTATTAGTAGGCTGGAAATGTTCTTGCAATTTACATCCTATAGTATTACCGATTGATGACTAGAATAGTAATCTCCTTTGTTTTTCTTTTTAAATTCCATATTTATCCCTGATGATTGATTGTAAATAGATAACAATTGGATTAGATGAGTTATTCGAGTTATTCCGATATGCATGCCAAGAGATAATAACAATAGTGGAGGTGGAAAAAAAAAAAAAGAAAAAAAATAATTTTATCTCCCTTTGTTTTCTATGAAAAAAAGTAATAACAAAGAAATAATAAAGTAAAAAAAAAAATTAATCAGAGCTCATCAGGCTTGCTCATCGCATATATTCAAGCAAGTCATAGTCCATCATAAAGGAAGGGCAGGGTTTTTACTTTCTATACTATTCGCAATCAAGGGAAGTTTACATAATCTTGTACTTTTTATCAATTTCAAGCTCTTTGACTTTGCTATGCCAGATCCTCGGTAGTAAGGACCACGAAAACAATACTGACACAGTTGAATGAATACAAAGATCAGATTTGTATAATAATAATGTCCCATTCAATAAAGGATCAAGTACCTCCTTATTCTCAAACTGTCGATGATGAAAAACTGAAAAGTAATAGAAGAATTGGAGATTTTGTACAGGACATAGAACAGTCCAATTCTAAAGAAGTTGGAGCTCATGCAGATATAGATGTCGATTATAAGGAGAAAAAATACTATGCAGATATTTTGAATTTGAACGGTTGGTCAGTAGATCAGCTAGCGATCCAACCAGGAGAGCATAAATTCAGAATGTGGTTTTTGATAAGCTCTTACTTTCCATTGATAGTGGGGACGATCGGTCCTTTATCAAATTTAACTAACATTGTTTCATTAATTGATAGCTGGAGAATAAACAAAATAACAAACGAAAAAGTGAAAGATTATCCATGGCTTTTAAAATTGAATGGAATTTCAGTCATGTTTGCATTGATTTCTAATGGATCTCTTTTGATGAATACCAGAAGGAAAATGCGGTACACGGTTAGTCAAATTATCTCAATATCTGGCTGGTTTATCGCCGCAACCATTTTGATGGTCTTAGTAATAGTTGGTCATCAGTCATATTTCCATGATAATAAGGAGTATTCGCCCTCTCAGGGGTTTTGGTTTGCTGTAATAACTGTAGTACTATATTATTCATGCTTTGTGGTATTAGTGATGAATGAGATGGGATTTTTGTTGAAGAAATATCCCCCGGTATTCAATATTGATGATGTTCAAAAAAATTTGATGGTTTTGGTGATTATTTTGATGATTTTCTTAATTTGTGGGTCTGCAGTATTTGCAAGTTTGATGAACACTCATTATGCTGATGCATTATATTTTGTGGTAGTGACGATATTGACTGTGGGGTTGGGAGATTTCGTCCCATACAACCCAGGTGGAAAAGTTTTGATTTTGATATACAGCGTTATTGGCTTACTTTTATTGGCTCTTATAATTTCAACCATAAGAGAGCTAGTCATATTTTCTTCATCATCAACATTTACTTGGAACAGAGTGCAAAAGCTGAGATCTAAAAAATTGCAAGAACTTACTGATAATAACATTAGGCTTACAGATGAAGAATCTTTTCGATTGATGATGCAGGTTCACCGTACCGGATTGGTTCATGAAAAAATAAAGGAATTGATCACAATATTAAGTGTATTTACTGCTTTTTGGCTTCTTGGAGCTGTAGTCTTTTGCAGGGCTGAGTCATGGGATTATGGCACTGCATGCTATTTCTGTTTTTTATGTTTGGTGACCATAGGATATGGTGTACCAAGCCCGAAATCAGCTGCTGGAAAAGCATTTTTCGTTGTTTGGGGATTAGGAGCAGTGCCTTTGATGACAATGTTAATTTCCAATATTTCAGACATATTGTTTGCATCTTTGAAAGATACGGACAATTACTCATTCTTGGATCCTACTTTGGAATTGATATCGAATACATTGTCTCTTATTGGACGTTGTGTGAAGTGGTTTCAGTACAAAGTTGAAAATTTGTTTTGCAAAGGAGGAGGAGGAGGAGATACCATTAATCCTTTTAATGAACGAAGTATGCATACAGAAAGATCTATTTTTGAAAATGATGCTCAGGAATACATAGGGACTTCTATTCCTGATTTGCCTCCAAATGCTTCAAAGACAGCAAGAGATATAAGGAATGTGCTTGAAATGACCAAAGAGCTCCGTAGAATGATTATTATTTCAATCGAAAATCCTAATAAGAAATTTCCTTACGAAGACTGGAGTAAGCTGTTTAAAGCTGCTGGTGATGATGATAAACTTCAACATGACAACTTTTGGGTAAGCGAGGAATCACCATTCAAATTTCCTTTTATGCAAAGCCATTTTTTTGAATTCAAATATCTTCTTGCTATAGATAATAAACTCAAAAAGATTATAGAGGATTCCGAATTGGATAACACCGGGGCAAACCTTACACATAGAAAAGTTTTTGAGTCTTCGTCAAGGAATTCCTCAGAAAGAAGCAGTACATGAATGCCAAAAAAAAAAAAAATTAGTTATAGAAGGACATTAATAAATTATTGAATTATTGCATATATTTATTCTCCGTTATTTTAATCAATGTAGTAATCCAATACCTTCCCTTGAGTTCTAACCAGCCGCTCGTTCAAACCTAGGTTAATCCAGTCATCTATAGAATTTGCTTTATAGATTTGCAATCTGTTACCAGATAAGTGGTAGGCTTTCTTCAAAGCAGCTTCTAAAGCAGTTTCAAAATTGGGTCCAAACAAATCAACTGTTCGTTCACATTCATTCATTATCCATTTCAAAATATTAATGGAAGCAGTTATATCAAATGGAGAGACTATAATCTGCTGTTTTATTTCCATATCTTTTGCATGAGAAAATTTTAACTTCAAAACTAACTCATATCTCACTGAAAAGAATTTGCCAGCCACTGTGAATCCTTGAACTTGGGATAATGGCACATTGGGGTCAATTTTCCCCAAAATTTTTATCGATTTTGTTCTTATCTTATCATCAGTTTCCAATACGGTTGTCATTTCATGCCATGGTGAAGTTGTTGGGAATTCTAACTTCAGTTGAAATTTTACACCTTCACCAACGATACGTGTCCCATTGAACTCTTGTTGAGTGACAGCAATCTTACTCACTCTATCTTGAAAACCACCATCATGAAACTCTACAATTTCTTTTAGCTCCAATTGCAGTTTCTTCAACTTTACTTTTTTATTATGCATTGTTGGAAGAGAAACCTTCACATTTATTTCGATATCATCACCTGGACCGACACTTATTCTAGGCATGGTGTATTCAATTAGAACCAACCGATCGGGTGAATCAACTACTTTTTTCCCCGGATTCATGAATTGTCGATAAATGGGTAAAGTGTTATACTTCTTTATTGGAATAGGAAACTCAAAAAATGACTCAGCAACGTTTTTATTACCATATGTCACTACAAACTTGAGATAACATTTGTTGATCATTGAATATTTTGGAATTTCTCCACTAGCGATAATATTTTGAGTTATCGGCACCACAAATGGGATGTCCAGCCCAAGTATTTCATCTGAACCAGCAAAGACAGCAGTGGTGAACAAATTAAATGCTCTCGATACAGTATTGGATCCTATTCCAGAAGATGAAGGCACCGATATCTCTTGGTCATTTATTAACGATACCTTTACCCTCCTTATCAACACTGGCAATCCATTGTTTGATCGTACCTCTAATATGCCTTCTATTCTTGGAAATGATTTTAAAACACCAGGACAACCCTGCACAATAGAGGCATTTGAAGGTTTCAAATTGAAATAGAAAGGTTGATCAGAAGCCATTTAAGTTAGAATATTAGAAATACCGCGATGAAACCAGAGATCGATGTCGTTGTTCTAAAATTCTGATTTATCGATCTATGTATGTATTTAATGCTATTCTTAATCCATAACGGCTTTGAAGTAAGAAAAAGGTAAACAAAGAACGTAAAAAAAACAAAAAAAAGATTCAAATCAACATTTAAAGATGTTTTATTCATTTATAAGGTGTATACATATCAAATCTAGAAATTCTTTTCAACAAGCTCCCTCACCATCTTCCAATTATCAGCTTCAGCATAATCCAAGACAACGATACCTGAGCCTTTACCAAAACTTTCTGCAAGATTATCCTGTGCCAATCTTTCTGAGATGGCCAGTGGCCAGCAATTATGATCAAAAAAGTTTGAAGCTGAACAAAAATTTACAAACAATTTTGGTGTATTAGAGTCAGTACTGTTGTATGAGATTGCTCTTTTGACATGATCCTTGACATAGTTGGCCTTTTTGTCAATGTCTTCCTCCAGTTCCACCTCACACCAATCTTGAACTTGAATCTGTCCACGATCATCATTTGTTGTATTATAATTCCACCAAGAGGCCTCTATTCCAAACTCTTTTTTACGATTCTCATCCTTGACACCAAATCTTCGGAACAAAATTGCCTTACCTCTTGCCTCACCCAATTTTGGAATCTCTGTATCCAAGTACCATCTATTTTTATCTTTGTTGATATATCTATCCCATATGCAGTTCCCAAACTCATCCTTATCATTATCCCAAGACCCTGTCCCTTCCTGTTTTAACGATACCAAGACAGTCTCCGATTGATGAGTTTCCAAAAACTCATAAATGTCATTCAAAACTTCCGTAAGTTTGACGTTTCCCAAAAGCTTTACTGGGAACTTTCCATGAATGACAATCAAATCTTTCTGCTTTGGATCATTGCTATCCTTCAAAAAATTTCTCGAAAGCCTAATGTCAAAAAATCTAACTCCATTTTTCAATTGATCCTCGATGGAAGCATCCTGACATTGAACCGAAGGCAAAGCTGTATGGAAGGCAGCACTGTTATGAGTTCCAGGAATTGATAATTTTGATACTCTGATGTCATCATTGACATCTTTCATCCAGTTTTCTAATTTCATCTTCTTCAATTAAACGGTGTTTTTTTTATCCCAGCACTCAATCTTCTCTGACTAATAAATAAATTAGCCTTACTTGCTGAGTCATTTATATAAGATGAGCCTCATGAAATGCCGGGTAATTAAAGAGAAACTAGCCAAGAGATTTGTTTGTTTTTTGATCACCCCCAACAACAACAACAACATCAGAGTCGAAGAGTTAAAAGATCAAATGAAATTCCTCAAGTAAAAATTTTGTTTAACACTTTGCAAGAAATTAATCGATGTATAAAATATATTTTGAAAAATATACAGTAATTGCCTTTAAAAAGCCGCATCAACTCACTGATATACAATTATTAAAGCAGAACACAAATACTCTGAGTAAACAAATCATAAAAAGAAATTAATAAAAAATAATAAGCAAGTTCCACAAGGTTTAATAATCTTGCATGGTTTGATCTTCGTCATCATTAAGCAACAGTAAGTTTTCACCATCATCAATAACTTGCCAAACACCCAACTCAAGGTACTCTTGAATACAATTATCAAAATGGGATTGCGTGTAACCTCTGGAAAGCACTCTGTCTCTCAAATTACTTATAGACATAACCTTGAAATTTTCTGGATTTCTTTCCACTCCATGAGAAAGATCTCTAATAATTTGATAGACTTTGGTGATAGGAGATTGATCTTCTTTGAAAGCACTTGAATCTGCATATAATGAAGATTTAGAAACTTGTGTCAATCTCAATGCTTCATCAACGTCTTCCATCCTCACTGTGTTATCGAATCTTATTCTTGCCAATGCCTGTGACATACGAATTATACCCAACAAAGTTCTTGGTGTGGTATGACTGAAATTCTTATTTGAGTCTTCATTGAATTTGGAATCTTTTCTCATCTTGATATAAGATTGTACCATATAGCTACTGACTTCTTCTGTAACTATTGGTCTATAAGTTCTGGCAAGTGAGACAAATTGTCTTATAGTTGTAGAACTTAATGGTTCGAATTCTGTTTCCGGTTGTTTGCTATGCATATGCACATAAGCAACATGTTGAGCTAATCTTTCATCTTGCTCTCTAGAAGGACTATCCAACATCAAGAATAAGATATCAAATCTGGACAATAATGCTGCAGGTAAGTTGATGTTTTCATTCGGAGATAATTTTGGATTGTATCTTCCAAGTAAAGGATTAGCAGCAGCTAATATTGACGTCCTGGCGTTAAGGGTTGTAGTTATACCAGCTTTGGATATTGAAATGGTTTGCTGTTCCATCACTTCATGAATCGCTGTTCTATCACCTTCTTCCATTTTATCAAATTCATCAATACAACAAATACCATTATCAGCAAGGACCAAAGCTCCACCTTCTAAAACCATTTCATCAGTAATAGGATCTCTCATCACAGCTGCTGTTAAACCAACTCCAGATGAACCTTTACCCGTTGTATAAACGGCTCTTGGTGCCAATTTCGAAATTGCCTTCAATAATTGTGATTTGGCCACACCGGGATCACCCATCATACAAACATTTATATCACCTCTTATTCTCATTCCATCTCCAATCTCCTTGGTAACACCACCAACCAATAACAAAAGTAGAGCCTTTTTCACATCTTCATTTCCAAAAATTTCTGGAGCTATAGAATTGGCTAATCTTGAGTAGAAATTACCCTGAGCTCTTATCTCATCAATTTCAGCCACAGCTTCTGGAGTTACATCTAAATTGGCATATTTCGTTTTATGTTGTCTAACGTGTTGTGCCTCCAAATAAGTCTCAGTCAATAAACCTGCTTTCAAAGCTCTGAAACCGGTATAAGGAGCAGGTAAAAATATACCAGCAACATCAACTGTATCACCTGGGTTCATCGATCTCACTAAATCTCCATTGACGTGTATACCCAAGGTTCTTGGGATATGACCGACAGGAACCTGATCTGCTAATTCTTGAATCTTGACCTCTTGAAATGGACTAAATTTCGAAGCTCTAGTACTCATGAATAATTTCCCCTTTGATTGATTCTCTAAACATTGAGGAGAATTACATTCGACCAAAGGTTTAAATGTTCTAGAAATCACTTCTTGAAATATTTCATAACCACATTTATCACATGTGTAGGCATTGACCAACACAGAAGGTTTCACATCAGAAACTCTTGTGACAATACCTCTAACAGTGATAAGTTGTCCGATATTACTACCCTTGACCTCCCTTACCGCTAAGGCTTTACCTTTACCATGATACAAATCAGATAAAGGTTTGAAATATATAGAATACCTTCTTATTAACTTAGCAGGAAATAAGTTTTCAGTTTTTGGAGCTTCATCTTCATTATGCAGATCGTACATTGCCAGATCATTTTCTCTAGCATCCTGTTCCAATCTTACGTTACGTAATTTTCTCTGATGTAGTATGACATCAAGGACATCATCTTTGAAAGTAATATCAACAGTTGGTTCCGGCATTATCTCGTCGATAACATCACTAAACAACTCCACGTAGTGATATGCATTTTTCACAATATTATCAACTAAAGTTGTCTTTCCCTGTGAGAATAGCCCTTCATTTAATTTTTGGGTCTCTTCGTATGATTTGATATCATCAAGTTCAATGTTCAAGGCAGTTTGCTCTCTATTACTGATCTTTTGCAAGATAGCCATATATTTTGGACCAGTACCGACATAATCATCACTACCATCATGGTCAATTCCTTGATCAATCTCTGGGGCTTCTTGTACAGAAGAAGCTTTAAAATGCTCTAAGAAATCCTTGACATTTTCTTTGATCTCCTTGTAATTCACGTTTATCTGAACAGATGGTAATATATTTAGCGTGCTGTCCATCTCTGATATTGTCTCTACTGTTGTTAGGATTACTGCCAAAATTAATTGAATATACAAACGGAATGAATTTGTTTAAACAATGCTTTCAAGTTTTTTTTTTTTCTTTTTTATCTCTTTTTCACAGTATCGTGTTTGTTTGAGAAATCAATTAAAAAGAGACAAAAAAAACGCGTCGATGAAATTTTTAATTACATTTCCTAATTTAATAAATTTATTTATAAAGTAGGGGAATTAGCATTCAGTACACGATATTATAAACTGAGGGCAACCACAATCATCAACACGAGCAACACAGTACCCTGACAAAAACAACCAGTAGACAAGATAATCCAATCGGACCCTTGAACCCATCAGAAAAGAAATACACATCATTTATCAAAATTTGCTCGTCAAGAGTTAGTTAACTAACCCCAAGAAATCTAAATTTCCATTTTATTCACCCAAATTCTCATTTATAAAAACAATAAAGATGTAAAAGGTTATTCAGCATGCCTTGACTAATATCTATTTTTGATTGGAAATCATGACATGTCATTGGTGTCCCGCCTAGAAAGCTTGTCTTTCCCTGCCGTCCCAAGAAACACATAAAAGTTCATCTATGTCCTTAGCCAACCAACAAATTAACCTCTGTAATCGTCACCATACTCAAACTGGGGGGTATGTGTTAGTAAATCAAACTCTTATGTTATTTGACTAAAGTTGTGAATCATATATGTTTAACTCACCATCAAGAAAATCTGCAGCGACCAAAAGCTCTAATGCCATCTCTGTTGGTATCACAAACTCTGGAATGTCAACTTCATCCTTGTACTTGTAACTATAATATAAATACTCCACCACCTTATTCAACAAGATAGAATCAAGTTCATGAAGTTTGATTGTATTGGTTTCACTTTCTTGAAACGAAGTCTGTAACATTCCCTTCAATGTTCCGCTAATTAAACACACTTCTCGGGACACCACAAATTGAAAGCCATCATATGATATTAACTTAACAAATTCTTGTTCAGTCAGTTCCTCGTTGTCACTGCTCATCTCAATAGTGGAAATATTAATCTGTTTAGCTTATTTTATTATTTCACTTTTCACTCCATTGCTGTGGATTTTGTGAGAAAGATTCAAAGAATCAAAAAAAAAAAAAAAAAAAAAAACCTAATGAGCTTTCTGTCAAGATAGGTAGACAAGTAGGTATATTATACTGACAAAGCTCAACTTTTCAAACATCATGTCCATACAAAATCCAAATCTTGGTAAGTATCTATAATATTCACAAAAAAAGTCTTCAAAAATCTTCGGTTCTAACTCAATCTTTCTAGGATGGGAGAAGCTTCGAGATGTATATTATAGAATCAGAGAGTGTAACAAACTCAGTTGGAACAAGGACATATCTTCGCATATGATAAGCATATCTTCATTTGCGACAGCAATCGCCACATATCCACAGAAAAGATTCAATAATGACGGTCTCATAAGGTCAATTGAAGTTTTCACTGGCTCTGGAGAGCTCATTTATTCAATACCTTGGTTACAATCTAATGGTGCAATCTTGTCTTTGGGTTGGTCAGCCGAGGAAGAAGATTTAATTGTCGTTTTGGAGCATGGAATAATCAGGCGCTACTACAATTTCGAAGGAGATTTTAATGTGATCAAAATTGAGTTGTTGGGTGATCAAACAATCCAAGAAGTACAGTTCTTTGGCAAAGGTTGTGTGCTCAGAACAACTGATGACAACTTTGTGGCATTAAACAACTTTAGTAAACCTTATATCAGGATGCTACTGTTTCAAAAGCAAGAAGATCAGCTGATTTCTGGATGGACAGTTGTTCCAGCAAATTACAATCAAAGTTTGAGGATCTTTATTTCTTACGGCAAGGGAATATGGTGTGCCACTTCTGAGAGAACATTGGAAATATCTAAAGAGTCTAGCTTTACTTTTCTGTCAATCTCACCAAATGGAGATTTTATTGCAACTTTCAAGGATAATATCGTAACAACATTCACGCTTGATTTCGAGCATGAGCTTTCCTCTTTCAGATGTCAAAATTTGGATCGTCCAACTGATCTCAAATGGTGTGCAAATGACGCTGTGCTTATAGCGTATCCGACAGAAATCAACGTGATTGGTCCGTCTGATTATTCACTAAATTTTTATTATGACAAGTGTCCGATAATAATGACAGATTCGGATGGACTGAAATTGCTTTCGGATGACAAAGTTGAAATTTTGTCAAGAGTTAGTGATTCTACCGTTGCAACTTTTAAGCTCGGATCGACTGCTTCTAGTGCTATGTTATTAGACTGTATTGATCAACTAGACTCACACTCACCGAAAGTGGATGAGAACTTGACGATAATAAAAGGGTACTTGGTTGAAGCCATAGAGGATTGTATAAATGCAGCAACAGAGGAATTCGACCCTTACTGGCAAAAAAAGTTGCTTCGGGCGGCATCCTTTGGAAAATCAAACTTGGAAGCATATAATCCAGAGTTTTTCATTGAGGTGTGCAATAATATGAAAATTTTGAATAACTTGAGGAATCCACAGGTTGGTATTTTTCTAACATACCAAGAGTACACGATATTAGGATGTGAGAATGCTATTAAGAGATTGTTACGTAGACATAATTACAAGTTAGCAAGCGATATTTCGAAACTCTTGAATCTTCCATTATCTTCAATTTACATTCACTGGGCATGCTCTGAGATCAAAAAATTAAGGACTTCCTCGGATGAAAAGCTTTTGCTGAAAATCCTCACCAAAATGAAAAAAGTTGATCAAATTTCTTTTGCTGATGTAGCCAGGACTGCTTTTGAAGAGGGGCGCATAGAATTATCCACAATGTTGATAAATTACGAACCACTTCCCGAAAAACAAATACCATTATTATTAGAGATGGAGCAGGACGAAGCAGCTCTTTTGAATGCCGAACTGAGTGGTAATGCTGATATCATATTGTATGTCTTGATATATTTGAAAAACAAACTCACACTAGCAGAGTATTTCAAGTTGTTGAACGACAAATTCATCTCTTTGGGTATGTTCAAAGAATTGTTTAAAAATGACTTGAACTTGATTGAAAAGTTATATCATCAACAAGACAACGATTTGAAAATCTCCAACATTGAGCTCTCCTCTTTTTATCTTCACCGAAATAGAAAGAGGACAGAAGTAGAACAACTGATTTCCAATATTTCAAAGGAGCGTAAGTTATTGGTTTCAACTCTAAGAACTTATGACTTGCATTCTTCACTTTCTGAGGAAGTAAAAATGATAGAGGCTCAAATAAAGCTCTTGAACATTCGTGAGAAGTTGAGTAAAGATTTCGAAATGGATTTCTACAGTGATTGTGGTTCTCTAAATTCGTTGATTGTCAAATTAATATCCATGAACCAATTATCAAAAGTTAACAAGCTCTTAACAAAGGAATTCAAAATTAATGATAAGAAAATTACTTATCTCATTGTGGACACATACATTTCTCAAAAGAACTTTAGTAAGCTTTTTGAGTTTTCAAAAGCTTCAAAATCTCCCATCGGTTACGAATATCATTACAAAAGATTAATAAAAGCTGGAGAACATAGACAAGCCAGTTTATACATTGATTTATGCAACGTTTCTTACGATAAAAAATTAAAGATGCTTCTCAAATGCCATGATTATAAGAGAGCTGCAGATGAACTGTTCGGAAAGGGGGATATTGAACTGTTAAATCAAATACATGAAATAGATAATAGTGTTGCCAAAAGACTAGCTAGAGGCTATCTCGAGAGGTTAGGGGTGCAAACTTGACATCTGGTGGACAATTACCAAATATGTTCTACTTTTGGAGTTAATTTATAAGCTGTATAACTGTCGAATTGGTTAATTATTTTCTGTGATAGATAAGAGCATAGAGTGCTTGTTAGAGCTTTTTAAAAAAATTATAGTTATTTCCCACCTTTTCGGCTCTTGGTAGGCTAGAATCCACTATAAAATGTAAACTTTTTTTTTACAATTTAAGCGTTCGAATTATAGCCAGTTTCTTTATAAACTACAAACACCAAAAAATTAAAAAAATAATTGAGCCATCTTATTGGGCACCAATTTTAACTTCTTTTTCAATCCGTCTATACTTCTAACAATTGAGAAACTCAAAGTAGATCAATTGGTCATCCGATCAATCTTCTTTCTCTTCTCCTTATAATAACCATTATCATCCTTCTCATGCTTCCTCTTTTCTCTAAATCTTTCATGTTTTCTCATCTTTCTTTTGGCAGAAACATCAGGGGCTGTTATCGCCAATTGAGATCTCTTCGATTTTCTCTCTCTTCTTCTCTCATATACACGCTGTTGAACTTTAGCATAACTTTGTGTATAGTTGGAAATACCAAGTGCAGATTCCAACATACCCAACGTTTCCAAAGCCAAATTCATCAATTCTTCATCCTGAGCATTATTTGACTGTGAGAAGTTATATAAGGGAAGAATAATTGTTTCAGCAGACTCCAAAAGCTCTTCAGGTGATAAAATTTGAATCAACAAAGCAGTATACTGAATAGCAGATTTCTTTCCTACGGAAAGATTGTCGCCTAGTTCGTTTCTCATGATCGAACTAGTTCTTGAGATGGCCCAATGGGTTGCAAGAGTAAAATTTTTTTGATCAGGGACATCATTAGCATCCACGTAAGGGGTTCCTTTCAGCTTCCAATAGATTGTTATCTTCGCTAAATTTTTTACGATTTGAGAGCCAAGCTGTTCGCTAATCCCTGGGGCGGCGAGTTGACGGAGCAACCTATATGCAATTGTTTGAACAGCATAATTGGACAACTTCAAGCTTTCCAACCTATTAACATAATTACCGATAAGTCGACACGATGCCAACCGGACCCAAGGATGAGGGTACAACAAAGAATCAATGACATTCTGCCAAACATTTAAAAACCTCGGCTGATAAGCTGACTCCTCCATTATAGTTGCGACTGATGTAAAAACTGTCAAAGCGGCGTAGATTAGTTCCCATTCAACATCTTCACCTTCTTCCAGCTTCTTAGCTAAATTCATAATTGATATAAATTGCTGCATTGCAACCAGATCCAAATCTTTGTTTTTCTCCAATCCAAATTCAGCAATGAATAATTTATAAGTTTGGAGACCACATCTAACTAATAAGGGATTGGAAATTTGACTCGTCCACGAGGAAATGTATTTTTCAATCTCATCCACTCCCAACTTTCCGAGCTTCTTGAAAATAGAAGATATTAACAAGCCAGCCATTTCACGACATTTACTTGAATCATCTGACGTCATCACCATAGCTAAGCTAACAAAGAATGATGAAGATAAATGGGATAACAATTCAGACCCAGCTTTATTGATAATAAAATGTAAAAGGCCCATGACCGATTGCCTTCCACTCTCAGTAGGATACTGCAAATTATCTACTAAGAACTTGAATTGCTTTTCTAATCTGCCTCTACTTTGATCGTATTCCATTAAAAACTTGTAGTAGACATTTCTTGATATATCTCTGATCTCTTTTGTATGATTGGTGATCATAATCTCTCTCACTTTATCCATAGTATCATATATTTCAGCGATCATTACATGAGAAGAAACAAGAGCATTCAAGAAGTTGAATGCAAGTCCCTGTTTATTTGGCTCTTGCAAATCAGGTTGAATTCTAGTCAAGATGTAACTCAAAGCGGTATCCTTCAATTTGATATCAGGTTTGTGCCTTAGCAACGTAGATAAGAATTTGAGAGATGCCTGAGAAAGCTCCGAGTTAGTGGTTGGTGAATCTTTTATTATTGTTAAGACAGTTCTGGCACAAGACTTGAAAATATTATCGATAGTTTCTGAGAATGGGAGCTTTATAATTGAATTGAGTACCTTGATAGACGAAATGATAACACCTTCATTATCTGAATGCAAACTTGTCTCCAACAACGGAACAAATCCCTCTAAGTTCGTGGTTGTTGCTAATGACTCATTTCGAGACACTGCCACTCTCAATAATTCCAAAGAAAACTTTTGCAATGTATGGGAGTATAGTGAGTATTCATTCTGGGTTTTCTGGGACCTTGCATTTAATTTAACCAAGAAATGATCTGCAGCTTGAGACTTGTTCTTCTTTTGCTCTGAAAAGCTGTTATCAAAAATCTCATTGGATTGTTCATATAGTTGATAACACAATACAAGGATTTCACGTTTAGAGGAATCTTCATTATGGTTCAAACCTAAAGCATATCTTCTTAAGAGCTCCTCCAATCTGTTTTGACTTTTCAAGGCAATCCTTTCTGCCAATAATAACTTAATAGGTGTAATCAAAATGGAGAAGTTGTTCAAAGTGGTTTTGGATGCCAAAATCTCCGCAGTATCAAAACTCTTATTATGCTTCACTTCCTTCATTTTACTTGTATAACCTTCCGCATCTTTCTCTTGTCCAGCGGCACCAAAAGTGTCCTCCATAACTATATCAATTAAAATTTGAGCACTTTCATCTAAGTCCCCATGTTTAAGTTCATCAGACATGACAACTAAAAGGTAATGAACAGTAAAACTTAAAACATGAATCTGTGATCCTCTACTTAATGCAGATTTCAATTCCTGTATTAAGAATTTGAAGTAACTAGGGCCCAAAATCTTTGCTAATTTGCCTAAATTTTTTCTAACAGCATCACGTAATTCTTCAGATCTACTACGCATAACTTGACAGACACTAGTTAAAATTCCGGGGAGTTCATTGGAAATCTTCTCCAGTTCCAAACATACAACTAAAGATGTCAAAGCTTCTGATAGTGGTAGACGCATAATAATTGTGTCATCATCTCTTAAAGATAATATTTTGCTGAGCTGAGGCATAACTTCTTTCGTTATAAACTGAAAAATCTCAGAGTCCTTAGCTAGTAGAAGTTTCTCATCACCATCACCTTTCTCTTTCATGGCTACGCGAGATGAGAAATTAGTTGATATAGAAACAATAAGATGGACACTGGATCTCAAAGGCTTTCTTTTCGATGATAAATAGGAAATGTATCTTTTAAGTATTGCCTTGAATTGATTCCAGCTCATGGAACAAGACAAATTTCCAATAGTTTCAATTGTATCTGAAGCAATGTTTTGTAATTTCTCCTCCTCTGAAAAGGCATAATTTTCAATCATAGGTATGATATAGTGCGATATACTTCCATCTGATAACCCAGTTTTTAGATTTCTTAATCTTCTGATAGCCCTTTGACGACGATGTAATTGAATATGGTTCACATTGGAAAAGAAATTAGCTTCTTCGTCGCCATCAAACAACAACACCTTCATATCATCCAAGTCATGGTAATATTGTGATGAACTAACAATGTGACTCAACAATGAGATATATTCTGTCTGAACAACTTCCTCTTCTGAACGAAGACCCAAACGTAACAGAGGCAAAATGATATCTTTCAAAAGTTGAGTAAAAGGTTTAGCTCCTTCCAACGAGCTTTTAGATGAGAAACAGTCAACAAATCTGCAAAGCATATAAGTAGCATTTGTTCTTATTGACAATTCATCCTTGTCATTCATGAAAAACAAGGCACAATAGATTAGAGGTAACCACGAAAGATGACTTAAATTCAAGTAAGAAGATTCATTTATCTCCTTAAAGGCAGATAACCTTCGCTCAAAATCCGGTTCGTCCATTCTAGAGCTAGCAAAAGAGTTCAAATCATTAACATATTTTCCAACGATCTCAAACTCTGGAAATCGTCCCCCAATGATCACGAAAACATCACACATACTCTGTCTGATTTTTTTATCGCTATAATGTTTGAAAGACTTAGAACATGTCTCAAATAGTGGAATGATCTCATTTCTAGAACAATCAAAATTTTCAACAATTGACGATAATGCCTTCAAAATGTTCACCTTGTCCTTATTGTCGACCTGGGTAGCCGGCTTGTCAAAAGCATTGACCAAAGAGTTAATCAATGTTTTCTTTGTATCGTGATCTTCAATGTAGCCATTCTCAGATAATGATAGCAAAAGAGCAACTGCTTTAGAATTCACCTCTTTGTTTCCCACACGATCAAGAATTGTAGACAAATTACTCAAAGCAGATTCCACAACAATAGAGACTCCTTCGATAAAGTCATCATTCAATGATGTTGTCTTGGAAAATGCTAAGCAAAAATCAAATACGAGAGATAATACTGCATCTTTTGTATTCTCGTTTGATAAAAGAGACAATAAAGCCTTCAATGGTTTGAGGCCATCCATGAACAAAAATTTCTGATAATCTTCAAAGGTACCCCAGCAAACTAATATTTTCAATAGAGAAGATGGTTGTTGCAAATTCTCTTCGGCAAAATTATAAAGCCTTGGTGAAATCAAATTTTGATATATAGCATCAATATGGGTCATCCAGAACGAGAAATCCTTGATCTGGTGGAAAAGATCGTTTAAACATCTCATACCCATCGTTCTGATTCTTCTTGCAGCTGCTTCCGTTCGCGAGTCTAGTACTTTCTCCATATCACCAATAGCATACTGGGCGACTGATAACGAGTATACCAAAGGTTCAATTGTTGTTGCTAATACATCGTTGAAACCAGATCCGAGAACCCCAATTACTTCAGTCAACAAGTTGATAAGGCCAATTTCACGTCTTAATAATTTTGAATTAATATTCACTGGATCGACTGTATTCGATTCCTTAAAACCATGATATGGTATCCTGTCACTTCCAAACTTGAGAAAATCAATTATGTACAGTGGCAGCAAGCTAGGTAAAACCGATATTACAGCAAACTTCTTGCCTTTGTTCATTCCATTGGATTTTGAGGTCTGGAATCTTCCAAACAAAATTCGCAATACCAACTTCATGACATCCTCTTCATCATCACCCTCAATGATAGTCCGATCGCCTTCAGTGGCCACAAACTTGAACAATTCGTCACGAAAAAGAGTGTCATCCAACAAATTTTTAAAATTATCTCTATACTTATTGATATGGGGGTTTTTGAAGTTAAAGATGCAGTTCAAAGCAGATTTCAGAACCAGTGAATGTCTGTTAGCAAGCAACATCAACATGTGATCATAAACTTGATCTGACTTGGGAAAACTCTTCAAATTTTTGAATTTTTCAAACAAAGATATCAACAAATTTCTATCTGTAAGATTCCAGGTCGATGAACTGTCGGTAATCTCTAATTCTTCATCATATTCATCAGAATTGTTTTCTTCGTTGAGCAAAAGAGGTATTAAGCTGGCCGAATGGGCTTCGGCAATCTCAGGAACTTTGCTCAAGGCAGTCAACGCTTGACCTCTCATTATTGATCTATAAGATGTATCACTTCTTTTCTCTTCTGCAGATTTAATCAAGGATCGGTCAAGGTAGACATAAGATTCAATATATTTGTATGCGATCGCTGTGTTATCATTAAGACGATGATCTTGAACAAGCCATTGATGATTATCAACTAAAGGGAAGGTAGTGATCATTGCTTCATCACTATAAGTATAAGAGTCGGACGTTTCATCAGAAGAGTAATCCCTGACAATGAATTCATAAGCTAGGTTCCAGATTTTATCATCAGCCTTACTAGAGATAGCCACGATAGCATCATATGCAGCATCCCATGATGGTTTAAATCTGACAGTTAGCAATCCGAAGAGGAATCTGGGTACAACATCGGCCACCAAACTATCAACCACGTTTGAAGCATACTCTGACGCCAAGCTTCTAGTTCTTAATTGAATATCACGGGCGGTCTGTAAAGTTAACGGTATATCTTCGATTATCTGACACTGTGATATTAAGGGCGGTACTTCATTTGATGTCAACGATAATGCGGTAATTATAATTGACAATGACGTGTACCTTACTTCATGTGAGGCTGACGACACATTCTCAGAAACACACTTTAGTAACTGGTCAAGATGCTTGATCAAAATTTCTGTTTGCTTAAATGATTTGATAAATTGCAACACACCAATCAAAAATTCTGAAGAGAGCTTAAATTTATCAAAGTGCTCGAATATATTAGTCATTATAATAGCAGGGTTCGCTACCTGCTGTCTGGATAATGATTGTAGAAGTAATCCAACCAAATCTTGCTGAAACATAGAGTGTTTATCACCAGACTGTATTAGTAACGTTAATAGTCTACTCAAATCCTCAGCTATTTCTACATCACTGACATTCCTAAGAATAAGTAATCTCCAGTGGATCTCCTTCAAAACAGCTATGTTCTCGACTTCGTCAATCTGATGCAAATACAGTTCAACTGACAACTGTAGGCCATGGGGTACAACTAACTCAAACTTAGAAATCAAATCTCGGGAATTTAACTGTGATGAAAACAACGCGATTTCTTTAGGCAATGACTGCCAATGAGAATTTAAAAAGTCTTGAGTATATTTTGCCCCAAAAGATATAACTCTTTCAGTCGAAAAATCCAAGGAAGTCTCGATAAAAGGAAAGAAGTGATTCCCATTATTCAAAGTTGACATGAATTGAAACAATTTAACGTGAAACTTTGCCAATTCCAGTAATTCACAGTTACGCATAATAATAGATGCTAGTTGAACTATAGCATTATTAATTTCAACATCATTTCCATTAGCGCACTCGAAGCATAATTCCAGAGTTTTTAAGTAGTCACTCCAGCTGCTGATTTTTTTACCGC
This sequence comes from Nakazawaea wyomingensis, assembly GCA_030567715.1. Lineage (NCBI taxonomy): Eukaryota > Fungi > Ascomycota > Pichiomycetes > Alaninales > Pachysolenaceae > Nakazawaea > Nakazawaea wyomingensis. The sequence continues at coordinate 386,195 of JAJLSQ010000002.1, forward strand.
TTTGTGCAAATCCAATGGTAATCAAGAGCTGTAAGTTAGTTTTGAGTTGCTCTTGGAACTTGACATTGGTTGTGATTTTTTCCAATACCGTCTTGTATACTGCAGCACTGGCTTCGAAATTGGCATAAGCTAATATGTTCAATAAAATATCACACACGAGAGAAGTTGTCGAACGCGCTGTGGAAGAAATATCCAATAATACGTTCAACAAATGCTGAGATTTGGAGTATAAGGCACCATTTACGTTGGCCATTGACTCTGAATACATTAAGACCAACGCCTCGTTGAGACCGCTATCATCCAGTAAGTAGTCAACCGTCAGTTTGACAAATGGTTGCAAATCATTAATCTGAACTTTCTTTATTAAGAATGACAAAGCTTCTGATGCAAATCTTGAAAGATGTGCCTTGCTCTTGTTGAATCTATAAAGTGGGATCAAGAACTTGAAGGTCTCAGTCAAGTTTTTCGATAGTACTGGGGAAAGAAATTTGAATATGAAACCTAAACAATTGAATATCCATTCTAAAATATTGGAGTTGTCAAAATTCTTAACTGATAAATCCACCAATACATTAACAGTCTTCTCAAAGAATGGTTCATAAAAATCTTCTCCTAAATCATGAACAAACAGAGAAAGTAAATCTAACAATGGCTCGAAAGTCAACTCTATGTTATCTTCCTTCGTCAAGTAGATTATTAATTCTTCATAAATTTTATTTTTGTGGTATATCAATTGTGGCAAAGTTTGAAAGAACTGCTCATTATTATTAATGAAGTCGGTGAAATTTCCCGTAATATTTATCTCTTTCCAATGTTCATACCTCTCGTAAAAGTTTGATATCTCAACTTCTAGATCTCTTTTAGAGCTTCGGAGAAGAGGTTTATTGATTTTGAGATTCTCGATTCTATCTTTAAAAGAAGAATAACGATACCTCTTCAAGGACTGTGTGGTAACCTTCTTCTTCGCCATGTTAGTGTGTAACAGGACTTAGTGTACAAAGGATGTTGATATGATTATATGGTCTTGGAATCAAGCTCATCTCAAGTTAGTTTACTGTTTTTAAATTTTTTTTTTCTTTTCAAAAGAAATTGAAAAGAAAAAAAAATTTTCGGCACTTTTTCATTCCTGCACACTACACTACTTACTTCTATAAGAAATACTCAAAGATGAAGAATTTGAGAAGATATCTTCCTAGATATTCTTCAATTTATATAAACAGAAATTCAAATGCATAAGGCAATTAGAAAAAACCAAAATAAAATCTTTCTTGCACCAATTCTTGGCCAGCGAGACTAGTGAGTATACAAAGATTCAAATTTTCATGGAAAAGCCTAAAAAAAACAAGTGAGGCTGACGACAGCTCTTGACATTTGCGGTATCAGTAATTTGGAGCACTTCTCAGCAGTTAAATAGAGAAAAAGAGTAATAGTTGAAAGAAACTATCTTGATTAGAAGTCACATTATGCTATCATTGCTTTTTCTTCGGATAAGACCTATTACTAGAGTTTTTACCATCTATCAAATCTAGATTCCCACCCTTACTTGACGGATGATTAGTTGACTTAAGATTGCTGGACAATTCAGAAGTATCCCCATCGAAAGATGAGATAAGATTTGCAGAGTCATCATTGAAAAATCCGGCATTACTCCCTAAGGAGTAAGTTGGAAATTTATGAGTAAAGTCGGAAGTGCTATTGGGTTTTTGAGAATACTCTGATGTGGATGACACTGGTAGGTTGGAAGAAGCCTCCCCACCCGAAAAGCAGTATTTGTCCAATAACTCCTGGTATTTTGCTGAGGTGATTGAAGGTCTTTCCGAGGCGTCGAATTTGGGTGGTGTTACCAGGGAATCCGTATTCCATATGTTCAAACCAGGAATATTATTGAAATGCATGCCTTCTGATTGCAACGGTGATGAAATAGGTGAAAGTGGGCTTTTCGGTGATGCGATATTCAAGTCCAATTTTTCAATTCCAGCAGTATTTATGCTATCCTTATTATTGGGGTTGAGTTCAATCGGAGAATATGGTGAGTTTCGCACATTGGGGGTATCAGGTGAGCTTGGTGGATAGTACATATTTGGAAAGGATAAATCAGTTTGTGGATAAGATAATGTTTGTGATCTTGAACCATCCTTGATTTTATTTTTCCATGTAACATCATCTGAAGACACTTCTTCCTGCTCTTTCCTCTTCTTCGATAAATACTTTGAAGAATGTTTCTTCATTTTAGGATAATGGGTATCGACTTTGTGTGGATTGTTCTTTATGGGTGTAATCTTATGCAAAATGATGTTAAAGTTATGAAAATTGTTGTTATCCCAAAATTCTTTCCCTAAGACATCATATCTCACACATAGAGCAAATTCACTTGAAGTATCCACAAAATCAAGTTGAATCGTTTCCTTAGTATTGTGAAAAAGAGTGTCAACCGGAATCTCAAATTCAAACCTGTCGTAATTATTTCTTCTGAGTTTAGCTGTTGCATTTGTTACATAATGGCAGTCTATCTCTGTGACACTTTTCCACCCATCTAAGGAATATCTAACAACAACTCTTTTCGAAAATGAAAGATTCTTAACTGCAATTTGACCGCGTAAATTTTCATTATCATCACTAATAAACATCCTTTCCAAAAACACTTCCAGATTATTTGCAAATTTTTGTGAATAAGATAGTTCGGGAAAATCGGGCAAGCTCAATTTCCATTCTCCGGGGAATAATATTTTCCTATTATTATAGCCATCATCGCTTGTTGAATCTGGTATATCGTCTTCGATTGCACTTTCATCAGAATATAAGTCACCAAATCTACCTCCCATGTTAAAGTAATCGTGAGTTTTCGTTTCCCAATCTGTAGGAGAGTTTTCACCAGATATGGCCTGTGGTGTATCTCTTTCATCGAAGTATTTTATTTGCGCTTGAGCCTCATCCTCAGAATCACCACCAAAATGAACCTGTTTGTATGAAGGAGTTGAAGGCAATGACAGCGATCTAGAATGGCTTTTCAAAGAAGAGCGCACAAATTCACCACTCTTCTTTCTAACCAATGGTAGACTAGCATTTGAAGGAGAATGAGTCAAAGATAATTCATCGGTGTCCGTCAAGTTTGATAAAGTCGGAGAAATAGCATTCAGGGTCTCAGCATGCTGCATTTTGTTCTTCCTGGTGTTTTCTTCCATTAGCTTCCTGTATTGCTTAGACTCATTTCCAGAATTTGATCTTGCCGGTTTGTGTAGAAATGCCAAAGAAGGAGAGTTTTTATTTCCGATAAGGAGAGAGGTTCGTTTTCTTGAGATGGGTTGAACAGGTGGAGACTCAGAAGACAGCTCTGTATCCGGCATAACATTCATTTTTTATTCCGTGATAATCCAATTAGCAGGTGTCAACTATAGTGTCGAACGTGCGAAACAAGAATGCCCGATGTTGTGGAGTTTCTAAGACAGGTGTATGGGATAATAAATGTATAAAAAACTGAAACTGAAACTGAAACCAATTTGTTTAGAACTAATCGGTCTCAAAATGAGACGACGATTTTCCACTTTTATCAACTGATTGGAATTGAACCTGAATCGAGTTTAAGGAATTTGTTAAAAAATGCCGATGCAACTATCCTTCGGGATTATCTGCTTGGAGACAATCACTATAAATAGACACCACTATACCAACTAAAGACTAAGCAAACAAACAACAAAGAGACAATAAAATCCTCTGAGGTGAATGGTTCAAACAGAATAAATGTCTTAATCCTATTGCTTGTTAAGGTCTAAGTTCAGTTTATAAGTGAATTGAATTATTATTAATTTTCAGTAATAATTATTTTGATAAAAAATATCCAGAAAAACTATTCGCTTGCTTTATTATCTCTACCATTACATGCACCGCAGTCGGGTTTAATGGATATACATCAACTACTCATTAGATCAACTAAAAAATCGATCGAAGGTAACAACTGTGTATCACGTTACAAATTTCTTGCTTCATCCTGGTCCTTATTCTTGTTGGGAACTTCGAATGCCATCCCTCATCTACTTGATGCAAAACATACCATTATCTCGGATATTATTTGAATAAGCGAGTTATAAAAATAATGCCCGGAGAAAGCCCGGAGATCTGAGATTCTCAACCTCAACTTAACAAAGAAGCGAACAATCTCATCAGATTTCTTTGTTATATCGAACAAGTTTATAGCCGAGAGAGTACTATCCGAAGAGGAAAATATTCGATCCTCCCAATTTACAGTTTATCTGTTGTTCATCATGGAAAAAGTAGCAAATTCTATAAAACTCGTTTTCTTATACATTCTATCGAAGTGCTAAAGCGATTAGAGATCACATACTTAAGAATGGCGTGTGGGTTGTGGAGGTTGAGGAGATTGTGGTGGTTGGGGAGGTTGAGCCGGAAGTTCGGCTGGGGCACGAAGAGGCTTTGGAGCTGAGTTACCACCAGCAGCATTAGATCTTGTCGACCTTATCTCACGGGAAAAGAGTTCGTCAGAATAATCTATTTTCATAGCATCTTGTTGATCTTTCCTGTATCTATCTCCTTCTTCACTTCCCATTGACCTGCCACGGTTATGATCGCTGCGCCTGCCATAGTTCCCATATGTTGATTGAGAATATGAAGAATGTTTTTCATACCTTGATTGTGTATATAACAGCTGATCGTCATATCTTTGCCTTTTGTTAGAATAACCTTGATGGTTCAAATGATTCAGTGAGTTACCGAAACGAACTGCATTAATATGGTAAACAGGACGATGTGAGGCGGTATCTGGAATATCGGGTAAAGAAGCATTATGAGAAATTCTGCTCGCAGAAGATACATTAGTAGCTGACTCATGACCCCTTGAAAATTTTCCTCTAGAACCATAATTGTTCCTTTCTGTATTCTTGTATCTAGTTCCGCTAGTTTGTGAGTCTACAGCTCTGCTTGCACCACTCCCTGAGTTGTATGGATGTGACCTATCTGTCATAGATGATGGTGCCGCTGGCATATGGGTTGGATATCTGGAGTCTACATGGGGCATCCTAGGGAGTGGCATATTGGATTTCATAGTTGTAGTGTCCCACAGTTCTCTCAGTTTCAGCTTCAATGATTTCTTTTCTTCTTCTCTGAATTTATCTGCATCCATCTCATGGCATTCTTCAAATTTTGGTAGCTCACTTGGTTTACAAGGCAACGGACTGGTGGTGAAATATGGATGATCCAACGCATCTAATGCATTAAATCTCTTAAGAGGATCAAGCTTCAATAAGCCATCTAACAAAGATATACCTTGAGGCCCCATGTTATAAAATCTTTGTTCCAAACTTCTTCTACTAGCTGGAAATGCAAATTGGTTAGCATGTGGTAATTTGTCATAATCCTTCCAATTGCCTTGTGTAGGAGGCCCTACTAACTCAAAAATAATACGCCCCTGGTCCAAGTCGGATTTTCCTTGCAAAATTGGATTTTTTTCAAACAATTCTGCAAATACACAACCAACACCCCAAAGGTCTATTGCAGTAGTATATCTTTGATTTCCCAATAGTAATTCAGGAGCTCTATACCATCTTGTCACTACCAACCCTGTATACCTTCTAGAGCTACCACATGGTCCAGCTCCCTTTTTAGGAGAAGAGCCCTCGTAATTTCTTGCCAATCCAAAATCAGCTATTTTTAAAATCCCTCTATGATCCACCAAAATATTAGCAGCTTTAATATCTCTGTGGAAAAAATGCTCTTTATGAATGTAGTTGATCCCTGTGAGAAGTTGTTGCATTAGACACTTGATATGGGCATGACTAAGCTTGACACGTGGATTTGTCAATAAACCTGATAGATCATATGGCATATAAGGCATCACCATATAAAATACAGGCAATTTCTTAATACCCTTAGTATCATTCTCTCTATGACAGATGAGCTCCAAAAGTTGTAGCACATTCTTGTTTTTCAATCTCTTCATTATATTAACTTCTCTTAAAGCTGTTATTGGAAATCCTCCTTTCTGGTTATGAACTATAATACTCTTTAAAGCCACTAACTTTTTGTCCTCAAGGTTTCTGGCTTTGACCACTTCTCCAAATGTTCCTTGTCCTAACTTAGAGACTGACTGATATTTGGACATGCTAGTCATGCCATAATACTGTCGGTTCATAAGAGCCTTTGACTTGTCAGACGTTTGATGGGATGTCATTTCAAAGCAATTTGACCAAGATTCCAGTGAGGATAGTGTTGCCCTGCAACTATAATGTATTCTATCTATCCAATCTGGTGTAGCTAAGCTGATGATACTCCCTCCACAATTTTTGAAAAAAAAAAAAAACAATGTTTTTCTTCTACTCTTCTCGTTCTTCTTCTGGATTTTGCATTACAGTACACGATTCTTCTTGAACTATCAAAATCTGGCTTCATCTGCTTCAAATTGGTTTTCCATTGTTTGCCCGGCGTTGTTTGAGTCTTATCTTAATGGCCCTACAAGTATGGAATATAATCCCATCTGCAGATCGGGACCAGTACTGATTTATTCATCGAAGTTTAGCTCATCATCTGAAATCAAGCCAGTAAGAGAAATAGTCCGCATGTTTAGCTTCAGAGACCTCAATTTTGAAAATTCCCAATAAACTTTTTCCAAAGATGCCTAGGGTATGGCCAAAAACTATTCAGGATGTGCATTGATTCCATCAACAAGAAAATTCAAATGAATCCTCTCTTTCGTATTTCTTGATTTCAATTTAATGGGGTTATCGTTTTTTGCGGTTAGTCAAACGGCTCAAAATGCAACATTAGTCAAAAAAACGAAAGGAGAAAAAAAATATCTAAAAAATCAGGAAATCGGACTCTGCAATACATATGAATATTAATGTATCTTCAATTATTTTGCTTCTTTCTACAACTCCCGGTCCCAGGCATTCTAAAACATGGCTTTTGAAGATTATTTTTCAGCACAGGTTTTTTTCATCATTTTAAGAGAGACACTTGAGTCGGCAGTTATTGTCTCGGTGTTGTTAGCATTTCTAAAACAAAGCTTAATAGATCATATACCCTCGGATTACAGTTCGATTTCACAGGAAGATGAGGGTGAATCCAATAGGCCTTCTTCCGAGGAGATTCGAGTCTCTAACATAAAGTTGTTCAAAAAACTCAGCTTTCAGATCTGGCTGGGAAGTATTTCAGGATTAGCGGTTTGTTCTATTATTGGAGGTTCATTTATTCTTCTGTTCTACTTTTTTGAGACAGATATCTGGGCCAAAACTGAGCATTACTGGGAAGGCCTTCTCAGTATTTTTGCATCTATAATAATACCGGTGATGGGATTGGCAATGTTAAGAATAAATAAGATGCAAGAGAAGTGGAGAGTAAAATTGACTAATCTACTTCTAACAAAACGAATCATTGGAGACGCAGTTCAAGATGGAAGTAAAAGTAAATCAAGAGGTAACCGGATCGTACAGTTCTCAGAACGAAATGCATTGTTTTTCCTTCCATTTGTCACAATTTTAAGAGAAGGTTTGGAGGCCGTTGTATTTGTTGCTGGTATCGGCGTTAATTCCCCATCGTCCTCCATTCCATTGTCATTTATCTTGGGCCTTATTGTTGGGATCTCAGCGGGGGTTGTTTTGTATAAGACGGGTGACTCGATGTCTTTAAAGATTTTCCTAGTACTATCGACATGTTTCTTGTATTTGGTCGCAGCAGGTCTTTTTTCAAAAGGTGTTTGGCAGTTGGAATTACAACATTACATTAACTTGTGTGATGGTCAAGATATGTCAGAAGTTGGTTCTGGTCCTGGGTCATATGACATTACCAAGTCTATTTGGCACGTCAACTGCTGTAATGGTGAAATCGATGGAGGATGGATGTTATTTTCCCTGATACTCGGATGGACAAATAGTGCTACCTATGGATCTGTTTCCGCTTACATATTTTTCTGGGTTATTGTGATTTGTGTCATCAGGAGTTTGCAATACGAGGAGCAGCATGGAATTTTACCTATTATTCCACTAAGTTGGCAGAGAAAGAGAATTTCTAAGAGAATCTATTTTCAAAAACTTTCCGAGAGAATAGCAGATGCTCCAATTGGCACTCATGGAATTAACTCCATTGATAGTAATTCCCCTTTACTTTAGCTGGATTATATTAATATGAACTTTCCTAATGAATTAAAAAAACTTTGATTTAATTTTATAATGGATTTGCCTCATTCAAGAAGAATGGAAAATTTTATCTTCAGAGAACCTTTTTTGCAAATATAGTTGCTTTATACTGGGGTATGTATAGATATAGAGTTAATAGTGGCAATTTTATCTCCCATGTTTTTGCGCCCTGAAAAAAGATCTTCCGCATAAATGTGATTGGGTGAGTCATGGCTGCAAGTTGATAGTTGATGAAAAATGTACTCAGTAAAATCTCGGTTTTCACCAAATTGAGTATTGACTCATGTGTATGAATCATGTCTGACGTCGCTATATATTCAGTATCTGTTCGATGCTAGATCTAGTCAACCAAGCCACAATCATTTCTGAAGGAAATCCCTTAAAACACCATCCAAAGGAAAGACATAAGTAGTCGACTTTGGTATAAATAAATCATCGAATTAACGCTCTGATATATCCAATCATAACTCTGTAAGTTAGGATTATTAAATGTAATTTAATGTTAATGTTTCTAGTTTGGATAATCTCATGCTGAACATCATTCGGCAAGTTGATTACATTTTGCCATCTTATCTTGTCTTACTTTTTTTTTCATAAAATTATTTTCCACGAAAAGCTATTAACTATGAACTCTGAAATTGATACTATTATAGATTGCAAATAAGGTCTCCTTAATACCATTGAGCTCTATGCCTGAAATGACAGAACGTGTACCATTTGGAAAGCTGTTCAGAGAAAAGTACTACTCATTTGAGGAAGGTATCACACCTGTTAATCATGGATCATTTGGTGCCGTGCCTACGCCGGTTTTAGAAGCATTTCAAAAACATATCATGGAAGATCAGCAATATCCTGATAGATATTTGAGGCTCACCATGTTCCCAAAGCTCAAAGAAGCTACTGATATGGTTGCCAAAGTCGTTGATGCTGATCCTGATAGTGTTGTCTTTATCACCAATGCCACCAGTGGGGTGAACGCTGTCTTGAGATCTTATCCTTTTGAAAAAGGTGACAAAATCTTGATGCAATCGACTACGTATGGCGCATGTGGTAATACAGTCAAGTTTGTGGAGAACAGAGTAGGAACTGAGACAGTTGTGGTCCCTCTCAACTATCCGATGGAAGATGATGAGGTTGTGGCTGCTTTTGAGAAATGTTTCAAGGAATCAAAGATCAAGCTCGCTCTTTTCGATGCTGTTACCTCGATGCCAGGTGTGAAGCTTCCATTCGAAAGAATTATTGCCTTATGTCGCAAGTACAACGTTTTGAGTTTGGTAGATGGTGGTCATTCTATCGGCTTGATTCCGTACAGCCTCAATAAATTAAAGCCAGATTTCTATGTTTCCAACTTACACAAGTGGTTTTCCACTCCTAGAGGATGTGCCTTCCTTTATGTTGATCCCAAGCATCATAAAATTATACATACTTTTCCAATTTCTCATAGCTATCTAGATGATAATGTAGAGTTATCAGAAGAGCTAGAGAAGAAAAGACTTGTTGACAGATTTATTTGGACAGGTTCAATGTCCTTCGCTCCTTTTGTGGCTTCTGTTGACGCTGCAAAATTCAGAGACGAAGTGTGTGGTGGAGAGGAAGAAATTAGAAAGCATAATCATCTGCTTGCGATGAAGGCTAGTAAAATGGTTGTTAAGTCATGGGGAACATCCATAATGGAGAACAAAACATGTTCTTTGATGACATCAATGTTCGATGTTGAAATCCCAGTGAACCCAGAGTTATTTAGCAAGATGTTAAATCCTATTTTTATGGAAGGCATGAGACTCGAAATTGAGAAGATGATGTTCAATAAGTACAAGACTTTCATTCCAACACAAATCCATAACAATAAATATTATGCCAGGTTTAGTTGTGAGGTTTATAATGATTTGGATGATTATAAATACGCATCGGAGATACTTTTGAAAGTTCTCGATGAATTTATGGAATCTGAATTCTATAAGTCACATTAGATTTCCACTAATCAGCAACTATTAATTTAGACTATAATTATAGATTTGCTCAATATCTTGAAAATCAAAATTTTAGCTCAATTCGGTCAATTAAATTCGAGTATATGTATTGTTTTATTTTTTTGTATGGCTGAATGCAAGCTAAAGGTTTATACAAAAAAATAAAAAGTCCATCTTTTTTTTTTTTTTTGCAAGTACTAAGATTACAAGTGCTAAGAGTTTATTGTTATATATACCTACAAGCTTTATCTCTTGAGAAAACTAAACCCGCCATCAACTTTAATGGAAATTCTACTGGAACTTCTTTTCCACAATGGTCGACAAAGTGGTTGGGGATTGGAAGAAAAGCTTCATTTCCGCTTGTGAAACTTTATTTTTAAATTATTTTCCTTTTGTATCTGATTACTAAAGATTATACTACGGCCACTCACTATACGCTGAGGATGTACTACTCAATTGTAAGGCATCATCTTTTCCCAGACATTGCACTACAATATGTATATCATCCATTGATTCTGCAATATTTGTCGATATGTTAGAATATAACTGCACTCACTAGCTGCAGAAGAATAGCATCATAAGACGATAGTTTATCTCAAGCCACACTTCTAGCGACTTCACTTTCACGGGGGTGCGTCTACTAAAGATCAATCACTTCTCCCCTTGCATTTTTTATATTTTCTTTTTCTGCTTTTCCGTGCATCATTCATCATTTGTTTCAAGAGTCTCTAAACCCTAACCTTGATATGATACAAATATTAGAGTTTTAAGCTTGATCGCACTCTAAATTATGAAATTTCTAGATATCAACTATATCGTCATTCATCATTGAATAAATCAATCGAATGATTCTTTTGGTTCTTGACATTTGGGTTAGTTTGGATTGACATTTGAATGTTTATATTATTTAACATTATAATTCTCTTTGACATTGTAAAAACATAGATCAACGATACTTCTAAGACTAGATATAAAGCATTATTTAACTACAACATGTAACATTTGAAGGCATTTGACCCATACTCTAACATATTGTCGAACAGCTTATTTTTTTTTTATTATTATTCCCTTAATTCGAGTTATAAAAAACTATATATTTAAGTGTCATGTGAAGTGATATATCAAAATAAGCTAGGAAAAAAAATATGAATAGTTTTGATGAATAGAAAACTATTCATCTCCCAATGGAAAAAAACTTCTTATTTGATGTTGATGTCAAAATATGGGAAAGAGAAGGAGTTAAAATAAGGCTGAAAAGTAAAAGGAAGCAAAAAATAGGGCAGAAAGGAATAAGGAAGTAAAAAGAGGACAGAAAAGAGAAAGTCAAAGAAAGCTAATAAAGTGTAAGAACATGGGTAAAGGAAAGAGGAGAATAGTTGGAACACTCTCTGGGCAATTTATAGACTTATGAACAACTCTCGAGAGTCAATGATAAATCTCATCGGAATGGGAACCTTAATAGTGATTAGAAATTTAGATTGTTGGATCTTGTCTTTCCAGATGTAAACTGGAGGGGAAAACTGGGATCCATAACGACCATTTGTATGGAAACGATGAAGAATAGTGAGAAACATATTTTGTAGAATAATTTCATTAGCATTGCCAAGAAAATATTGGGAAATTGGGCAAGCATCAATGATATGATCCACCTTTTCACATGTATCTTGTAAGAATAAACGTGAAGTGAATGGGGTCCCCGAAGAGGTCTAAAGTTGGTAAGCAAGCGCAAGTGGAAATGATAGAGGTAATTGGGATCTTGATTATATACTTCTTTTTATTTCACAAGACGATTCATTAGAACAATTGTATAACATATTTCATATGTAGTTGTATCAATAGGAACAAATTATAACTATAAAAATCATCCAATGGTCCTTCTTGATTTAGTTTTTCAATTAGGTGACATTTTTTATTTTAGATTTATATACAATTTAACTCTTTGTAATATTTAATCTTTAACTATAAAAAAACCAAAAATAGCAGAATCCAAATGAAAATGAGATTGCTAACTTTCCATAATGTCCAAACCAAATATGGATTTAA
>JAJLSQ010000002.1:398448-470360 GCA_030567715.1 Nakazawaea wyomingensis
TATAAAATAGTAAAATATAAATCTTAGCGGTGATGTGGCAACTAGAAGCTAAGGAAAAAAGCTCAGAAGAGCTTTAACAGTAAAGTATCATCGCTGAGTTCTCATACTGTCTCCCAGAACAGGAAAAAAACCTTGCCTAGTCGATAAGCCATCAAAGGGGAAAAATGTAGATAAGTAAGAAGAGAAGAGATTAGGGAGTAAAAGGTAGTGGAATAAAAACAAGAAATCCATAAAAGGAAATAAATTTCAACATATTACACTGATGATTATTAAACTTAATTTTTACATATATAACAAGCGCAAGTGGTTTAGTGGTAAAATCCAACGTTGCCATCGTTGGGCCCCCGGTTCGATTCCGGGCTTGCGCATTTATATTTTTTTAATTTTTTTGTCGACATTAATGAAATTTGATGTCTCAGATTTAACACACAGTGTGTTCAATCCTCGAATCGGATGGCATTCGTTGAATAAACAAATTGATGTTGCGCGTGAATTTCAGTGATCCTTGACTCGAATGTTGTGAGTACCTTCTAATTCTGGAGTCGTTTAGATCAATGACAAAGAATCCCATGAATTCCTGTAGGTGTTTGTATCAGTTTTTTTGGTCGTTCAATCTTAATGTTGTTGATAGAATTGACCTTCTGATACATTGATTCCTTCCACTCATTGAACTGTTGCTTGAAGCAGTTTAATGCTGAATTGAGATCGGATTGGTTGAGTCTTTGACTGATGTCATGATACTGAGTTGACTTCTCAGTGTCCCGTGGAAGAGCTGGAGTTGGTGAAATGACATTGCGCTTAGAGACATAACTTGAATAGTTGCAAAAGGGGATCTTTGTTAAGCTTCATAAAAAATATAGTTTTTTATATTATCTTTAGAGATCTTACGATGTAATATTTACTTGATAACTACAGATTGTTCGAATTAGAAAGTACTGATTAAGATAAATAAGAAATACCGTGAAACATCTGGGAGTTAAATGGGGAAAGTAGTCATATATAGAACAATAATAAACGAGGTAATAAAGATAAGTAATGTTTAACATGTTTTTGAATAGTAGTGCATATTTGAACCAATTTGAAAGCTAGAAAGTAGTGTATAAAATACCATTCAGATACGATAATCGAAACTGCGTATTTCAGATATTTGAGGGACATTTTGTTTTCAGTGTCAGAAATCTCAAATACAATCGGAGTTGATTTTCTGCTTGAGTATTTTTTTACTTCATTTTAATATTTGTTGAATTTTTTTTTTGAATATTGATAATTCTTCATAAAGAAACAGTCATGTTTTCTTTTACAAGTAAAATCATATGAGTTCATTAACCTGTAATCATTATCTGTACAATTCCTGATCTCAATTATCCCCTGTTTATCTTTTTCATCGGAGCCTCCTTGTTAGTTCAAGTTGACATTTCCGGATGTGGTAAATTCTAGGGTTTTCTTCCTGACGAGTCCTTTTGGTTATCCATTAATCAATCACGGTGTAAAATTTATCTATCTATAATGACCCCTCGACTTAGTAGAACAAACTTAAGAAAAAAGATAATAGTGATAAGAATAAAAATAGAGCTCTGTGTCGATCTTGAATGACAGTATTCATTGATCACGATCCTGACAATTATGGACTACCAATTTTAATGCTAATTGGATAGTAATTTATTATATCTATATGTTTTGGTCTGCATATATGTTTTGGTTCGCAGTATTATCCAGCACTGAGAAAAAACAGAACTACTATACTCGTCGAATAGAGGCATAGAACTTGACTAGTCTAACTGTGCTAAGCTATTCCAATTTCTCATTCAAGTATGTAGATTTCTTTTCTTTACAGGCGGATCATCAGATAACATTACTTTCTTGTTCAACTGACGCCCAGTCTCTCTACATCACTTGAAGTTTATTTAGTAAATTTCAAGTTAATCTTTGCAGCTCAGGTTTCGTTCAATTCCAAAGGTTCACCAGGTCCAGCCGGTTTTCTTTATAAAAGGGATAAGGTAGTGCGTGCTTGCTCACAGTTGTTCTTAATACTATAAGCAAGTAAGGCAAAATCACTTTTTTTTTATTATTTTGAGTCCGTTTGAACGAAAGGAACTAAAATAAGATATTCCAAAAAAGAAAATCAAAGATAACAGCTTTTTTCAGCCACTCAAGTTCAATGTCACTGTTATACAACCGATGCATATACAGCAACAAATTCTGTGTTGAAGAGATGACTGAATTGAATTGATTGGAAAACTTATTTTCTAACCGATTAAGATGATTCGCAATGTATTTACATTTGTTTACAGTCCAACATGGCTATGATTCGAGTGTGTAAGTGTATGCGTCGTCTTATCAAGACGTGTGACAGTGACAGTTTTTTTTAAACTTTTTTTTTTCTCCGGCAGTTTTTCTTAAAAGTAGACGGATAGAGATATATATAAGTAACATTGTAATTCCTGCAATGTATATTCTTACTCAACTAGTATAATAACATTCATTAACGCAATGTCTTTCTTTTCTAAGATCATAAAGTTCTTCAAGAATCAACGTATGTATATCGCACATCATCTACTTTCCATATATGTTAATGTTCAGTTGGATCCAGGTTACTAATACTCCTCTCTTAATACAGAAAAAGACGAGTCCGATGTTGCTCCTGTGAAAAGTATTTCTTCATATGTCAGCGACAGAGAATTAAGCAAGAATAGAGAGATTGACACGGCTTTAGAGGCTATTCAATCACCTGTAGTGCCTTCTCTTGTCAATGGACAGCCTATCGCAACTGCCTTATGAGAGATTTCAAATATTTGACATTCCATTTAAAATTGGGAAGTTGATGTATGCTGATTAATTAGCTAACAACATTGGGGGTGTTTTTTTTGCTGCTATTTCGCAATGATGTGGATATTTTGTGGCTGGAACTTTTTCAATCGATTAAACAGTGGTTGTGTACCTTTCTGAGGTCGGGATTCAGTATATCCTTTTGAATTGAATAGTAAATATATTCTTTTAATCTTTAAATGTGTGCCAAAATGGCATATCCATTACATATCGTTATCTTAGATAAGGTGATTTTTTTTGTTGCTGTTCTTCTTATATGATCTTATATGATCTTATATGACTCGAAAAAGAGACAAGAAGTGCTACTGGCATTTGAATTTGTTATATCCTGGGTAAGCCTTTATTTGATACATAATACCTTTATTAGCCAGCTTGCTATATAGCATTGAAACAGGAAAGCTAGACAGCTATTGAGAAACGATTCTCTCTGACTCTTTCTCGATTACTTCAACCACAACATTGACAATTTCATCGATGATATCCTCAGTAACATCAAAAGATGGTGCAATTACGATGTGATCACCAGTTTTTCCATCAAAAGTACCATGACCTGGGTACACTGCCACACCTCTGTCAAAAATTTTCTTTGTTATATCGTGACCAAAATCTCCATCCATTGTCAGTTTCGTGTGTTGATCTTTAACAAATTCGATCCCACAAAATAACCCACGACCTCTTATATCACCCACTATCGCAAAGGAAGATAGCTTCTCTTTCAATGAGTTAAAGAGATAGGTTCCCATGGTGGAAACATTTGCTAATAACAGGTCCCTTTTAATTATTTTCTGTACCGCTAATGCAGCAGCACATGATAAGGGATATGCCTGATACGTGTGCCCGCAATTGAAAACTGAGTGAGAATCTTTACCCAAGACATCACCCACCTTGTGATTGAAATATACAGCAGATAAAGGCCCATAGCCACCACTTAAAGCCTTCCCAGAAGTGGTTATATCAGGAACAATACCTTCCCATTCCCAAGCGAAAAAGGTTCCTGTTCTTCCAGAACCACACATGACTTCATCGAGAACCAATAGAACATCATACTTATCACAGATTGATCTCACATTGGCAAAGTAACCCTTGGGTGCTACAACACATCCTGTAGTGGCCCCTACTATGGTCTCCAGGAAGAATCCAGCAACATTTTCAGGTCCAATTTTGATTATTTCATCTTCTAATTCTTTAGATAACCTTTCCACATAGTCCTCGGTGGATTCATCTGCATTACTATATCTATATTAGAACGCTGGACTAACCTGATGAAAGTTTGATGGTATGATTTTTTCAAATGGAGCTCTTCTAGACACATGACCACTCAAAGACATACCGCCAAGGCAATTACCATGATAAGATTGCTTTCTCGATATAAAATGTGTCTTTGAATGTTTACCTTGAATATGGAAATACTGTATCACCAGTTTCAATGCAGCCTCATTTGCCTCACTTCCTGAGTTTGCAAACCACACTTTACTCAATTCACTCAGATAATCTGCCAATAGAAGGGTACTCAACTTTTCAGCAGCAGTGGTGGTGTAAATTGCAGAAGGAGCATATGAAACCTTCTTTAATTGTTCATTTATTGCGGTAATTACTTCTATGTTTGAATGTCCCACCGATATCACAGCAGCACCACCAGATCCATCCAATATTTTCCTGCCATCTTCTAAGTAGATGTATGAGCCCAAAGCATGAGAAATAACTTCTGGTAGTTCACTTGGAGATCTGTGTAAGAGCCCCGAGTTCAAAACTTCCTCACTAGATAGTACCATTATTTTGAAGTGGATAAGAATTGATCAAAGCAATTCTAGTTATATTTTGAACTTAACTTGGCTTTTGAAAGAAGTAAACTTTAAAGAGTCATACATAGTATAATAGTTTTTTGAATATGCAATCAAAAGGAAAGGGGCTGCCTGGCTAAAGAGAAAAATGATATTATCGAGGCGACTATTTAAACAAGACTCTCTACAACCCAATATGGTGAGATGGCTAAAAGAGAATGGGCCTGTTTGAAAGAGTGTTTCTATTTTTTATGAGCTGAATGCTTAGGCATGACATCAAAATTCACTTTTAGATTTGGCAAAGACAATTTGTCAACCAAGATGAGGTAGTATTTTCCTTATCTCTCCTGATTCACAAACGAGATTATTTCATGTAATAAATCAGATTTAGCTCAATTCTTACAACCAGAACTTATAATAATAAATATACATAGAAAAGGGGGGTTGGATATTAAAGAAATTCTGTTATATAAGAGCACACATAACGTTGTCCATCAATCCAATCTAATGATTAGGTGGATAAGAAAGATCCAATTGTTAAAGTTGTGGACAGCCCCTGTCACCTCCTAATGTCATAAACCCCTCAAACAAGGACAACGTTGAACTGGGAAAAACATAAGAGCAAATAAGATAGATAGGTACGATTTACTGATTACCCATCGAATAGTAAATTATCAAGTTTGAACTGTAACAAGAATGGTTAAACCAATTATTGCACCATCTATACTATCCCTGGATTTTGCCCAATTGGGATGCGATTGCCACAAGATGTTTGATTCCGGCTCAGACTGGATTCATGTCGACGTCATGGATGGAAATTTTGTTCCAAACATCACCATGGGTCCACCAATCATCTCATCATTGAGAAAAACATTACCAAGAGGAGGTAAGGATGGTAAGAGTCCAAGTTTTTTCGATTGCCATATGATGGTTGCTAACCCTGAGCAATGGGTCCCAGAGATTGCCAAAGCCGGTGGTGATCAATATACATTCCATTATGAAGCTACAGAGAACCATTTGGACCTTGTTAAATTGATCAAGAAACATGGATTGAAAGCAGCTTGTCTGTTGAAGCCAGGAACCCCAGTTGATGTCTTGTATCCAATTATTGAATATCTTGATATGGTTTTGATCATGACAGTAGAACCTGGTTTTGGTGGACAAAAATTCATGCCTGAGATGATGCCAAAAGTGGAAATATTGAGATCCAAATATCCAGATTTGAACATCGAGGTTGATGGTGGATTAGGAAAGGATACTATTCCTGCTGCATCTCAGGCTGGTGCCAACGTTATCGTTGCAGGAACTGCTGTTTTCAAGCTGGAAGACCCAGCTGCAATGATTGAATTGTTGAGGGATAGTGTCAAGAAGAGTTTGGATAGTAGAGGATTATATAACGATACAAACTACTATTGCCATTGAAATAAGAAAAAAGCATTATACATCAAATCTCATGATATCTAAATAGGTTAACTCCGAATTGAATTTGCAAAATACAATATAGCAGACAATTTATACACATTTCTTCTCAAAAAATTATGGATTAAAAAATTTATCTATTATTAAAAAGATGGACCACCCAAAGTAGTACCATTACCCGATGGTGGAAGCACACCAAAAACACGATCATTAGCAGCTGCGTTTTCAACTATGCTCCATAATGCGTTTCTTACAACGGTGACTTTGTTAAGCTTATCTTTCAAATCCTCTTCGGTATCAATCTCCATATCAACATCTTTATTCAGCACCACTTTCTTCTTGTTTAAATCTCTAGCATCTGAGTACTTCTTGTTTCTCTCTATCTTCATCAATCTCTTGGTAGATAGCGTCTGTGTTGTTACCGGTGTACGGGATCTTGTCTTGTTTTTGTAAAGTGAATATGCTATAGAAGATGGTGATGATTGAATGTGCAGAGTGGAGTTTGTGTTTCCCTTGGCTCTGATATGAGCTCTCTTTTGACCCAAAGAAGATGCCCTCTTGTTACGCAAGATATTATCCTTTGGTTTATTTACTGAGTTTCTAGACGGCATTCTTATTATGTTGTGTATCTGTACTATATGTGTGAATGGATAATGTATGCAGTTGATTATTATCTTATCCTTTAATATCATTTCTACCTTACAAAAAAAAAAAAAAAATTTTTTAAAAAAAAAAAAATTTCAAAAGACGTGTCCAGATCACTCAATACCGTCTTGGGAAGCCACAACAGCAAAGAGCACAAAGAGAAGAAGAAGAAGAACAAGAACAAAGAAAAAAACTGACTGACTGTTGAGCGAACACAAAAGATGGATGAACAGAGCAGAGAGCGTAGATGTTAATATAAAGAGAGTCAAATAAGTTAAGTGATCGATCAATAATATACAACATAGAAAATGTCAGCTGTAAGAGATAACAATCAAGAGGATCTTTACCTCGAGTCGTATGCTTTCACCACAGCTGCTGCAATAATAGGCTCTGTCGATAGGAAAGTTACTGTATTGCTAAGAGATGGTAGAAATTTGTTTGGAATATTGAGAACATTTGATCAATATGGTAAGTGAGATAATATTACAAAGAGAAAGAATGAAGAAATCATTTTTTATTAACATGATAAAAACAACTAGCAAATTTGGTCTTGCAAGATACCGTGGAAAGAATATATTTACCAAATCAAGAATATGCAGAATGTTATCATGAGATTTTTTTGATAAGAGGTGAAAATGTTGTAATGATGGGAGAATTGGATATCGATAAAGAAGATTTACCATTACTGAGTTATACCAAGATAGATTTCAAAAAGGCTGAACATCAATTTAAACAGAGTAACGAACAAAGAATAAACAGAGAACAGAAAATATCAAAGAAAATGGAAAAATTTGGTTTGACAAGTGAATTTCTGAAAAGTGATTTGTATTAAGATGATGAAACTTGGTTTTTTTTTTTGATCAACTAAATATATCAAACATAATTCGGAATAAAATAAATAAATAAAAAAATGTACATTATATCACCATCATCTACCAATCATTTATTTGACCATAATCATCATCATAATTTCTCTAGTCTTTTGTTTCTCAAATTAGCAAAATACTCATCAACCATACCCAATCTTTTGACCTCATTCTTACCCAACTGTGCAAGATGAACTTCATCTGGCCCATCAGCAATTCTCAAAGTTCTCGACTGTATCCACATTCTTGCCAATGGTGTATCTTGACTTATGCCTTCAGCTCCAAACATTTGTACCCCCCAATCGAGAAAATCTAAAACATGTTTTGGAATGTATATTTTCAGCATTGAAATCTCTTGTATAGTCAACTTAGCATTGTTATTGTTCAAATCGAGATTAAAAGCTGCATGATAACACAAATTTTCGCAATTTCTCAAAATGATCTTAAATTTTGCCAAATCTGTTTGGAAAACTGCTAAGTCTTTCAAATGTTTATCATAAATCCTCCTATTTGCAGCTCTATGCAACACGTACAAGTATGATTCTTTTGCCACACCCAATAATCTCATTGTATGATGTAATCTTCCAGGACCTAATCTTGATTGAATGATTTTGAAACCATCACCAATTTCTCCCAATATTGTATCATCATTGATGTGTATTTCATAATCATTAAACACAAGTTCCAAATGTCCATGAGGCAGGTCATCAATACCATATAAAGTTAAAGGTCTCTTTTTAATAACCTTACCAGATGCCAAGGCATGATCAACATCGATAACAACAATTGAATGGCGTTTATATGGATCATCCACTTTGTTCAAAGGATCTGTCTTCACCATTGTCAACCAAACTTTACAACGCGGGTCCCCTGCACCTGATATAAACCATTTAGTTCCATTGATGATCAAAGAGTCGCCCATTTTAGTTGCTCTTGTGGATATGTTCAACAGGTTGGATGAAGAGAAATTTTTCTCCGTCATCAGAAATGCTGACCTGATCTCCCCATTGAGCAAAGGTTTTAACCATCTTCTCTTTTGATTCTGGGTGCCGAATTTATTCAAAATCTCCATATCCCCAGTGTCTGGTGCCATAGTATTGGTCACCTCTGGTGCAATAATTGATCTACCCAACTGTCTGGCCATCATTGCATATTCCAAATTGGTATAATTTGGAGAATATTCATTGGAAACCTGGTGTGTGAGGAAAAGATTCCAAAGGCCTAATTTTTTTGCTCGTTGTTTCAAAGGTTCAATTAACTTGGGGATATGGTCCCATCTCTCCAGCCCATTCGCATCAATTTCATTTAAGTAGCGTAAGTCATTTGGTATGCACTCATTCTCCACATATTTTTGTAAAGAAATTATTGCCTCATATGCTCTTTGAGATATTTTTGAAAGATAGATAGCTGGAATATCAAGTTCATGACTCAGAGCAATAAGTTCCAGTGACGATAAGTGAGACATTATGAAAAAGATATGAATTGATTGGAGCAAATGGAGTGGATTGCCAAATAAAAGACATTGGATCTTAATTTATTTATATATATCATACCTTCGGTAATAGGAAATGAGCGCAAAGGAGGGGAGGGTTAGCATCATCTGTCAGACAAAAGACACCCCACATTATATCAGCAGCATACCAATTAATCAGTTACTGAACAAGTTCAAACAAACAAACTCATCTCTAGTTTGAAACCGAAAAGGGCTTTCTTTCTCTTTATATCTCGGGCATAAACATACTATGTAAATAGATAGATAAAGAGATAGCCTGATAGATAGATAGATGCCAATTGAATGAAAGTTTAAAAGAAAAAAAGTCGTGTGTTTTGCCCAGTTCATGCCACAGATGGTACGCCCTTCTGTTATTGCACTCTCCCTTTTTATGTAATTTTGGATATTATTGGAATAATATTAGACAATGGGAATAAGGGTTTAATGAAATCATTAAGAGAGTTCTCAGAGAAGACTTTGCCATTCTCTTGGAACCAGTCTTGATAAATTTTTTAAGGGCGTTTAAACATCAAAGTTATGAGAGAGTGTATGGTAAATCAATTTTATATTCAGCAGATGATCTAGTCAGATTGTTCAGTTGGCATACTCAGTGACAAATAAAGCAACCTATTAATAGAAGTCGAATTATTCAAAGGGCCATCTATGTCTGAATTTAAAGGTGCATAAAGAGTACCATGTCGTTCATTTAATGGATAATGAAATTTTATCTTTGAAGTGTGGCTTCAATGATGAGGATAATTAAACATGCAGTTTACTAGAATTCTAAATTGAGGTGACCTGTTTTAGAAGTCGTTATGAATACAGATGATGAATTCTTGGAGGAGTTAATCGGTGGAGCTATGGATTTTTACTTCCATGAGTTGTTCAAATATTCTGATGGAGAAAAGCTCGGTTGGAGAAAATTAAGAATTTTACGTTGATAGGAATATTGTCTTGTTCCTAGATGCTATTTACGCTTACCAAATTAGTTGTAGGTAGAGGAATTATGGCTTAGTGCATAAACAAGATATTAGGGAAACTTAGTAGCCAAATATATATATCTTTGCTCTAATATTTCTGATTTGACAGACACATTTGTTGTTTAATTATATCAAAATACATAATGATTTGGTTCAAGTGGCAACATCATGATTCAAGTGACAAGTAGCAAAACTCATAATAACTATTCCTATGATGCTCCTGCTGAATTGGAGTGTTCAAGTAAATTCTTTTGCTTACCTGGCCCCTCTAGTGCCGAATTTTAAACCCGCCAATAATAAAATAGTGAATTTTGCGTGCGAAAAGAGAAACGTTATTTATACATATGAGGCTGGGGCTGGCGCATTGTATTAGCACTCGTTTTTGGATTTTTTTTTCTTGTGTGTAGCTTTACCAAGCTTTTTTAACACACCATGTTGTTTACAAAAGTATTAATAATCATTGACAAGAACACTGATTCAACCAGTTAGTTTAACGCTTAACAATATAATATTAGCTTATCACTTGGGAGTGGATGATGATCATATAACAACACGACGAACATGACTGTGAGAAGCAAGAAGATCAAGGACTTGACCATAAGTGCCATTGTAATTTTGTTTCTTTTCCAGTTGATGAAATATAACAATTCTTGGAAACAGGATGACTATCAACTGGTACTTCATTCGTCTATGGTATCGACTTCGAAGACGATGTATGATAAGAATACGGTGAAATTCATTCCATATGATGTTATTCAGTATACATTCAATGACGTCATTGAAGAGGAGAACATTTCATGGTCTGAATACGCCTATGTGCAATATGCTACAGATTGGGATTACCTCTGTGGGCTGGTGATGAATTTTGTAAGATTGAGAAGAAGTTTTAAAACGGAGCTGGATCTTGTGCTATTGGTTGCCAAGGAGTTGCCAATTGAAGCAAATACTCCAGATGCAAAGATGTTTCGTAAACGTGTACTGGATCAAAATATTAAAGTGCGAAAAGTGGAAGTGTTGGAATTTAAAGGTGATTCAACGACATGGAATAAATCATTTACCAAATTCTTAGTCTTCAAGATGGTGGAATACAAAAGAGTAATTTATATGGATAGTGATACAAAAGTGATGAATAAGATGGATGAATTGTTTTTTATACCAGATTGCAAGATTGCCATGCCATCAGCTTATGAGTTAAATTACAATTTTTATTCTAGTAAGAACTATGCTATTCCAGATAACTTTGAAATCTTGACCCCAGAAGAGAGACTGGCCAAATACCGTGCAATATACGATGGAGTGGATACGACAAATTTACCAGATTATTATCTGCAATTGTACAACAACTTACCTGATTTGATCATCACCAAAGATTTTCTCTTTGAAAACCAGATAATGGTGATCAAACCATCCATGAGTGAATATAAGAAGTTGATCAAGTTAACGAAAGTGAAGAAAAATAACGAATATGATATGGATATAATAAATAAATTGTATAACGTTGATGCCATTGCCAGAAAAATTATCCCGAGAGAAGAAGAGAATATCAACTTCATACCCGATGTCATGATAATACCCCATGTGATTTATGGAATGCTCACTGGTGAATTCAGGTATAACCAACATGATGTTGTCTTGGCTGATCCACAAGATTTACCTTTTGTAATGTCAAACAAATTGAGTATTGAGAAACATGGTTATTGGAGTTATGAATTTTGGAATTCCATGACGATGTATGATGAGGAGATCAAATTGATACATTTTAGCGATTATCCAATACCAAAACCGTGGTACAATCAAGAATTACCGAATGATTATTCACATTTGAAAATCATCTGTGAGAATGATGCCTTGGGAATGCAGCCGTACGATGAGTTTAATTCATTACAAAAAGATGAAAAAGATTATATTATTCCAACTGTTGTCACGGACTGCGATCTGGCCACTGTTTGGAATTCGATTTATAAAGATTATGCCACAGAGAGGCATAATATTTGTGAGTTAGATCTTGTAACATAGATAAATGGGTGGATAAATAAATTTATATATTTTCAATAAGTGTTTTTTAATTTATATTTTTTGCTTTAGCGAATCAAACCCCCCGTAAGCTAATTGTATTTTTTCAGTTTTAGTTATTAACTAAAGTTAGTTAACTGGGAATATACCTTCCCCCTTTTCCAATAAGACATTTTTAATATTATCCATGCAGATCTCATGAGATCTTGTAGTGTTATCAGTTGTAGCAGAACCAATATGTGGTGTCATTACAACGTCCCATCTTTTCAAAAACCTTTTGTCAATGTGTGGCTCATTCTTAAACACATCCAATCCAACACTGGTCACTGTACCATTTTCCAACAGTTCTAACAAAATATCTTCATCGATGGCCGAGCCTCTACCAATGTTGACTATGCGTACTCCCTTTTTGACCAACTTGATCGTATCAGCATTGATGAGATGCTTGGTATCCGGAGAATGTGGCACAGCAAAAACGATCAAGTCACAACTTGGGATCAAATCTTCAAAAGTTGGGAAATATTTCAAATCAAATGGCAATTTTTTCTCCTCTTCTTCAGACAATCTTGTTCTCTTTGTATATTGAATTTGCATTCCAATTACCGAAAGCCGTCTGGCAATTTCTGAACCAATAGCACCCAACCCTACAATCCCCACAGTATGTCCTTGTGGAGAATTCAACATTTTACCACCTATTGTTAACTCAGTGACAGCTTTCTTTTGATCCACTGTCTCTGGTAATCCATCCTTCTCATGAAATTTTTTACTACCAATGAATGCCCTCAGTTCCAGAATCTCCCCTGTTTCTCTCAACTTATGTTCCAAGATTGGTGTCAATCTGTAAGCTGCCAATGTCAAATACAAAGCCATATCGGCTACATCTGGTGCACTAACGCTACCAACGTTGCAAAGAGCGATTCCTTTTGATCTCAATTTCTCTCCATCGATTGAGTCATGACCCACCCAAGGAAAGGCAAACACTTTCAAAGAACTTGGGAAATAATCAATAAACTTGTTTGGGCCTCCCACTGCCCAGATTCCCTCTAAAGCATTAAATATTCCTGAGATGTCTGAGTACTCATTTTGTAAAGCTGTGATTAACTCTTCTGTAGTCGATGGGCTAAATTCAACAACGTCAAACAATTCACAAAATTCTTGGTATTTTTTGAATTTGTGTAAAAATTGGGTAGATCCTAATACCAACACTTTAAGTTTCGATGCTGCCGACATTATATTTCTATTGTTATTACTCCTTGATAGGTCGAAAAAGAGGTATTGATTGTTGTCTTTGATTTTAGTTCAACTCAATATAGCGAAATTCCTTTGTGAAAAATCAAAAACAGAAAAGGGCAGATGGATCTCTATTTATTTCTATCTGATGTTTGATAAATTATTAGGAAATTGGACGTACTTTGCCGCAGATTTTACTCGCTAACTGTAGATTTGTCCAGTTGTCTGTCTTTTATTGTTCTCGCTCTTGTTTCTTTAACATGTTATGCATATCGCATTCCATTTCTACCTATGTACAGTTCAGTTGCCTCTAACTGGCTAATTTTTTTTCATTCAAGCGCGCCATGTATTGCTTTGGGATAAGGTTGCCCGCCTATCAGTTATTTTCCCTTTATAATTTGATTTTTTTATGTCAATCTGATAATTCATATGTTTCTTGAAAATTAATTAGTTAAACTTTAAGCTGGAAAGCCAACTGCTTTCCAATCTCTCTAATGGATATCATCTTAGAATTCTTCGTTTAATCACTATCCATTCATATTATTGTATTATTGTTGTGCTTCAAATAAACTCGGCATAGAGAGAGAGAGATCGCTCTATAACCGAATAATGCCCCGTAGTTCTTATCAATATTATTCTTGAGCGACAGCCCCTAAATATCGGCAATCAGTAAGTCAATGATCCGTATGCTAATTGATAAGAGTTAATTCTAATCTATTTTATAAAGCAAATGATTTCACACAGCATAGAGTTATCATCCAATATAAAATTTTCCACCAAAAACCATACTATATTCCCCAGTGAGGTTCATCAACGAAAATATGACTAAGCCTCGAGTACTCGTGTTAGGCAGGGCCGTGACGGACACCGAAGCCTTTGCCAACTTCAGTAAACTAGTGGAGCCAGTTCTTCACAGATTCGAAACAAGAGAGACATTTATAGAGGAATTACAAACCCAGTTCAATGATATCAGTGGCATATGGGTTGCACAAGGTGGATTTTTTGTGAGTTAAATACAAAAACTTTTGTTTCTTGCAATTGAAAGGAAATCAAAGTCAAATGAAATAAATAACCCAAACTAACCTCCATTCTTATCAAACATAGGCGGCCAAAAATCACATCCTCCTCGATTTTAACAAAGAATTGATCTCTGTTTTCCCCAAATCGTTGAAGGTGATTGCAGTCTCTTCAATTGGATTTGACAGATATGATGTTCAGGCATTGAAAGACAGAGATATTATATTTTGCAACTCACCCGCATTAGCAGCCGACCAAGTTGCAGATACTCTGTTGTACCATGTTCTTAACTGCTTTAGACATTATGATTTCTTTAGCAAGGCTTTAAGACTTACTTCGCATGTTAGCAAAGCTAGAGCCTTGGTAGGAAGTAAAAATCTTGATCCAGAGACTGCATTCCCAATCTCTGTTGAGGAAGATCAGCCGTTAATGTTGGGTGATCAGGTCAACAATAAGATTGTGAGGACTCCAAGGGGTCATCTTGCTGGTATTGTAGGATTAGGAGGTATTGGTCAAGAATTGCTGAAGAGGTTGAACTGTATTGGTATGAAAGTTCATTATTGTAAGAGAAAGCCATTGACACCACAGGAATTGGAGAAGCTTGGAAATTTACCAATGGTTTACCATGAGGATTTCGAATCGATGTTGCCTTTAGTAGATGTGTTAGTATTTTGTGTTCCACTCAATCCCCTGACAAAGCATATGTTGAACAAAGATACTCTTTCACGTTGCAAAGATGGTGTACGCATAGTCAACATTGGTCGTGGCTCAACCATTAACCAACAAGACTTATTGCACCTGTTGAAACAAGGCAAAGTCTCATATGCTGGATTGGATGTGTTTGAGAATGAGCCAAGCGTTGATCCGGAAATCACAAAGAGATTTGATATCAGTGTCACTCCACACGTAGGATCATCAACATTGGACAACAGAATATTGAGTTCCGAATGTTGCCAGAAGAATATTATCAATGTTGTCATAGATTGTGGAGAGGGACTAACAACAGTTAACCCTTAGACATGAATCATAAATAGATAAATAAATAATATTTAATAAATAATATAAGAAAAAACAGATGAGATCCATGAAAACAGATTACAAAAGTAAAAAAGGATGAAACATTAGTCACTGAAAAATAGAAAGATAAAAAATAAATAGAAAGATAAATAAAAAAATAAATAAATAGATAAATAGATAAATAGTAGTAGATAAATAAATGAATAGATAAATAAATGAATAAATAAATAAATAAATAACTTGGTGAATTTAATCACAAATCACTTCTGGTAACAGTTTTGACATCAAAAGGCTCTTTCGTTAAGAGAGTCTTTTGTCCAGTAATGGGTTCGCAACTGTTTCTAGTGGACATTGGACCATACTTTGCTGGTGGCTTACCATCTTTGAAACCATTCAATAATTGAGTCAGATTTTCTGGAGTCACGTCCTCGTAATAATCATCGTTGACAGCAACAACAGGTCCATTGACACATGCGCCGGCACATTCAACTTCTTGCAAGGTAAATAAACCATCTGGTGTTGTCTCTCCAAGGCCAATACCCAAGGTGGACTTGGCCAGCTCGACAACAGCATCAGATCCGCATAATTGGCATGGAGTAGTAGTGCAAATTCCAATCGTATATTTACCCACTGGATTTCTCAGGTACATGGTATAAAAAGTTGCAACTTCGTAAACTCTCATTGGTGGCATCTCTAAAATTTTTGCAACGTAATTCATCAAGCTGATAGAGGTATATCCCAACTGACGTTGGCCAATATCCAAGAGCCCCATAACCAGAGATTTTTTATACTGAGGAGGGTATTTACTGATCTCCTTTTTGGCTCTCTCCATGTTTTCCAGTGTGAATTCAAAGGGAATATTAGGATTGTTTACCTCGGTGTCCCTATGTACAGCAATGATCGAGTACTGACGTGATGGCAGAATCAAGCTCTTGATAGACTGAGGCCTTAGAATGTGTCTTAACATGTTGATGACTAATGGCTGATTGTGTTGATATTTTTAAAGACGGTTAGTTAGTTGTTCGACATGGGTTAATAACAATCACTCAATTTCAAAAAAATCAATTCCCCCAGTTCCTTTTCTCTTTGAGACAAAACTAGGGCTTTATGGATCTACTTCTATACATAATAAAAGTTACAAACCATATACAGTAGTTTAACAGAAAATGGTATAGAGAACTAAAAAAGACAGGATCAGCCATCCTCGGTGTCAAAATGAAGTTATTTTTTCAATTTCTTAACCCATGTTATTGATTATTAGTCGCTGTTCATCATTATGAGTCATGTGACTTTGATTTCTCAGGAAGGAAAAATTGGCCTAAAAAAAATGCTCAGAGAAGTTGAAAAGATTGGAGTCATATTAATCTATTGAGATCTAGAGAAAGGATAAGCAGACATTCTGATATAGAGAGAAAAAGAGAACAAGAACCATGTCCTCTAACAACAACCAGAGAAGCAAGTACTCTTTGGAGACAGAGTTGGTTCTTACGAAACACAAAGATGGTTACAACTCATCAATCGTCCCATTATACCAGTCAGCTACTTTTAAACAGAAATCATTATCTGATATGGGTGAATATGACTACACAAGATCGGGTAATCCTACAAGAACTGCTTTACAAAATCATTTGAACAAGATCATCAAATCAGATTATTCATTCGCTGTCTCATCTGGTATGACTGCCTTGGATGTGATTTGTAAAATTTTGAATGCTGGTGATGAAGTTATTGCAGGTGACGATTTATATGGTGGTACCGATAGATTATTGACTTTGTTCAACAGAAATGGGTTTTTGAAAGTTAACCAGTATGATACTACTAATACTGATTTGATCAAATCCAAAATCACGAAGAAGACCAAAATGATTTTCTTGGAGAGTCCAACTAATCCTTTGATCAAAGTTGTGGATGTCAAGGCGATTGCTGACTATGCCCACAAAGTAAACCCAGATCTCGTTGTTGTGTTTGACAACACCATGATGTCACCAATTTTGATGACCCCATTGGACTTGGGTGTCGATATCCAGTACGAATCCGCCACCAAATATTTGAACGGTCATCATGACTTAATGGCTGGTGTCATTGCCACTAGATCAAAGAAATTGGCAGATGGTATATACTTTGCCATTAACTCCACCGGTGCTGGGTTAGCCCCATTTGATTGTTGGTTATTGATCAGAGGTTTAAAAACTCTTTCGATCAGAATTATGAAACAACAGGAAAATGCCATCAAAATTGCTGAATTTTTACAGTCGATTGGGTTGAAAGTAAGATATCCTGGATTAAAATCTCATCCACAATATGAATTACACAAGTCTTACACCAAAGGTCCAGGTGCCGTATTGAGTTTTGAGACAGGTTCTGTTCCGATCAGTGAGAAGGTGGTCGAAAGTTGTGATATATTTGGTATTACTGTATCATTTGGGTGTGTCAATTCTTTGATATCTATGCCATGCCAGATGTCGCATGCTTCAATCGACCCTAAAGTTAGAGCTGAGAGAGACTTCCCAGAAGATTTGATCAGATTGTGTATCGGTATCGAGGATGTCGATGACTTGATTAGTGACTTGACTGAGCTGTTGATTAAAGGTGGTGTGTTGCAAAGATCAGGCAATGGAAAGTTCAAGAACATTTTAAGTAAGCCAAAGTTGTAGAGGAATCTCATGATTTTGTCCAGTTACTTAATTACTTAGTTACGTAGTTAATTGATAATTCTATATAGACGCCAATTATATTCGTTTCTCTCAGAAACAAATTGACTATGAAATAGTTTGGCTAGTTATTTGAGAGCTCAACTATCAATCTTAAAATGCTGAGTTGTTACTTCAGAATTGGGTGACCTTACATTATTTTCTTTCAACTACAAAGGTAATTATCTGCAAGGCTTCAAATATCAGTGGTTAATCATTATCACATTTTGAGATGCTAAGTTGGAGAAATTCACTCAATTCTCTTTTTCAGTATTACAATAACAAAGTAATTCTTCTCATCAGGAGAAGATTCTTGAAGACATCACTGTATCTTTTCCCGAAATTTTTATCCTCCGCAGTTGTTTCTTCCATCTAAGACTTGATAGAGAGCTGTCATGGCATGGGTTTGGAATGAAAAGTCGTTTATTTTTATATCAAACTTGATAAGAATGGTTCAGCCACTGTAGCGCCACTACCAGGCGGCTGAATTCTAAGAGGTGAGTTTTCTGGGTTTCCTTCGGCGGAAGATGGTGCCATTGTGGTAAATGAATTCCATTGGAGTGAGATAGGATTAATCAATAAATAGAGTTGAATCTTGTATATCTGTTCATCTATATATGTATTTATATACCTTATCTGCCGCTGCACTAAAATTTAATCAATTACTCCTACAAGTTTAAAGGTCAAGCCATCTTTTTTTTGGCCTCTGTTACACATATTATTTTATTATCAGTTAAGTCTCGTCCCGTCAATGTTTATTATAATTTTTTGTGCAGAAGAAAAACAAAAATACACGAAGGAGGAAAAAAAACATAACCACAAATAGCAGCAACGTCTGACCCTCAGGTACATTCGATCACATAAGCAGCTAATTGACTTATTGGTATTTGTTGATAGATATTGTATTGCAGAATCCCTTTCCATATCTGTTCTCTCCCACTCGAGATCTATATGATATAATTTATATCAAGGTAATACCATCATTGCCAAATCTAAGTCCACTCATAGAGAGAGGAGAGCACAAGAATGTCACAA
This sequence comes from Nakazawaea wyomingensis, assembly GCA_030567715.1. Taxonomy (NCBI): domain Eukaryota; kingdom Fungi; phylum Ascomycota; class Pichiomycetes; order Alaninales; family Pachysolenaceae; genus Nakazawaea; species Nakazawaea wyomingensis. The sequence goes on from JAJLSQ010000002.1 coordinate 417,460, forward strand.
CAATCAATGGGTAAAAGCAAGAAGAACAACAGCACTATTAGCAATAACAACCAAAACAACAGTAATAATAATAATAATAATAACGGGAACAACAACAACAATAACAATAACAACAATATAATTGCCTCTCACTTCAAAATCGATGAAAAAATAGGCGAAGGTTCATTTGGAATTATTTTCAAAGGATATGACTTGTCAAGAGATAATCTACCCGTTGCCATCAAGTTTGAGTCTAGGAAATCAGAAGCACCTCAATTGAAAGATGAATTCAGAGCATACAAGATACTCAATTCATCGATTAACAGCATACTAAGGAATCAAAGTCCCTTGGCCTCGGACTCACATATCTCGGTGGAGGGAATACCTAATGTATATTATTATGGTCAAGAAGGCTACTATAGTATATTGATCATACAATTATTGGGACCTTCATTAGAGGATCTATTCGATTGGTGTGGGCGGAAATTTTCTATCAAGACGGTGGCTCAGGTGGCCAAGCAGATGATTAAGAGAATAGAATTTGTTCATTGGAATGATTTGATATACCGAGATATTAAACCAGATAATTTTTTAATCGGTTTGGATTCTAATACCATATACCTTGTGGATTTTGGTATGATCAAACAGTATAGAAATCCAATAACAAAACAGCATATACCGTATAGAGAGAGGAAATCATTGAGTGGAACACTGCGTTATATGTCTATAAACACTCATTTGGGTAGGGAACAGTCAAGAAGAGATGATTTAGAGAGTTTAGGGCATGTCTTTTTATATTTCTGTAAAGGTGAATTACCCTGGCAAGGTTTGAAGGCACCTAATAACAAGTTGAAATACGAAAAGATTGGTGAGAAAAAACAAAATACCCCATTGGAAGAATTGTGTTATAATTTACCAGTGCAATTTCAAGAGTATATGAGATATGTACGTGGTTTGAAATTTGATGAAGAGCCAAATTATGATTATCTAGTTGGATTGATGGATGAAGTATTGACATCTATTGGTACCACAGATGATGGTTATTATGATTGGATGAGTTTAAACGATGGCAAGGGCTGGGATTGGAGCAAGAACAAAAAGACAAACTTGCATGGTTATGGAAGTAATAATAATAATAACAATAATAACAATCTGCGAATGAACAATAACAATTATCACTCATATAATGACCGGAGAGGAACTCAACAACTGCCACAGCAGCAACAGCAACATCAACAAATTCCTCAACAACATCAACAGCAGCAGCAGCAAAACCAACAACAACAAGGACAAGCCAAATATTTCAGTACCTCATCTCCATCTTTTAAGAACAATACTCATAATTCTAGAATAATTGGTGGAACACCCGACGTAAGACAACAACAGTTAGATAGACATGGTCTTAGACCAGTCAATGATCGTGGTGAGATTTGCATTTTGAATGATGATGATGATGATAGTAGAGCCGGGGGAAATAAAGGTTTTTTCAAAAAGTATATTTGTTTCTGTTGTTAACAAGACTATTTTGCTCAAATTCTGATTAAAAGATTTTAATATATGAAGTCATTGTTAAACCTGTATCATTCTTGATATATCGATATGGGTAGGTTTCTATGATCAAAGCTGGCGAATGATTTTTGATTTTGATTTTGTTTCATGAGATGTTTTTTTTTTTTTTTTGGAATCTAGAGAAAAATGTTATTTTTTGGTTGGGATAGGCTAAATATAACTGGTCAATTTTGACAAAGATGTTTTAGGATACGATTGAATCCGTTTTGGTTTGCTTCTTTGTATGTGTGTTTGGCCTTTAATTTAGAGATTTTAATTCAAGTCACACGAAGATGGTATTTTTCGTTATACTACATGTGTTTTTTATTCTTTGTTATTTTCCCTCCTCAATTCTTATTTAGTTACTTTTCATTTCGAATTTTGATGAAAATTATAATACAGCATGACGGTCGTTTGTCTTTACATCTTGCATTTAGAAAAGTGATCAGGTATACAAAAATTTATTAGTAAGTGATATTGAAATTGAAATAATGAATTGAAAACAAAAGAAATAGGGAAAAGAGTTTTATGTAAAAGACTTTTTTTTTTTTCTCTCTGTTTATTCCCAACAGACAGGTTAGTCTCATTGTTTTTTCTGATCCCTTGATCACTATGGATCAATTAGTTGGTATTGATTGAGGTGATAGACTTTTACTTGATAGCATAAGTTTAGGAAGGTGATGAAATTTTCGGTTAAAACTTAATGTTTTTCTCATAAATCGGGAAAAGTTCTTCCCCCTTTTCACCTCCAAACTAAGTGGATTTTAAGATAACTTATAAGTTGTCAAAAAAAATGTATAAGGCGAATTCAATAATTCAATTATTCATAGTTACAATTATTCCTAGTTATTCTCCGGCCTTCAGGTTGGTTTAACGTTCATCCCTTTTTACACAAATGAATTTTCATTCACGACTTTTAATTTTTCTTTTAACGGCGCGCTCACTTCAACCAAAAAAAAACAATTTTATCAAAAGATCAACAAATAACATACTGGGAACTAGAATATCTTTAAAAGACCTCAATAACAGACATTTTTTTGAATTAATTTGATTTGGACATTTTTACAAGACGTTTTCAAATTATATAAAGGGAATAATATCTGAAGGGTAATAAGATGTCCAAGGAACTTCAGTTGAACTCGCGATGTCTTGCTTACCATGGTCCATTGTTGTACGAAGCTCGAATCATCAAACTTCATGAACCAAACAAGTCGACTGTGGAAGTGTATAAGGGGGACTCACAGACTTTGGAAGAGGCTAATGTGCCTGAAATTTTACGCGACCAATACGGTTATTTTATTCATTACAAAGGTTGGAAGCTGACATGGGATGAATGGGTCAATGAGGCGCGTGTCATGACTTGGACTATCGATAATATCAAATTGCAAAAAGAGTTGAAAGCAGCAGCATTGAAGACTTCACAATCGATATCGACTTCAGCGTCTTCTTCATCATCGAAAAGAGGATTGAATGGACTAGATGGTAGTCGTGGTGGAAATAATAATAATCATAATAATATGAACCCAAATAATAATAATTCGTCCACATCGAATGGACCACAAAGTAAGAAACTGCGGAAACACAATTCATTGGAGACCGAGGGAGATTTTTTGAAAAGACCAGAGATAAGTATATATATACCGGATAATTTGAAATCTTTGTTGGTTGATGATTGGGAATTTGTGACCAAGGAGAACCAATTAGTTTCCTTACCAACCAAGATCACAGTGTCAGATGTATTGCAAAGATATGTGAAATACAAAAGCAAACCCACCGATATACTACAAGAGATAATTACTGGATTGAAGCTTTACTTCAACAGATCATTGTCCTCGATATTGTTATATAAATTTGAGAGACAGCAATATAAGGATACAATGGCGCTTGAGCAAAATCTGAACAAAGAACCTTCAGAGATATATGGGGCTGAGCATTTGTTAAGACTCTTTGTATCACTACCGGGATTGATTGCACAGACATCGATGGATCAACAATCGATTGGAGTGTTGAAGGATTTCTTGGAAGATATCATGAAATTCATGGATGCTCACCATCAAGAATTTTTCCCCAAAAAATATGAAAATACCACCCCAGCGTACGAGTCTCTTGCTAAAAATTGAAAGCATTATGAAAAGAGCATACCTGTTTGTCTGGCTGTATGTCTCTCTCTACAAGTGAATAAATGTGGGATTATATGAATTGGAAGAGGGAGTGGGGAAAAAAAAAAATTAAAATTTTTGAAGAAGTAATAGTTGCTTGGAATATACGCCAACATTATTATTCTTATTGGTAAAAAATCGGTTCGATCAAAATTGGCTTTTGTGTATTTGTATTGTGGTGTTGTTGTTCTGAGTTTGTGTTGGTTACAAGAGTGATCTTTTTTTATGTGTCTATCTATCTGTGTTGTTTTTTATCTTTTTGTTTTGTTTTTGATTTTTCGATGATAGAAATTGTGAGTACTAGTTTACTTTCTATATATGAGACATTTGAAGCTTTTAAAAACTTTTCCTTTATCATCCACCATCTTTGAAAATTTTACCATCAATCATGATCCTTAAATATTATACTTGGTATTACACAATTGGTGGGAGGGGGGCGCCTATGGGGACAAAGAGCAAAAAAACATTGTCCTTAATCAATTGGAGGTAAGAGTTTCTACAAACCACTGCCCGAGCAAAGCAGCATACTAGAAAACGGCATCAAAATCAAATATGAGACGTACTGAAGAAGACTTGAACTGATATGAATAAATCTCTCCTCACTCTGTGTGTTTGGGTCGAATTTGCACACCTTTTGTTTTAAGGGAAGAAAATCAAATTAATCACTTACTCGGTAAATAGACATCAATACCTAATAACCATTTCACTCACCCAGATTTCATCTTTGAATTAACTTCATCCTCGTGGCTAGTGGAGTTTTTCTGATAATAATGGTTTAGTAGACCGTTTTCAACAAAGTCTTACTATTTTTCTGAAAAAATTCAATTACATAATTATCTTTAACTTGTATTTACCACCTTTAGTTTTAGGTTTTGTTCTCATTTTCCATTACGATAGACGCCCATGTTTTGAATGAAAAAGGAGGAATCTTTTATCTTGTTATATATTAAAACCTCAAACTGTTTTATCTTTATTAGTATTGTGATTATTATGATTATGGCTATGATTATAATTATGAAAACCCGATTGCCTTATCGAAACTGATCCGGGTTAAAAGCAACTGTTATATGTATAAAAAGATGAGAAACAGTTGACGTCAAAAAAAAAAAAAAAAGGATAAATGCATATTAAAACGATGATGAAAAACTAAGAAATCAAAAAAAAAGCATATTTTTTCAAGTTCTCTTCTCCACATTAGCCTTCATTCCCTTCTTCTTCTTCTTTTTCTTCTTTATCACTTGCCTTCTCTTTGATCTCTCCAAATTGGCAATATCCTTCAAATCATCATCGCTAGGCTCATAAACATGCCATATGGTATAATGTGGTAACCCAGCCACTCTGAATCCCATCTTCTTCACCAATTTACCAAACAGTTCTGTCTCGGCATGGTTCATGAACGTGAACAGAGGGAACATGCCACCTTGCCTAAACACTTTAGCCTTGGCCAAGATGGAAACTCCCCCAATACCGTCCAAATCAATAACTTCATCCGGGTTACCATTCAGTTGTCTGATATACAGTAAATGTGTTCTCCAAGTTGGGAACTCGGCATAACCTTCGACAATGACAACATCTTCATCTAAAGTGGAAGCAAACTCTATAGCAGTTTCACTTTCTATCCATGAATTCAAATCATAAGGTTGTTCATTACCCAAGAAAGTAGGTAAAGGTCTCCAAACGTTGGGTACAATGACATCAAAATCGGCATTGAATTTCATCAAATCTTCAATCACTTCACCAGGACATGTTTCAATATCAGCATCTCTCCAATATACCCATGAGTGATATGGTTTTAACAGAGATGAGAGTAACCAATTTCTAGCTCTACCCATCAATTTACGTCTTATACCTTGTACTTTGACATCATGACGATCACTAAAACCTTGTCCAATAGCCTGTCCAAAATCTTTTTTGAAAATTTGTACACTTCTAAATGGAGAATTGTAATGATCATGATATGGTGGACTAAATGCATTTGTGAGACGATCGGTATAAGGTTTATCCATATATTTCAAATATAAATCTGGAGAGCCTTGTTTTCGTTGACGATTTTTGTAATCCTCCTCTGCATCCAAATAATCTAGCAAAGTTCCATTTTGTAAACGGACACTATAATCAAATAATGCCTCCATTGTGTGATCATTCTCTGAACAATCACTCACCAAGAATGCTAAATCAATCAACTCATGGTGATATGTCAAGTTCATCAAGTTTCTAAACATCAAGGGCAAAACCGGTTCTGCATCTCTTAATGGTATTAACAATAAGACAATATCACCTTTACTCTTTGGGTCTCTATGACGACCTGAATAAAGATTTAAATCATAAAATTCAACAGTTTGATCGAAAATTTGTTCCTCAGACAAGTCATCCACTTTTAACTCATCCACCACAGTGCCATCTGAGGCAACTTTGAAGTATCCAAAATCATCTTTACCCACTCCATTTTCAATAACTACAGAACCTGGTCCCGGTATATTGGCAGAGTAATGATCATCTTTGGCATCAAGCAGTAACTCCTGATTCGAAAATCCAAAGTACCAGATGAAAAATCCAATGGCAAGTAACGCCACTACCCTCGTGATTCTCTTACGTAGTATTTCATTTCGCAGTTTTGGATATAGCTTATTTGACCTGAACCGATAAAACAAGTTAGTAATTGACTAGATATTAAAAGAGGTATGTATATATGTCTGTTCTCTCAATCAATCCAATCAATCAATCAATCAATCAATCAATTAAACAACTGAATAAAAAAAGCCGAAATGGATAAGACTTACAATGGGAGATCATTTTTCTTCCCCTGTGTATCCCACACCATATGAGTGACAATGTGTTATATGGGATGAAATTGTGTAACACAGCAGAACGTACACCAACAGCAATACAATTGGAAGAAATAATTTGAATTGAAACACAACTTTAACTAGTGTTACAAAAAAAAAAAAAAAATAACACTTACTCACTCACTCACTCACTTGCCAGCAAAGAATCAATCAAACAAAAACAAAACAGCAGGAAAAAACAATCAAACAGGCGCTCAATAAAAAAATTTCTTTCTTCCTTTCTTCTCTAAAACAAAGAAAGTTTTATTTTTAGCCTCGAACCTATAATACACTATTGGTGTGTTGGTACACTACCACAACCACAAATAAATCCTTATTTATACGAATCATAATAAGGCTAGGCTGTTCGTTTAACACAGATTAACGCTTACTACAACTAACTCTTGCTTTATTTGAACCACAAGTTTATATATAGAGATATTATAGAGTTTTCAAATTGGGCAAATGACATTGTCTATTATTATGTTTTATCCTATACCCTTCTTTCTCTTCTTCGCTTACTGTCGGCTCTGTTGATGCGTATTTTTGATATTACGTGCACGAGCTCGGCTTTTCTGCATATTATTATTGATCACAAGCCCTATGCAACATATCAATTATCAAAAGAAAGAGTTGGCTATTTAGAACAATTCAGATTGAATGAATTCTAAAAAAATAATTGGAAAGCTATAAAGATTGTTTTGATATGAATGAACCCTCAATAAAGATATGAGTGTTTTCCCAAAATAATGATACACTTTATTTAAGGTCGGCTTTTTTGGACATTCTGTCTTTTTTTTTTTTCTGCGGGCTTGAAAGTTTGTCAAAATAGAGACCCACCAGGTATAAACAAAGTTTTTGTACCTGAATTGTGTTTTTGTTTTTTTTTTTTTTTTTTTTTTGATTCCCAGAAAATAAATAGATATTGCTCAAATCACTTACAGATTTCCATGACAAGGAGAATAAATATGAAAAGCTTTTCAATAGTTTCAACTGGGGAGAAAAAAAAATGAACAATCTTCTTTGATTAAATACTTCCCTTTTACGTTTCCAGGCTCATTATTTTTTTAAATCGTAAATTGTAACAAATCATGCATTGCTAGTAATATTCCTTTGTTAAATTATCAGAAATCTATCATCTACATCTTCTCAGCAAGTCTCCAACAAATCAAACCTCTCCGGTTGGAACCACTCTTCTCTTAAAACAGCCCATACATCTTTGGCCAAGTAGTATGCTCTCTCTTCCGTTTCTGACTTTCCCTCGATGTACACCTTCAATTTAGGTTCCGTGCCCGAACCCCTTGCAGTGAAACGAACAAACTCTGATTCATATTCAGCTTGCGATGGTTTCAATACCGCCGTGATCATTTGCGATGATGGATCAATAGGTAAGATGGGAGTACCATCTGCAGTGGTTGAATCATAACCTATTGTCAAATCTCTCCAGGATTCCACTTTATAATGTTGAATATTGAGAGGTGCATTTCCCTGGAAAGATTTTCGAATAACTTCATTAAAAATATACGGTGTTGTGGACAAGGCTGGCACCTTATAATATCCATTGAATTCTTTGAAATAACCATATTTCTGGAACCCAAGTGATAATCTCTCCAACAAGTTACTATTCCTGTCAATCCAATACTTGTACAATTGGGCAAACATCACTAATGCACTTATACCATCTTTATCGTGAACGACATCAAACATATATCCAATTGCCTCTTCAAAGGCAAATGGAACTTTGTAACCTTGTTTCTCCAACTCTATAGCCTTATTTCCTATCCATTTGAAACCAGTCAATGTATCAGCGTACCGGAATCCATTCACCTCAGCGACAGATTTGATCATCTGTGAAGAAACGGTGGAATTCAACATATACGTCTCCTTATCCAATCGACCATCTCGTAATGACATCTCAACTATATAGTCAGCAAACAAGAAACCAATCTCATTCCCGCTTAATTGTCTCCACTTGTCTTGATGCTTAAAAGCCACAGAAAATCTATCGGCATCCGGATCATTCGCCAACACCAAATCGATACCTGTAGAATCTGCAGTCTCCATGGCAAGATCTAAAGCTCCTTTCTCCTCTGGATTAGGAAATTTAACTGTGGGGAAATCAGGGTTGGGTTGAGCCTGTTGTGGTGGAACAATCAATGTCAATCCCAACTCGTGTGAGATTTTTACGACAAATTGTAATCCAACTCCGTGCATCGGTGTGTAAACCGCTTCCATATTCTCTATATTTGTTCTTATCAATTTGTCACAGATAGCCTTCAAGTATTTGGTAATCATTTCCTCTCTCTTCTTCACCAATAATTTTTTTTGCAAACCCAACTCTAAAACCTCATCGACATTCCAACTACCATCCACTGGCTCCAAATTCTCCAAAATCTGCTGTTGGATCTCATGGTCATGTGGAGGGATGATCTGACACCCATTACTCCAATAAACTTTATACCCATTATCATCTTTAGGATTGTGACTTGCGGTAATCATGACTCCACACGACAGTTTCAAATAATCAACACTGAAGGGAACCAATGGTGTTGGCACAACGTCCTGTCCAAGACAGTACACCTTGATTCCCTTGAGTATGAATGCAGCAGCTGTCAAGTTGGCAAAGATCTCAGAGTTATGACGATGGTCATGACCTATAACAATACTGGGTTCCGAATCAGAATTAGTGGATTGTTGCAGTAATATATAACTGGCTAATCCTTGGGATGCTTGTAGTACTGTGACATTGTTCATTCTTGAAAAACCTGCCTCCATTCTAGCACGGAGACCAGCTGTGCCAAATACTATTCTGTGTCTTAATCTCAGTTCCAATTCATCAACTTCATTTTGTTGTTGTAAATCTATGATCTCTTGTCTTGTAATCGGATTCTATCATATGATCGGTTAATATATTGAAGATTAAATGTACGCGAGACAGGAAGAAGAATAACTTACAGTATCCAATCTCAACCATTCTTTAACAAGATTATCTGTTGTAATCTGAGACATTTCTAGTATAGTAGAGATCTATTACTATTATTAGCATGTGTGTATATTTATTATCTGCTCTTCTTTAGTTGTGTTTTCTTTTAGGCTTCTACATTTTTTTCTGATGTCAATGAACGACTATTTGGAGAACGAGCATTTTTTTTTTTTTTGACAATTCCCCATCTTTTTGTAAGAACGGTTAAGGTGCAGGAAGAAAGCAGCCTTTACTTTGTAGTTAATATGGGGAGTGATTTTTTATCATAATAAAGATCTTCACTTCTAGAGGCCGCATGGAGTCCAGAAGGTCTTACTATTTTTAAAGTCTTATCATAATATATGCAATAGTAACTCAGGCGTATCCCAGGAATTGGTGGTGGCTGAAATTAATCAGGGAAGGAAGGCGACAACCACAACAACTTCATAAAGAACAATTTCAGTTCATTTTAGAGCAAAATATTTCGACTCAAATTTATCGACTCACTATCATTTTACTCATATAGATTTTTGTAGAATAACCCAAGCCGCTGCTTCTTCTAAACTAATTTGAGATTTTTTTTTTTTTTTTTTTTTTTTTGAGGCAGTGGTGTGATTTTGAAAATCACTGCAAATGACCGAAAGCAGAAAAGCTCATTTGCGCAACCCCTTATTTCTCTTAGATAAGTAATTACTAGTTAACAACAAGGGTCGCGCAGTTGCGTACAGATATAGGAAAAAATCATGTTATTTTCAAAATACAGAAAAGTCATTTCGCTAGAAAAAGGATACACGCCTGAAGGCGAAATCATACGCTACAGAATCAACAATTGCTAGATTATAATCAATATCATATATAAATAATGTAAATCTTCCTCATTCTCGACTTCTATTTTTCATAGATCATCATTGAAAATACTCTCATTTCAAAAACACTATTAACAACAAATAATTATATATAAAAAAATGTCTTTCGCCCTTCCACTCAAAGTCGCTACTTCATCATCTGCTAGAAATGCAGTCTCTAAAGCTATTGCTCCAAAAAGATTGGGTCCAAACCCATTATTGGTTCAAGCAAAGAGAGTTATTCCAACAATAGGAGGATGGAGTGTTTTGATGTTTACATTCTTATCATGGCCTCTGGCTTTCAAATATGGTATTGAAAAAACCACTGGTGTTTAAACAGTATATTCATATTTGATCATATTTAATTTAATGGTTTAACGATTTTCATTTCGACAAGTTCATTGTTTGGGTTTTTGCTTTGCTGAAATTCAGTACTAATATTATTATACAGATATATAAATTCTTATTAGAAAAATATTCATTCTTTAAAGATAAAAAGATTTTGTAGTTTCAATTTTGTAATTCCTTTCAGTGAGATTAATTTTATCAAGGCAAATCAAATAAAATTTTACTGCTTAGAAAACCCTTTGGGCTATATATATTTACATCGATTATATAAAAAAATAGCAAAGATGTAGAAACTAGAAGTCAACTTTAACATTAAATTAAAGAGCCATCGCTTGATAGAGGTAAAGCTTACTTATTTGCTATCAATAATAAAATCAATAATGACTAATTCTGATTTTTTGCGATCTGCGGATTAAAAATGACCAATTGATGTGGGGATCTAAATTATTATCTTGAAACAAGAATCGGTTCAGAATACGAGGAGGTTGATTTGAGGCAGACAATAAGTACATCTAAGTTTTCTCGTTGAGACTAAAACGATGTGGTTTTCCCTTCCGAGAGATTTAGCTTCCTCTCTTTCTCTATATCACTTTTCTTGATTGCAGAATTTCAGTATACTCTTGTACAGCAGTTTAAGAGAAGAGATACTAACTAGTGACTCGCAAGGCGGTCAAAGGCGAGAATGAATGTATTTTTCCGGATGCTTTTTTGCATGCCTTTTTTTCCATAGTCACCTTCTTTTTTTCTTCTTAACATTTAGCCATTTCCCAATCAGGCAATCAAAAATCTCACCACTTCTTTGATTGCCTCAGAAGCAAAGATTGGGGATAAGAGTCACGCACGCAGTTCCTGCAAGGGAAAGAAAAATAATGCAAAAAAAAAAAATCATCCAACTTCTTCTTCGCATGTTTTGGCAGCGCAGCTCATCTCATCAGTAAAAAAAATAACATGAGATTGTGATTATATTTTGTTGTCTTATTCAGGAATAAGATCATGAAGAAGATGCTGGTCAGGATGATATAAAAGATGATTCAAAATCTATCTTTTCTCAAAAAGCTATTATAATTTATAGACTATCCATTCTAAATAGATATCTACAAAGAAGAACAAAAACTCGACAATAAGAACAAATAATTATATAACAATGTCTTTCGCCATTCCATTTAAACTGATTACTTCATCGTCTGCTAGACGTGCAGTTTCTAGATCAGTTATTCCAAAAAGATTAGGACCAAACCCAATATTGGCTGAAGTGAAGAGAGTCATTCCAACAATAGGAGGATGGAGTGTTTTGATGTTTACATTCTTTTCATGGCCTCTGGCTTTCAAATACGGTTTCGAAAAAACCACTGGTGTTTAAACGAAATGTTGACAACAATCAATCATTTCATTAACGATTTTACGACGCTCCTTTGATTTGCATTTTGTGTTTTTAACTTATTTTTACATGTATATACATTATACTATTATATTCGAAATTATAAATGATATTCCATCTTAGAATAGTGTTGTAATTTGTAACTTTAATGTAATGGAAACTCTTTTTGATGGAAAATTCGTTAAAGATATAAAGCCCTTTTTGTCCCCTGTCCAAATCTGTGTCTAATGCTATTAATATACAGCCCCCGTTTTGATAGTGTCTAGGGACATACTTCTAAAAAAAATTGTTTATTGAAGCAAAAAAAAAGTGGAATTATATAAAATATATTCTAAAAAAGACACATCATTATAATATCTTTAAAATCTCCAGAGCAAACAGAGAATATATCTCTAGTGGTAAACGAGATGAAACAACTAAAAATCTTATAGTCTTCTGATTAAACTTAGTCCTTGTACGAGATGACTACTTTGTTTTGTCTCATTTGTCTCATTCATTCTTGTCTCTCGCGTGCAGGGTTTTCCTTTATCTTATCTCTATCTGCGCATCACAGCAATGAAGCCATAGTGACGCACGTACAAACAGTCCGGATATGGGAAAATTATTTTCTTTCGTACCCCATGTTCGAGATGCTTGCTGAGAATAGCATAGCATAATTGGAAAAATCCCAAAGATCAATAACTAATAATTCAATACCAACGACACATAGCGACAACCACCTACCATTCCAGCCATGAATAAGCTATTGAAGCCCCGTTTCTGCTTGAAGATTGTAATCACTATAGTGCTCTTGTTAGATATATCGTATTTCGTACTGTATCATACCCAAACTCAAGATTACATCACTCTGTTTAAACAGAATGCAACACAAAACAAGTTTACAAAATACAACAAGGATGATATACTAGCGGAAGAACCACTGTCTTCTAAAACAACACAAGGTTTGTCGATTCAACAACGTTCAAGATCTTTATTCAGGAAGAGACTGTATGAAAATGCATCACCTCAAGTGAAAAGTCAAATGGGCCAATATAGTAAGCAATATGGCAAATTTGATAGAAGGTTATTAACATCTTTTTGGTTAAATTTAATGAATCAAAAGTTGGTCAATGGAAAGTTACCTGAAGATTTCAAGTTACCCTTCAACTGGGATCTATTGAACAATATAGCAGAGAGAATGCCATCTGAGAAATATTTTGAAAAAATCGTCACTGCGAAGATTAAATGTCTGGGTTTTAGAGATATTGCACCTATTCAGTTGCCTCCAACATTTTTGGAAAACTTCTGTGCTGATTACAATTACCAAGACCAAAATTTTAAGAATGACTATAGGTTACCTTTGAAAGTGATACGCAAAGTTGATCAGTATTTGACAGATGTCGACTGGAGACGAATTCATGGCAAAATGTATTTGCTAATATCCCTGGAGATACCTTCTAATGTCTTATTCATGGGTGGGATTGGTCACAATTCCGAAAGTTTGATGGTGCCATTGAAACAAGTTAGCAATGGAGTCAATGATTTAACCCAATACAATGACAGAAAACTGTTTACTTTCAAAAGTTACTATGATATTTTGACAGAAAATTATATCAAAACGGAATCAGAAAAGTCTGGTAAATCAGAGGAGGATTTATTACTTAAAGGAATTTCAGTATATGAAGAATTGATGAAGTTAAATAAGTTCATCAATATGCCAAAGGATAAAGACTTGACTTATTTGCCAAATAAACCGAAAATTTTTGGCAAACCTATTTCTATAGAACCACCTCTGGGACTGATTCCGTTAGACATTGATCTATTTAAGTGGTATTTACCGGATGAAATTGAGAAATTGAGGAAGAAGATTAGAAGTGCTTCTAAAACAGAAAATACTAACCAACTTAATAATCTTTTGAATTGGAGTGAATTCATTTCTAACCCAGAGAATAAACAACCATGGTATTACGGTATCCCCTCTATACAGAACAAACAGTTAGACCATTATGATTGGAGATTTTTCGATGAAATCACAATTGAAAGTGATCCAGAAAATCATATAAACGTCCTTCATCGCTTGGCAAGAACATGGTTCAAATTATGCCAAGTTTTCGAAATTCCTAGTTGGTTGAACCACGGTTCATTGATAGGTTGGTACTGGAACGGCGCAAGCATGCCTTTTGATGGTGACTTGGATTTGCAATTGCCTATTCAGTCGTTACATAAACTTTCAAAATTTTTGAACAACACCTTGATATATGATTTCAGTGATGATTTAACCTATAGCAACACGGACTGGAAAATCGATAATAAGGCGGAGTTGGGTATTCGTTCATATCTTTTCGATGTCGACCCAATGTATTTTGATAGAAATCCAATCAATTCTGGTGAAAATAATATCGATGCTAGATTGATCGACACAGAAACCGGTCTCTACATTGATTTAACAGCATTGGCAGATTTCCATAGCGAGACCAAATACGACTTATCTATTCAAAAGAAAGTTATTGAAAAAACTGACTGGCTGCACCATAGAATGATGATACCAACCCATTTGGACGAATTTTATGACAAGGAGAAGAATGAATTTAACGGAAATAATGATAAATCATTACTGATGAAGAGTGAATTAATCGAAAAGATCGACCTGTGTTTGAAAGACGATATCAAAGACTCTTTGGCTGATTCATCACCAACAAAAGCATTGTTTGAGAATTTTGTCCACTGTAAACATTTCCACACATATAATCTAGTTGAATTGTTTCCCCTAATACCCACATCATTCGAGAATACCATTAGTTATTTACCTTCCAACTGGTATAGAAACACACTTATTGATTATGGATCAAGTAATCCTTTGGAGCACAAGTACTACAACCATATTAAGTTTTGGTCATCCGCTCAACAATGGATAAGCCATAAGGACTGCCCATTTTGGGATTTCCATAGCGGTGAACCACATAGTGGACAGTCCGAGCAACAGGTTATCGTGGAGTGCATCAATTCGAATGAGTTAGTTGACATGCAGTTGAAAACGAGCCAGTATTACGGAATGCAACATCAACTTTACAAATCAAAGTTGGAGATCGGCAATCAAGGATTGACGAAATATGACTATGAAAAGGATTTGATACCCGTGCTTAAAAAATTAAGGATGGGCCATCCTTTGAAGAACGAGCCTTTCGTTAGTAGAAACTTATTCTGATTTTATGTATTTATGTGTAGCTTATTTTCAACCGTTATAATTTTATGATATTTTGGTGTAAAGTAGTTGACGAGGCGAGACAGAACAAAAAAATCAATTGGAATAGGAAAAATAATGTCTATTTTGTTTATCTATTTTAACCTATTCAGAGATCCAACCAATAATACACGTCATTACAACACGTTGACAAATGTCGTTTGCGAATCTTGACGTAGAGGCACAGAAGGGAATCAAACAAGGAGCCCCAACTACACAACAAAATGCAGTGTTTGAGAAATTGTCTGATAGTATATCAGATTTTGCCAACAACTTGGGCAAGTTTGAGCTGAATTTAAGTTCTATAGGTTCCAACAAAGATAACTCTAGGTTACGGTTGATTTTGTCGACTTTTTATCAGAATCTTATAAACTTGTCGACCTTGATCAGTTCAGAACTTAATAGCGACCAAGTTTCTCAGAATTTAAATGATAAAGAGTCATTTATTTATAATAAGATATCTACCGAGTTCAAAAAATTGAATTCCAAATTCACCACGGTGAAGAATGAATACCACGAACGAATTCAAAATTTTTCAATCAATGAGGATTCGGAACAGCAGTTAATCAGGGAAGAAGAGGAACATAGACATGAATCAACGCCGTTGTTACAGCAGCAACAATTACAACAGCAACAGCAACAGCTCTCGAGAATAAACGAGAGAGATTTGCAGTACCATCAATATTTAATTCAACAGAGATCCCAGGATATCGATGAGCTCTCAGCTGGGGTTTCTGACATAAATATTATTTTTAAAGATCTTAACAATATGATACAACAACAAGGCCAACATATGGACAGAATTGAGGATAATTTGATAACATACACAAACAATAACCAAAATGCTAATCAGGAATTGATCAAACTGGATAATTACCAAAAGAAGAAAAGTAAATGGTGTTTGCTTCTATTAATAGGATTAATTCTCTTCTCAATTATCATAATATTGCTGATATCCTAAGCGTTTTTATAGAATATACACACAGTTTCATCTATACAGAATGAGCTTTTTTGCGATGATGCGAAAACATCCTTTTGAGATGGGATCCATGTGGTGGTAATTCTGAATTACAAGTGCTGACATATTCGGCATTTTCTTTCGCCTTCGGGTATTGTATCTCATACGATATCTCAACCGAGTCAAACAATTTTTTGCCTCGCTGATAAGTGCCTTTGAAGCCGTCCAATTCATCCCATGAGAGTATCTTTGTCTTTTGCAAGACAACCATGCCATTAAGATTGATAGACCTTGTTATCTTGGAAATTCCTTCAGGCATTATATATTTGGTTCCATACAAGTCGATCAAACTGTTCAACCATAAGAAACTGAAAGATGAAGGTATTTGGATGAGATTTGTATCAACTATATGCAGGATGAATGCGATTCTTATATCTGTGGCTGGAATAAGAAAGTCATTGGTAAAAGTCATTCGCTTCGCAGATCGCTCGATAGTTGGATTGGTTAAGATGGCACATTGTTCCAAATCTTTACCAGCATACTTGACTAATTTCACTGAGATCGATGAGTCAGTAGCATTGTTGATTGTTAATGCACCAATCTTAGTATATATTTGGCCTTGCTTTTGAACCTGGTCAATCTTAGTTGCCAACATCTCATTGTTTATATAATGATAGAAATAATTAATATACCGTCGTTGTGATAGGATGGAGACACCAAAAGTTGTAAAATACTCGTTAAATCTGCGTTTTGAAAAATACTCATTGGCGGCTTTTGGAGTGATCGAACTATTTTTGAACATCAAATAGCAACATGTTATAGTACCTGATCTACCTTTACCCGCTTTACAATGTAACATGGCCACATGATGGGGATCAGAATCCAACCAATTGTCCAATTCCTTTAAAATCTCTAAAATGAGTTGAAATCTTGGTGCTTCATGATCGCTAAACGGAAAATAGACCATTGGTAAATCTTTGTCATCATAACCCAACCCCTCTGATCTTAAATTAAAGAACTGCCAATTTGGTCGACCATGCTTCAGATCTAGAAATGTAACCAATTCATCCAATCTGTTTGGCCTGACCCTTTTGTGGAAATGATCATCGACTGGACCGGAACAAACAATCAAATTCGGTAAGATGTATGCAAGATCGAATGTTTTGTTTGTTAGAGGATCATGGTACTGGTTCTGTCGAAAAGTCATCAAATAGCTAAGCGGCTTATGGAAAGTCATTAATAGCGAGTGGATAATTATAGGGAAGAGAGAATTATTCCCATACCTTACCAGAATGTAATGAATAAGAAACAGGGGTAAGATTAAATTGTATTTTTTCTATTCCAGTTACATGTGGTGACTTTGTGGCTTATATCAAACTGATCTGTTCATGCGATGCCGGTCTCAGATCGGGTGGTTTTCATATATTTGTTCACAGCAAATTCATGTTGTGAAAGAACCTAGTCAATAGGGTACCACAGCGTTGGAGATTCTAAGAATATCAAGACATATTGTAAAGATTTGATTTATCTGTTGATAGCTTATTAACTCTGCTATTGTGTTTCCACAATAAAGACGTTTTTTTACTTTCAGCCAAATGCGCAAATAATGACCTTTTTTTGACAGGAAAAGAAAACAAAAATTTGCCTCTCTTTCTGCTGTTGTTATTTATAACATCAAAGAATCAATTTTTGAGAAATAATATACAAATCACAGAAGAATATGCCTGCACACATTCCTATTGCTCTTAGCCTTGGGCTATCACTAGGAGTTGCCACCGCTGTGTATTTGAACAGAGACAAGATAATGCAGTTTATCGAGGAAAAGAAAAGAGAATTGGAAGTCGAACTACAAGAATGGAATGAGGAGTATCAAAGAGCGTTCAATCCAGAGACATCAATTCCAATGAGTGAACAGCGTCCCCGTCAACCACTGCCTCAAATGAGAGAGCTACGTCCTCGTCAACCACCTCCAGGATACACTCTGGAGCTGACTTCAAATGAAGAAACCTCAGCATTCTCTTCTCTGATGAATCCATTTAGTGATTCCAATGAAATACCTTTTCCAAATGTTGCCGGATCAGAGATAGAACAGCTGCTTTACGATAGCATTCTGAATCAAGAGCTTCGAAACAGGCTTGCGTCAAATAATTATACTGCATCAGATGAAGAGGAAGATGATCTTTACCATAGTGTTCCATCTGCACAGCCCCAAAGGTCAAAAGTTTCAAACGTTGTTGACAGTTCTGCCGATGAGGACGAAGAAGACGATTTATATCATAGTCTCAGTTCAAATAGTCTTAACCCAAAATCTAAAGAAAACACTGAAAGGAAAAGTGCCACAGATGACTTTGTGGAAAGTGGGTTCTTCAGTTATGTCGATGTGAAAGACGATGAAGTTGAAAGTGACACTTCCACTTCTGGAGAAGTATTCACTCCAACTGCCAGCGAAGCGGGCGATTATATGTTAGCCAAGGACTATGCTTAGGCGTTTAATTTCTGGTATCATATAATTTCTGCAACATGGCGAAGGATGAGAGAAAGTCTTATGGCTATTGTGTAATTCTTTTTTTTTTTAATTATCATTGTTGGTTCGGGAAGGTATTCAGGCTTAGGGTGTGGTCGGTTGCGACTTTAGTTTTCCAAGGATAACGATCAAAGGTTTCGTGGGGTTGTTGTTTTTCATTTTCCATTTTTTCATTTCATTACTCATTTAACAGATTTATTATACCGTCCTTTGTTATGCAATTTGTTTTTTTCACTTTCCGGATGTGTATGTAGGTAGACTTGGACTATACAAGTTATTATCAAATAATACATGCGTGTTTGGTTTCATTATCTACTTAATGCAAAAAATTAACTTATCCACCTTTAGCTTTAGCCTCACTCACAATCTTTTTTATATGATCTAGCCCGTCATCATCTTCTCTCGAGTCCTTGTATTTCACCTCGAGATATGGAAACTTGATAATAATTGAATCAAACACTAGTACATCATTGGTGCCAGGAACAAACTTCACCTCATTAGGAGGTAAAATCCTATACAATTTCTTGAAGATTTCAATCCCGAGATGGTTTTTGATGGAAACCTGTCTTTGCAAGATCTTATTCAACTCAAAGTCTTGTTTATATTGCTTCTCCATCTTCTCATAGTTTTTCTTGATCTCATTCTCATCGACAGGCTTAATATCATTTGTATTATTAATCAACTCTAGTGGCAGTAAGTTCGAGTTCTGTATCGCTTTCAAAACTGGCTTTCTCGTTATCAATTGAATGCTCTTGATGAACGTTGTTTTCAATATCTTGTAATTCTTTGCATTAGATGAGGAATATGACGATAAAGTATCAGTCTCCACCCTTTTCTTGTCCAATACTACAGACTTTGAGTTACCATCGAGAACCACAGTGATTAAGTTTGAGGAAGGATTGTATGAGTATATGGTTCCCTGGAAAGTGGTACCAAAAGTTGTCTGGATCTTAACTCTGTGTGTTGTTTAACAGGGTTAGTAAATGAATAGACAGAATGTTTGAGCTGCCACTATCAACTTACTTCAAATCCAAACAATTTTCCAAGTTAATAGACATCTGTTAGGTCGCGAAATAATATATTATTGGTGATGTTTTGTATGTATTTCTTATGACTTCATTGAGTCTTCTTTACCTCTTCTATGGTCGTTTTTTTTTTTTTCATACGTTCAATTTTTCGCATGTTTTTCTTTGTTTTTGACTTGTGATTTGAGATAGTATGAGCTTTTACGTTTTTATAGATTCAGATGCCCACGTAATCGCATAAACTCTTGTACAATGCCTATTATATCAAAGGAGGAACTGCAAGAGTTTGAAGAGCTGAACGTCATCGATGTTGGTATCGTCAATGAGGATTCTCTGGTGACTGAAGGCCAATCTTCTACCCACATTTCATCCCCAGGAAGATTACTTCATAGAAATCGTCGAAGGAGAAGCAACACAGGTTCACCTCCTTCAATTCCAATCAACGAGGATGAGATTGCAGAATTGGAGAAGAGCCAGGAAGGCATTGAAGATGATGATGTATCAGATGCTGACGAGATGTCGATTGCAACCACAGTTTCTTCCATGTCTTCTGATTCTTTGACAGGTAATGATAATGATAATAACGAAGTGATATCCCAGAACCCTGAAATCAAGTTTGAAATCTCTGATTTCGAGGATTTTTACACGGAAATAAATGATTGGTTTGTCATGAATGACTTGAACAAATTGGACAGGATAAAGGAGATATTCAATGTCTCCACACAGATTGGATCATTTGCTAAATTAGACGATGAGGTAAAACACAGTGTTATCAACTCATTGAGCAGGGAATTGAGCCAAAATTTGAAATTACGTAAACATGACGAGTTGTTGAGAATATTAATATGCTTCAATTATTTGGCAATGGGCTGCTTCAACGATATAACCAGTAAGGTGAATCAACGGGTCACCATTTCACAAAACATGAATTATATGATATCTAATGAGAAGTTGTATCCGACTTTGATTGAAACACTAGGTTTCATTCATGAAGAAATCTTGCACCATAACCCACAAACTAGTGTTAGCAGCTTGCTCGAAATGAGTACTTTGAGCTTTTATGCAATGACAATCTTATACTTTACTCTTTGCTTCGTCTTGGACAAGGATTCCAATTCTTATTTGTCGAACGATAAGAGAGCAAAATTTGTCCAAAATATTTATGAATCACATATTTTGAGTGATCTTGTCAAACTAGTCGATGACTGGAGATGGCTAAGCAATGATCCAAATCATTTTCAATCTAAATCAAAGCAGGCTTTGAAGATACGAAATGTTATCATCTTGATTTCAAAAGTTATAATTCTTGAATTTGGAGACTCCCATAGAATGAAGACTACAAAATCTTTTTTGCAAGTGCTGTACTGTAAAGACAGTCCATTACAACCCGAATTTGGTGTATCCACCTTGGATTATCACTTATATAAAGAAGACTTGAAAATGAGATATCCTTCATTTATTCCACCTGAATCATCATTGTCAAAAGAAGTAGAGAGTACATTGGAGGATGTTTCGGTTCTCGCTGAGAGACCCATTAATTCCCCAACTATAGGAAAAGGTGTATCTGAGTATTTAATAAATGAGCCTTTTTCTCAAAGAAGAGCCACTGCACAGTCGAACAACGCTCAACCACCACCGGACATTCATATTGCAACTCCTGCACCGTCACCAACATTATCACCAGTTACTTTTGAGTCACCAAGACTGAAATCCCAGCAAGATAGGTATTTTGAGTCCAAAGATAGTAAAAAAATGTTTCAAAATACATCTTCTTATCCTTATCTCTATCCAGGAGATGTGGATGCTCCGTATAGCATTAAAGAAGCAACAGAAATTTTCTTCAATAGTGTGAAAGAAGATATTAATACTAAACAGTTCATGAAAGTGTTTGATGATTTCATTATACAGGAGAGAGGGATTGTGAACACTATGGAAGGTGACGATGATAAAAATAAAACTAAGTCTAAAAAAGACTTCACTTTTGATGAAAGTGATATAAAGAAGTACCCCCAATTCGAAAATGAGATCATCTCTTTAATGAGAGTTGAAGAGTTCTATCAAAATAGTTTGTCCTACTTCAATTCGTTGGTGAAAGTATTGTTACAAACAGTAGAGTCTTCATCACTACCCAAAGATAAGACCAAGAAATATAATCTGGCTCAAGGGAAAGAGTTAACAAGAGAGGAAAACTCTAAATTAGTCTATGAAAGTGACTCCTCATCTTTACCAACTTCACTCAAACAGAAATATGAGATTGCTAGGGTTAAGGAAATTACATTGAAGAGTTCATCATCAATACTATATCATTTGTTAAAATGGTTTAAGTTGTCACATATCCTAAAGTTTGAGTTTTTATCAATGATCATATTTGACAACAATTATTATCAGATTTGCCTTGATTATTTTGCAACAAACCTAGAAGAGAGCCAGATACACCTGAACAATCACAACGACTTTCTTTTGGAGAATTTGAGTAGCACCGACGAAGAGATCTTATCTGAAAAATTCAAAAATGATGAACTAGCTTTTTTAAAATATCAATTCTACTCCAATTTAAATTACAATAAGATGATAAAGGCGGAATTTAACATCCCTGATTATAATTTTTTTGACAGAAGTTTATCGTTGAGTGCAAACCCGGAGAAAGTGGTGGATTTAGATTCTAAATCTAAAGAACTTGAGTTATTCAGAAGTCAGAACGATCTTTTAAAAAATGACTTAAACCAAAATCAAATTCCCTTATATTTTGCCAACAACAATCCAATCATAGTTTGCAACTGGAAGTATTGCTTCATATTGACCAATTTATCGAATGTATTATATTATACCATGAACAACAATAAAACACAAAGAGTGAACCAACTCATTGAGAAAAAACCCACTGAACTTTTTAAGTTTTGTTTGGGATTTTACAACAAGTACTATTATAGACCAATTTTGAAAATAATCAAATTGATAATTCCATTCAATGGGCGCAAATGGAAATCAAACAACATGGACTCTATTTCCATGGTGTATCTTTACTATAAAGTTGGCTTGAAGGATGATTGGTTAACCAAGAATTATAATAATGCGAATTTGGATATTGGGGAGGAGTTGAAGAGATCATATAAACAGGAATATTCATTGAGATCTTTGTTGCAATACTACAATATCAAGTACTATGGAAAGGAGATGTCCAAATTGGGATACGAGTATTATGAGATGGACTACTTCAACAAGGAGCTAGAGATTTTGAGTCGATTGTATTTATCATCCCATAATGGAAATGTGGAATAAATCGTTTCAACTGTGTGGAAATATCAAGTGGTATACTACTACTGCAGTATGTAAGAAATGTCAAGTAGCTATATGTAAGAAGAGATTTAATATCTTTAAATTATTATTCCTCAATGAAGAAGTCATAATTAAAAAGACGCCAAAAAAAAAGGAAAAAAAAATAAATCATGTAAACAAAGATGCAAACAAAGTCAACCAAGAAAGAGGTAGAATTGATAGAACTTTGAAGAAAGTATCAGGCGAATGGTCAATGTCATTTTCATCTTCGGAGATCTCCAGAATATATTTCCACCGATTGTTGGTGCACCTCTTGCCGCCACAACTGGGTGGGGCTTACACCGATGCCCTGTTCAACGACATTTACAATTCAATTCTAATGAATTTGAAAGGAACGATTAGCATCGACCCTAACTCGATTCTTATGAAGTATAAGACAGTGGTTTCGAAAGACGATATTAATGGAGCTCGCTGGAAGTTATTTGAAGAGCTGATTCAAAATTTGCTTTCATTTCATACGCTGGATCAAGTTGCAAACTATTTGATGTTTTTAGACTCAATGAACGACGATAATAATAATGATGGAGATAGACAAGGACAAATACAGGAACTGCATCATCCAAAGCGCCCAAGTTCAAAATTCAATTCCATGACCCATTTACAAAACCCATTATCAGAATCATTAGTACCTGAGAAAACTAATTTTAGAGCCAGCAGTTTCACAATGGGAGGTAAGACTCTAAACCAGTTAATACTACCATATTACTATGAATATAATGGAACTCTAAATGAGGAAGAGATACTCCGATACCTTTCATTCACCTTATTAGGTTCAACGAGCACATTGTTTCCCTTTACAGATGATGGGATAATACGATTACCATCTAACCTAAACTATAGTCTCAGTGGTTTCATGTCGATGTTGTTAGAACCAGCTTTGCTATACAGATCATTGATTACAACATTTGAAGCTATGAAGAAACAAGAAAATATATCACAGATCAAACTTGCATTCATGACTGAACTGAGCAATAACTACTTGGTTGGATATATGAAGTTGGTGAACTCTATTTTCAATCAGTCCGATTTAACATTACGCAAAGTTCATCTATACTTGATCGATGAGATTATCAAATTGAGATTCATATATTATTTGGTATCCATGCTTAATATATCGGGCTCTAGTTTTGTCTCACACTTGTTTCAGTTTAGCCAACACGGGGATACATTGATTAAGGAGATGAGTTTTAATCTATTTAGTAAATCGCTGATACCGTACTATGATTTGATCCTCGAGTGGATAATGGATGGTGAATTAGGAAACGGTAATGAGGAAGATTTCTTCGTGCGATATGAATCGACCACAAGATCTAAAGTGTCTTTGAAGGATTACACATTTGTGCCTCAAAAGATACCGACATTTTTCCCCGCCAAAGTTGGTGAACAGATATATCAAATCGGTAAAACTATAGTATTCCTAAAAGAGTATTGTAAGGAATTGAAATGGCTGAATGAGTTCAACATCAAATATAAGACAGTCATTGTTCCTAATCGTTTATCTGAAATGACCATTGAAAAATTCTCAAGTTTGATCAAAACGATGTACAAGGAAGTTGTCAATTATGCCAGTCATGTAATATACGATAAATTCCATTTGATCGAAGATATTAGAGCGATCAACGATGTTTTGATAAGGAGAGGAGACTTCACAGAGTCTATTATACGACAAGGTTATGAAATATTGAATGAACCATCTGGATCACTCACTAGCCATAAGCTTAGCAGGCTACTAAGCGATGCAATAGAGGATTCCAGTATGAAACATTATCCGAGTTATGTTATAAACAAGATTGATGTGCGTATGTTGAATCATGGGTCAATTGGATTTGATTCATTTACTTTAGATTATCATTCCTCCTTACCCTTGATCTTTGATGATCCTATTAAGGAGTATTTACGTTTGTTCAATTTTTTGTTCAAGATAAAGAGAGTTTCCTACATGTTAGATAGGACGTGGCTAGATTCAAAATCCTTTAAAACCATCAACACCTATGTTAAGAAATTGAAAATATCACAAAAGAAGGGAAACTATGTGATAAAGGATTTGGACAGCAATTATTTATATGCTATGAAGCAATGGAAGAGTTTAAATGTTGCATCTTTTAACATGACAAAATTTATCAACAATGTCTTGATGTTTTTCAACTATGAGGTTATCAACAGTAGTTACGATTTGTTAATGAGGTCGTTCAACTCCAAAGATGGAGAATCAAAAGTGCGAAAAGGTGATGATGGCATGAAGAGACTTGCAAAATTATCTCTCAACTCTGAATATCTAACAAGAATGAATCAATTCATAGTTGATACCATCCCGGAACCAGAATTGTTGAAGAATAAATACAAAGATTTAAACGTTGATCAAATGATGGAATTCCACCAGAATTATATCATCAGAATTTCGAGAAACAGGTTATTAGATACTCAAGCAGTTTCCTCAAAGGGAAGAGTATCAGGTGCATTTTTCATTCACCAATTGAACAATTTGTTATCGATGACTTACAAATTTCTGATGATAAATGAGGAATTCTATTTCAATCTTTTGGATTTGTTCAACACTTTGAACACAATAGATCCCGATGGCGGATATATCGATTCTTTGAAGAAGAGATTAGAGTTGTTGAAAAACAATCTTTACGATTTGTTGTTCAAGTTTAATGGTTGTTCTGATATCTTTAACAAAGATTTGATTCACGATGATGATCTGCGATTGCAGTACTTTGGACACATCTTGTCAGGATCTTAGATGCTAGAATAGTAATCTAACGGGCTGTGTATATGTATAGTAAATGTAAATGAAGTGCGCTAAGTATAGCAATGCAAAAAAATGAGTGAGCGTTTTATGCCTCGCATTTTTTTTTTTTCCAATCACCAAGACACATACAAATTTATTGTATAGCAGGAATTTACTCATCCCAGTTCAAAATTTTTTAGTTATTATATCAGATTTATTCAATAATAATGCAATTATGAGACCTTTCAAATCACTCAGCGACACAATGTCAAGTAAAGAGCATGATGTTCAAACAGAGCTGACCTGCAATACACAGTCCTCCTCCTCTCACGATGAGACGGCTGACTTCATATATGATGCCTCAGGCAAGGTTTTCAAAGAGAGTGACGCTGGGGATGGTACTACTACAGAGCAGCAGTATATGAAGGGAATCAAATTAATCTTGTGTGATATGTCATGTATCTTGTGTCTTTTCTTGGTGGCGTTGGATCAGACTATCATTTCCACCATATTATCCACAATTGGTAATGAATTCAACTCATTTGATCAGATCGGGTGGATACCGTCTCTGTTTTTGTTGAGTATGGCTGCATTAGCTGCATTTTGGGGGAAGGTATCAATTGTATACGGACGGAAAAACTCCATGTTTGTATCGGTAGTTCTTTTTGAAGCTGGGTCATTGATATGTGCGTTGTCTAAGAGTATGAATATGATGATTGGTGGCAGAGTTCTTGCCGGAGTTGGAGGTGGTGGGATTCAATCTTTGGTTTTCATCATCGTGACAGAACTAGTACCTATAAATAAGAGACCGTTGATAATGGCAACGTTGGGGACCACATTTGCCGTTGCAGCTATATTAGGACCCTTGATTGGTGGAGCGTTCACCATCCATACAACATGGAGGTGGTCATTCTATATCAACTTACCCATAGGTGGAGTAGCGTTGGTGTTGTTGATGCTTTTTTATAACCCTCCACCGGTGAAGGGTAATTGGAAAACCAAGATCTCTCAAATTGATTTTGTTGGTACTGCAATTTTGGCTGGTGGTCTTGTATTGTTTTTCTTGGCTTTGATGTTTGGTGGCGAACAACATCCATGGAACTCGTCGATAGTGATTTGTTTCTTCATCTTTGGGATCTTGTTGTTGATTTTTTTTTGGATTTATTCTTTTAAATTTTCGAAGCATCCATTAATTCCATATGAGGTTATCCACCTACGTCAAGTATTTGCCGCATTTATCACCGCTTTTGCCACAAATGCATTTTTCATCTGCCTGGTTATTTATGTCTCCATTTATTTTCAAATCATTAGAAATAATTCTGCATGGCAAACTGGTATATCATTACTTCCCTTGATTATAAGTATCATCGTTGCCTCTCTTATTGGAGCAGGAGCTATCTCCTCGACTGGGTATGTGAAGGTTCCCTGTCTCATTGCAGGTATTTTGGGTCCAGTCGGTTGTGGTTTGCTTTCCCTTTTGGATGTTGACTCGTCCAAGTCACTGAGAATCGGCTTACAAATAGTTGTTGGTGTAAGTAGTGGGATCCAAACTCAAGCCGCTACCATTATTGGGCAATTAGCCAGTAATAAACATTACCCCGGTGGATTACTTTTGACTCAATCTCTGCTTAATTTTGGTAGATCACTTGGAGGTACATTGAGCTCTAATCTCGGAAATGTGATTCTTACAACTTCATATCGGAATAAGATGATGAGTTTACTCAAAACTATGGATTCCAAAGAATTGAGTGGAATTAATGAGTCTAATGTCATGCTCTTTTTGTCATCACCTGAGTCTGTTTCGAATTTGGACAATAATGGGCAACATATCATTAGAAAGACAATTCTGGATTCTTTACATAATGTGTTTTACATGGCTGTTGGTTTTGCAAGTGTGGCTTTCATAGCTTGCATTTTCACTTCTAATGAAAGATTACCTAGACCTAAGAAACCGCTGAAGGAAGAATTGGAGCTGGATATCTGATTTTGTTCGCAACTCGTTTCTTTTATGTTTTAGATAGATTTTAAATAGATTAAACGTTCCGGTTTCATGTGTTGAGAGGGTGTTTGTTTTTTATTTTTTTTTTGTATTTCTTTGATGCTTTATATATAGAAATTAAGTTTGATACAAGTCTGTTACTTGTTTTGATGTTGGGATCGAGATGGTTATCCTGCATTCTGTCAGGGGTATATTCCATACAACGTTATATAAAAGGATTGCCATATCTACTAAAATTAATAGGAAGACAATGAGAAATCATCATCATACTGGAAACTAAGCATACAAACACACATACACACACTACCATAGAAAAGAAGACAAAAAAAATGATCAGCCTCACGATAGCTTATCAATTGAGAAAGGCACCAAGATTTTTGATGGTGTTACTTCTTTTCATTGCTGTCTTTTTGTTTTCATTCTTGTTGATGGGATGTACACAGACTTCATCTGTATATCTGGATGTTTATCTAGTTGAGTTTGAATTCAATTCCAGTTCATCGATGTATCCATTGATTGAAAAAGCTTATAAGGAAAAAGGGTTACCGGAATTGGCATCAATGAAGGTCAGAGCCAATTATCTTGGAATATGTGTCGATGCAGATGATTCAATAACTTGTGGTGATAAGAATGATTTATCCGTCTTTGATGAATTTAGTGGGATCTCCTTCTTCAACTCCAATACTTCAACTAGCATGGATTTAGTCAGCATTGCATCAAGTTATTCTTCCAAAGTGGTTAAGCCCTATGTTTTAATTGCAACTTTGGTAATTGCATTGGTATTGATGTTAACTCTTGTTTATTGCACCATGTCATTCCTACCATTTGTGGAGTATGTCAAAAAATTGACACTTATAATATCTCCAGCAAACACTTTATTATGGGCAGTAGGTTGTATGTGGAATCATATTGCCACTCATGGTGCAAGACATTTGATTGAACCTAGTTCGATGAATATAGTAACAAGCTCTGTCGGTTCCAGAGCACTGCAAATGGCATGGGTCAGTTTTGGATTTTCCTTGGTAGTAACTTTGGGTTGTTTGTTTTTGTGTTGGCGAGATCGTAGAAGAGAACTTGCCGAGGAGAAGGATGAGGAAAAGATTCCATATGGAAAAGTAGGTAGAGCTACTCTTTAAGAGTGTGCTACTATCCCAACTTTATTTTTGCTTTGACGAAATATATACTTACATACGTTTGAATTCAAAATTATGTTTCTATTTTTAGGACTTTAATTGCCTCATTAAATTAAAAAGAAGTCAACAAGATAACGAGATTATAATGTCGCTCTCAAAACCAGCAATCACTTTGAGATAAATAAAGTAGAATTCTATCGGATCAGGTATGGGTTTCTCGGCTAAAGAATACTTTCAAAACCGTATGTGAGTGATGCATGATCATCTGCTTCATGCGTGGTGGTTTCCTGGTTTAATTATTATTATAAGTAATTTCTGCGTATCTATGAGCATGTGTCTCCTCAGTAAAGGGCTATTTGAAGGAGAATAGATCTAATAGGCAGCCTCACCCTCCCAGTTAACCATAAAGGCAAGCAAACAATCTTATTATTGTCCCTGTCTATCTCTAAATGTTAATTAGTACCTTTTATTTTCGGGGGGTTTCTTTCTTTTTCATTTGTTTTACTTCTAAAAAAAAAATTAAAGATTAATACTTTTGCATAACTTACAATATAAAATATCAAGATTCTAAACCCAATTGAAGAACCCAAGATGAATAAATAAATATCTATAAATAAGATCTATAAGAGAGCCCTGTTAAACTGATAAAGTGATTAAAATAAAACAAAATTTATGAATCAAAGCTCAAAGTGATAGAAAGAATTATGGGAGATGGATAAGTAATAACCAAAAAAAATGTGTGTTTAATTATTCTTCTCCATTTCCTCAATATCCAGTGACTTCAATTTCTCCTTAATAGCTCGATTCGCTGCCCAAGTTTCACCTTTGAAAACCGATAGATATATAAAGGCATTGCCTACAAAACACAAGCAGGCCATAAAAGTATAACAACCACCGAGTTCCATTGCTTTGATCATCTTTGACATTGCTGCAACACCAACCAGCGCCAGAATACAACGGGAGAAATTCACCAGCGACGTCGACGTCGAAGATTTTCCCGGAAATATATCGATAAGAACTGTGGTGCACATGGTGATGGGGAAAGTTGATGAGAATGACATGAAAAATTGTGAAACCATCACCACTGAAACGGCAATACGATGTTGTAAAGTCCAGCCAAATATGATTGTAAAAATGGTCATGATGGAACTTGGTAGAATAAACATTTGTAAACGTGCTTTGAAGATATTGAATTTAGGTCTGTTATCCATAGTTGGTGGATATTTTTGAGTATACTTCTTCTTCTCCCACCGATAGACGAAATCCAATACCCGACCACATGTCAAGGAACCACATAATGCACCTAGCCCCGTTGGAAGATAGCATAGTCCTATATGTAGAGTTTTGTAATGATATGAGTTAGATAACACCGAGGTGTATGATGTCATTGACATGGTCCAAGTGGTGAATATGATACTACTTGGGAATAACGCACACGCCACCT
Organism: Nakazawaea wyomingensis; assembly: GCA_030567715.1. Classification (NCBI taxonomy): domain Eukaryota; kingdom Fungi; phylum Ascomycota; class Pichiomycetes; order Alaninales; family Pachysolenaceae; genus Nakazawaea; species Nakazawaea wyomingensis. The sequence goes on from JAJLSQ010000002.1 coordinate 447,874, forward strand.
CTGGGAGTAACATGATCTTAAACAGTGCAAATAGATCGAAATTGGATTGACCTGGTGCCAATGATTCGTATTGGTTGACCAACTTACGTCTAATAAAAGGTAAGAACAATATAGGAGCCTTATTGATCAACCTAGGTGGTTTCACGCTAAGATTACCAACAATACTTCTTTTCGTTTCCGGTAGGACACAAAAGGCAAATAACAAGGTGACCCCAGGCAGTATGGCCAAGAACCAAAAAATAGACCTCCAACCGAATTTTGAGCTTGCCAACACCAGTCCGATCAAAGCACCAAAACCTTGTCCCACTAAGGTGATCCCAGAAACTGCACCGACATAACTTCCACGTTCATGTCTCTGAGTGATATCACCGACCACCCCAGAGTTTATCGAGATAACAGGAGCGATTCCTGCGGCCTGGATGCATCGTAATACCAAGATCAACCAGTACACGTTCAGTAATGCAAGACCAATATTGGCCACAATGTAAATCAAAAGACACAAGAGAATCACTGGACGACGGCCAATTTTGTCGGCCAAGTTGGACATCATTGTAGGAGCAAGTCCTTGGAAAATCAAATACAATACAACGGAAAGGTTCATCATCTCCTCTGAGACGTGGAATTTGTGTTGCATCAATGGTAAGATAGGGAAATAAATCGGTTGCAGAATAGCAGAAAACATTCCGATAAAGGCAATCAAGAGAACAATCATTGTCTTTTGTTTCCTTTGCAAAATTGAAAATGGTATCATATCATCTTCCATGTCCATATCTGTATTTTTATTCTTGTTCTCCATAATGATCTCTTTTTCATCGTCGTTGCCAAGCCTCCGCCGCTGCGTCACCTCTTTTTCTTCTGCTTCTTCTTCTTGCTCAAAATCTATTTGGGATCTAGTCCTCACCAACTCTGTCGTATTCAAATTCTCCTCCATGATGTCGTCATGAAACATAATATGCACAGGGTGAAATTGCATCTTCTTGTTTCGACGTATTGTTGATGTTGTTGTTCTTGCTGTTGCGTTTTCTTCGTCATCATAACTATCGTTGTCTGTATTTATTGTAGCATGATCAGAGAGATCCACTAGACTGTGAGTTTCAAAATGTTGAAGAGACTCCAGCTTTCCAGGATCGCCATTCGGCACCTGGTTGTTGTGGTCCATATCTCCAATCTCACCAGTTGTTTATTATAGAGTAAATGTAATGTGCTTTGTAAATATACGAGCTCTAATCGTTAAATAATTCGATTAAAAAAACCGTTTCTCTTTTCTTTGCCTTTCTTTCCCATCAACAGTTTTTTAGCCTCTCTTCCTCATAATCCTTAAAGACAAGATTCGTTTCTCACTAACTTTAATAATTTTTTGTTCTTGCCCTTATGCCGTACAGGGTAGTGTATGCTCAACCAATGCACTTGGATACGAAAACGAAACCCCCTCTGAATACTAAACTTTCTATTCCTCATAAATAGAAAGGAATTAGTGCTGTTTTAGGCCTTCCATATTCAGGAAATAACAGAAAATATAGTTTTAGAAGTGACATTGTTTGTGATGTTACTAAAGATGGAAAGACCTAAACTATAATGATGTGAGAGGTGAAGAAGGCTCGTATCGGCGGTTTAATGAATAAATTGTGAAAAATATTCGGGAAACCGCAAATTAGAAGGTAATCCAGAAAGCGAAAAACCTAATTCCCAACAAACAGCTAAATATACTTAAATTTAGAAAGAGTTTGAAAAACTAGATCATATATGCGCTCGGATTTTTTGACCCCTTTAAACAGACAAGGATCGCCCAAAAAAGTTGCCATATAACTGAATTGGCTATCAAAAGCCGAAAAGAAGCGAGCCAGTCACATATGAGAACTTAAAGGTCTCTCTAGATTGTTCTTGCTGAAGGGCAGTTCATTGTCGAGGAATGAATTGAACACAAACCATGGTGCGAAGAAGACTTTGACACATGAAAAGCTGGCTCTTGAACAATTGGGGGTTATTCATAAGAAAATGTTTTTGCATGAAGAAGTAAAAGTTTAGAAAAGTTCTTTTGTCGAATGATGAGGTGTATTTGATCAATTTTGGTTTTTCAAGATTAAATCCGGATCAAGTGGCATCCAAAGACCATACTCAAGCTAAGATGGAAGCTTACAAATATTTGTGGCAAGAGCCTAAAGACTGTTATGCCAACTAATTCAGCACTAGGTAAAAAATATTATAGGTCAGAGTATATGTTAGATATTGCCTGGTTTGAGCTTCTTTCATATGCGATATTATGCAGCGAGAAAAATATATTTGAGAACTAATGTATCAATGAGTGAATTACTTTCTGATTTAGTGTGTATATGTATTCGAAATGAAATTAAAATGATAAGTTTACAGAAATTACTACAATTTGATACGTTCGCTATTAAGTTGTCATGATACCCAGTTGGAGAATATAGTATGGTCCAAGATCATCGAAGTCATGGTTTAAGTGACAAGTAAGACAATTCGGCGTAACTTATCATAACCGTTCCCTACAAGCAGTATAGAAAAAAATGGATTTTTAGTGAGGTCTTTTCAATGTTGAAAATAGCATTGTTGGGTTTATTGGAGGTGTTGTCAGCAGTATGATATTGGCATCTTTTAGATTTGATGCACTGAGATAGTGATTTGTTGATGTTGAAAAGTTACCCACTTAATTTTTGACTAATTGATCTATTGTTTCAAAATCTTCAATTCTGTTAGTTGAGACCAGTACGGGGATAAACTCTGGTCTTATCCCACAATTACCAACTTGATCAACCATATGACCTCTATGGCTGTTTCACATTTTCATTCTTGAGACATTCATGCTTCACTTTTTTCTCCTCTTTTTTTCAGTCGAATAACTGAGATCAATGTTGAGTCTTTGGAAAAAAGAATTTCTGGGAACAGTAACAAAGATGATGATTAGAGATGTTTCCAACCCCAACTGATCTGATAATAATAATAATAATATTGAATAATTATCGACGTGCGGGTCTCTTCGTCGTTACGTTTGGCAATTGTTTTCAATTTTCCCAATCGTTTTGGGATAGTCCTTATCTTCCGTCATTTCCTGATCAACTATATCTTCTTCTTCTTCTTCCTCCTCTTAATGTGATTCTCGCCATTGCGATATAATTAATAAGAAATGATTGGTGTATAGATAAGTGATTTGGGTAACATATATATGAAAGAAGATGACATTTTGTAGGTGTCGTGTCGTGTCGTGTCAGTCACAGCTCTTTTTTTCTTCTCCCATCTTTTTGAATGCAAGAAATTTAATTAAATTATTAATAATCAATCAATTTCATTTAAATTATTTGTTTGATGGTATGGAACATGAAATGTGCCTTCAGGATCTGACAAATTATCATCTACTATTCAAAACAATCTGACGGCAACCTTGCGTCTGTTCGCTTTAATTAAACAATTGATCGCTATTACTTACTTTAGTGGTCGGATTTCTTTTTTCGAGCTTGTTTTTCTTTGCTGCAAGAAATAGAGGAGGAAGAGGGCCCTTTCAACATCGACGGATAGATATACATTTAAAGAGAGATAAGAGATGTCCACTACTAAATTGGTATCGGATTTGGAACTATCAAATGATGTGGATACAAATTTGGTTCCCGATTTCCACTCTATCACTTTGTTAGACGTTGCTGATGAGCTACCAAATTATCTTCGTGTCAACCAGTTGTCCAAATACACTACTGAAATTGAAGAAGAGAACAAGTTGTTTCAAGGTGCTGGTGGAGATGTCTATAAAAGCACAAACCATAATCCACAGACAAAACACAAATATAAGACAATAGTTATCAAGAGACTCATCTTGAGAAAAGATGAGAATCCTGCTGTGTACAGGATCAATTCTATCAAGGAATTCTTGATAAATTTGAAAGCTGCTTCCCAGTCAGATCAAGTGATACAACCAATAGATTTATGCGTAACACAAGATGTCAAAATTTGTATTGTGCTACCCTTTAGACAACATAGCGATTTGTTGTCCTTGTTCACAAAAGTGCGGAAGAAGGGTACTATCAAAATTTCTTCATCACATAAGAACTTGATTTTTTATAGAATCATACATACAGTTTTATCATTGCACAAGATAAACATTATACATCGAGATATTAAACCGGAAAACATCTTGATCAAAGATGATGGATGTTTGGAACTAACAGATTTTGGATATGCAATCGATTTGTCTGATTTAGAAAAAGATTTAGCAGCTCAACAAGCAAGGTTCCCCTTACAATTACCAAACTATTTGAATTTTTCATTGGGTACAAAATCATTTAAACCACCAGAACTACACGAGTATGATGAAAATGGGAAATTAATAGGCGAAAATCCAATATTGGTGAAGAACTTGAAAAAACTTGATGTCTGGTCATTGGGTATACTATATTTTCAACTATCACGAATGGTTAAACCTTGGTCAGATACATCTCCAAAAGATCGAAGCTTTACCAAATACGCAACTTTTTATCAGAAAAATAATCTATATGAGGTTGAAAGTCTAGCATGCTCCAAATTCAACCACGACCCCAATTTGGCCGTTTTTAATGACTTTGATGACGATGATTTAAAATCACTTCTATTGAAAATGTTGAATCCAGATCCAAATACCAGGTTCGATATCAAACAGGTTTTGAGAAGTAACTGGTGTTTAGGGTTGAATGATGAATATGAGAAACTCATATCAAGTGGGAAAGATGAAATTTTGTTAAAAATAATAAATTCGTTATAGAAATAAAGAAAGACACACACTCATGCCATCAGTTTAAAAAATTCGACTTCTTCATTAATCTGGTTGTTGATTTGATTCACTTCGTTTCGAAAGTTGTTCCATTCATAGTTGTATAGGTCATCCAATGCATTAACAGCCTCATTGTTGTCAACAATTATGTTGTTGTAATATCCTTCAAGTTGATCCCGTAATTGTTTCATGGTTCTATTTCTCTCCGTTATCTCGAGCTTCATCTTGAAGAATTTTTCATTTTGCAAGTCATTATTGAATTTGATCAAATTTTTAATCTTGATCAAATCTTTATTCTCATTCTCATTCAATTGCAGTTTCAAATCTTCAATTGTTTCATTCAATTTCAATTTCTCCTCCAGTTGAAGTCTCTCCAATTGTTCAATGTTCTGCGAAATCTTTGAAGTGTTATTAACTTTGGCGTTATTTTGGATCTTTTTAGTTAATGTGGCGTATCTTAAAGAACTCCGCGTTTCGTCATAATCTGTTGGCGATATACAACAAATCATACAACTTTTTGAATTACCACCTATTGACTCCTTCAACAACCATGTTAATGCAGAGTCCCTATACGGAACAACTTGTTGACTAACGTTGCTGGCATTTTCAGATAATATGGTAAGCACTCTTCCTAGTGTTGTCAATGACTTGTTGATATTTGAACCTTCTTTCAATCTCAAACCTGCATTTCCTGTATTGTAAGCTCTTTCAGATCCAGCAAGATCAACCAACCTCAAATGAGAATCTTTTTCCTTTACTATCTCATTTGACAAATATTGTTTCTGCAAAATTCTCACTGTAAATACGGCATGCGATCTCGAGGAACTTGCATTTGATTTGGTTGAAGCCGTCTTTCTTTTCCAAGTACCTTCTCTTAAGTACTTGAGTACTTCTTGAGAAGATTTGACTTCAATTTCATTCAAGTTTTCCACATATGGTCCCTGTGGATTTTCTCTCATCTTCTTCTTCATAGTGGTTTTGTTATCCAATAAATCAAAAACTTCCTCGTTATAAATCTCAAAATAGTTGATCGATATATTGAGTGAAGTGTCCTCCAGTTCTAGTTTCTTTGCCATACGAAACAAATTTTCACAAATCCTAGGAATCAATCCATCATTCTTCTCGCCATACATAGTATATGTCTTACCAGAACCAGTCTGACCATATGCAAATAAACATGTATTGTATCCTTCTAAAGTATGATTCAAAAACTCCTCTCCACAACATCTGTAAACTGTTTCCTGATCAGCGAAGTTTTCATGATCAGCGTTAAACGACCATAAGGAATGATCTACAGAGAATTGTTTCACTTCCCGTTGTGTAGCCGGATTCAGATGGTAGTCTTTGGGCAACAAGGTTGTTATATTATCTTTCATTTCAATAAAACAATCAGTGTTGTTTGTATTTGTTGACAGCCGTTCGATTAGAGGTCTTAACCTGACGATGACTTTGATGCCATTCGTTGCTTCCTTGTTCTTTCCGCATCGCTGCTTTGCTATCCTCAAGGTACTCATTGTGTTTGAGTTGAAATTATTTGAAGTACTATAACCGTTTGACTTTGAAATCTTTATGCGATCCTTTAATTGATTTTGTTTTGTTTACCTTTCCAGAAAGGGTACTTTTCAGTCAATCAATTAGCTAAAATATATTGCAAAGAAGACACAAATTGCTCTTTACAACACCACATCTAGTGATATAAGTTAGCTCTTTAATGAAGTGAATTAAATGACTGAAGTTATCGATTGACAATCGTTTCAAGTAAAACTCATGAACAACCAAGTGATCTCATCTATCTATCTATCTATCAATCTATTTATCTATTGATGTGTTACCTTTTATAAAAATTTCCAGAGCGACGCACGACCTTAAGATTATTGATAATGGATGAACGACTATTCTTGGATTATTACAGGATACGTTTTTCTGGATTGAGAAATATAGGAGAGATTAGTGATTTTGGTTGATAATAAGAGGAAGTAACCGAATCAATTAATTATACAGTAGTTGGTACAACTGTAATGTCGGATTTAAGTGCTGATCAAGCTGAGAAGCTAGCCATTTTCAAGGAGATCACGTCATTTGAAGATCAAGATTATGACAAAATAATTAAGTTGTTGAGAACCCATCAATGGAATTTAGAGATTGCCATTCCTAGATTCTTTGATGGCAATTTCGAAGAAGAGCCGTTGATACCGCCTCATCAGACCCAGGCAGGGTCGACTGGTGTTGAACCTTTTACCAATATTGATGGCTTGCATACCAGAAGACCTCCACTGATCCCATCGCCACTTCATCGGTTGAACTCACCCATGTTTGATCTCCAAGATACAGTCCCAAAATTTCCAAAGGCAATACTGATTTCTGAAAATTGGAAATTCAAATTAGGTTTACCTCCAAAAGAACAGGTAAATCAAGGTGCAATCTCACCAATAATATTTATTTTTTTGCTCATACCTAGAACTATACTGATAATTCTTTCTGGATTGGCCAATTTGATAGATTTCTTCTTTCCTGGTTTCAACAGATTGCTCGGATTGGTCAATGATCCGAGTTCATTTCCACTGGAGAATCTATACAATGAATTACAGCCAGATTTCCAAGATTTTTTTGATGACTTAACTGGATATGAGAAGGAATCGGAAACTTCAAATGCTCGGAGATTAATATTTCACGTCAGTGAATACAACAATGCTTATAATTTTGCTAAATCAAATCTTAAATGGCTCATGGTGGTGTTAGTTAACAATGAAACCAAAGATGGATTGAAAACATTGGCCAAGAATGATGTTTTTAGAAAATTTTGTGATAAAAATGATTTAATTCTTTGGGGAGGAAATGTTGACTACATAGAACCATTTGAAGTAGGTAAATTATACAAGGTTCGCAAATTGCCTCAATTAATTTTGATATCAAATGTTTCCAAAATGGGAGAATTCCCCTTGATGTCGGTGGTGAATAGAGTAACGGTACCAACCCATTGTACAAAGGACATGGTTAGTTTACTATTTAAAAAATTACAAAAATCTATTGATATATATGAGCCCCAGTTAATATCACAACGCTATGATAAACATGAACTGGAAGTATCAAGACTGATTAGAAGGGAACAAGACGATGCCTACAATAAATCCCTTTTAGCAGACAAACGGAAGATGGATGCCAAACTTCTACAAAAGAGGCAGGAAGAAGAGGCAATGATGAAAGAAAAAATGAAAGAAGAAGAAAAGATGAAGAAGATAAAATTACGCGAATCTTATTTGATTATTAAAAGTATTGAATTACTTGAGTCAAATGAGAATTTTGAAAAGGGAAATCACACAAGGATACAATTTCGATTAGGTACAGGGGAGAGAACTGTTCAAAATTTCTTATCAACAAAGTCACTCTATGATCTATTTTTGTTTGTTGACTGTAAAATGTTTTTGAAAACATTCGAAGAAATTGAGGATGAAGAAGAGCTTTTACAACTTTTGAGAATGGAAAAATTACAAGATGTTGTTGATATCAACGACTACAATCACGAGTTCAATTTTGACTTGATTCAACCCATTCCAAGATTTGTATTAAAACCACAGAAAGATGTACTTGTCGGAGATGTAAAGGAAATTTGGCCAAATGGTAATTTATTGGTGGAATATGATGTTGACGAGGATGAAGTTGAAGAAGAAGATGATGATGATGATGAGGACGAGGATGAAAAAAGTGATGAAGGAAATCTGACATAATGCTCTGGAAGTTAAAAGATCTACTTCCGAACACCAATGGACCAATGGAAACGAATAAACATATGGGACTATGGAAGCCTGGTAATAATAAATGTTTGGCTTTCTTTCTTTTTTTTTTTTTTTTTTAGTTTTCTTTTGTAATTAGTTCTATCCTATCAAATAGATAACAGATATTACTCTTTGTATTTCAGATCATATTGATTGTTGAAGGATTATCTGTCTCCTTTTCTTTTACTGATTCACTTCAAACCCTTATGAAAGCCTATCTATAAATCGTGTTCTAAGATAACTTAAAGCTCTAGGACCTATAAAAATTGAAATTTTCCCATGAAAAACGTAAAGATCCATAATACTTTAGCAAAGAGTATATATAATTGATAATCAGCCTAAAAGATTTTGATATAGAATATATATTTCTTTGTTGTTCATTAAAAGTATTATTTTCAGGATATATAATTTATATAATTTATATATTTAGATATAAATAATTATTCTCTTAATCTATTCTATATTTAAAACTGAACTAAAAAGGCTACTCTCAAAATTAATAAGATAAATTCAAAATTAAAGTTAATTGAAGGTTTTGTTGTACTCTAAAACCTGACTTACACTATCAACAATACTTTTTTCCAAAGTTATTAACTCAATCCCGGTGAGTTTGAGAGTAGCGCTATCATCATAACTCATCAAAGTTTTTTCAATTTCAGCAGCTGCTTCTGGTTTACCTTTAGAGATTTTCCCATTCAATTCAGGGAAATCTTTGTTGATTAAATTCAATATACTTTGAGAGCTGAACTTACCTTGGACTATGAACAATCTATGTCCATTATATTTCTGTGGATCTTCTAATGGCAAAACGTGACACAAGGCAACATCCCTGACGTCAACGGAAATCAGCTTGAAGTGGTCAAACACTTGACCATCTTGCTCCGGGGTGGAAGTCAAAACTTCATGAATAATTTCAGCTGATGTATTCAAGGTGGAGTTAATCAAAACGTCTTGGAACATCTGAGGTCCGAACACAAATGGAGGATTGACAGTTGTTAACGTGAAATTTGGTTTCTCATCTTCAACAAATTTCCAAGCCAGAGCCTCTGCATATTTTTTAGAAGAAGAGTAAGCGGTAAACTCATTTGCTTTAGCTTGCTCCCAAGGCATTTCATTCCATGACTCTTCAGTATGAACATAAGAAGGATCAGCATTGATATGGATAATGGATGCGAATGATGAGGTCACCACAACTGCTTTAACTTTTGGTGCAAATTGTTTGATACCTTTCAACATATTAAGAGTACCATTGACAGCAGGGTTCAAATATATGTCATCTGCATCACCATCAAGACCGAAGGAGAAAGGGGAAGCAGTATGCAAGACATACTCCAACGCTCCTGAATGTTTTTTCAAAGCTTCATCAAATGCACCATCCGCAGAGATATCTTTAACTATCTCATATGATAATTGACCATTAGGATACTTGGACTTGAAGTCCAGGATCAATTTTTCACCTTTTTTATCAGATCTCAGAGTACCAATTACCTTGTAATTTTTGGATAATAAAGTATCGATGATATGCAATGCAATGAATCCAGTAGCTCCCGAAATTAATACAGACATTTTTTTAAAAGTTTATGTTAGTTTTGTCAATAATATATTTTGATGATAGAAATGAATGAGATGAGAGATATATATATATGCGGATTTTTTTTTTATAGTGACATTTTCATGCAAGAACAGTGGAAAAACTAAAAAACTTAAATTTGCACCTAACTTTAAAAAGAAGGAAAAAAAAAATTGCTAATTATATAATGAATTGCCCACTCACCGATCTTCCCAACATTGGATTACTAATTGGGTTCAAAATATTACATTTTCCATCACCTTCTTCAATTTACGCGAAAGGGTAGGCCGGATCAAGTATACTAAAGAAATTACAAAGATAAATTCAAAAAGAATCAACACTTGTTTGTTATTTTGCCAGAAAGATGAAGAAAAGAAAGAAAAAATGTTTCAAAGCTTTGCTCTAATGGCACTTAATCTGTACCTCAAATTTTTCAAAACTTTAGACTCTGGTTCCCAGCTGTCGAATTCTTTAGATATATCATCAATTTGTTCCCGACCATTTGGAATATTTCTCAAAGTTTCAAAAATCAATCCCCTCATACACCAGGGCAAATGATATGGATTGCTATTCAACAGCTTGATATCGAATCTAGTAAAATGAACAGGTTGTGGTCTTTTGACATTTAAATCGTTCGTCGTTAAGATAAAATTAAGACCTAAATCGTAAACATTGGGATCATTATAGATTCTGGAGTGACCTCCACCTGTCAATGGACCTGCCAAAGAATTACTAATCTCTTTTATTATTCCATGATCGGTAAAACCGATATTTTTCAACCATAGAGATATAGAAACGACAGTAGTTATGAACTTGGGTGTGTTTGATCCACCGTCGATATAGCAAGCTCGGTAAATATTTGGATGTTCAATGTGTGATGCTATAGCAGAGTACAATGGGATCAATTGGTCATCTATAGACCCCACAAAGCAAATTTTGGTGTTATTACTTATGACTATTCTCAAACTTTCAAGATATTTTTTAGATTGAATTGAATCAAAATTTTGATACTCAAACAATTCTAACATTGAGTCATGTTCAATTGCCGTATATGCCTTGACATAAAATCTTTGATCTGCACCATAAAATGGTCCATTGTTAACCCCTGCCATGGCCAATATTCCAAGTATTTTGTCATGTTTATCGTTATCGATGATACCTGTTTCTATCAATCTTGATAACAATGACACCGTGACTGGAGTACCTTGTGAATGGCATGCAAAGAAAACAAAATCAGACTTGCTAATTTCATCTTTCCATTTTTCCATAGTTTGATAAAAAAAATCCACTCTTTCAAAAATACGTCCTTCCTTTTCCAATGCAATTTTCTGTATCGAAATATCCAAATCATTTTTCTTCGCCCATCTTAGCACTGCCAATTCTGCCTCATTAGCAAATTTTATCGATGTACCTGTTGGTTCTCCAATGAATGGCCTTAATTTTTTCGAGGGGAAAAATCCATGAACACCAACTATCAATGCTCTTTTGAAAGGCTTGGGTTTAATTCTTTGTAAATGTTTTGGTGGTGAATAGGAGAACTTGTTGGATATTTTATTCATAATCGATTCCATGGGTAAGACCTGTTCAAAATTTGGCACTATTATATTTGGAAGTACTGGTTTTTTCAGTTGTGCTGCTTTTTTAGCATTTGATCTATTTTCCAGGGGTTTTGAAGGTTCAAATATTACAGCATCATCTGTGAAGTTATTTTCCAATTCGTTGTTGGAAGTGGTGTTCCAAAAGCTCCAAGTTGATGAGGTCCTAGCTCTTTTCACTTCCACCGAGTTACCTTTGGAATCCTCTTTTATTATCGCCCTAGGCTTGGAAATCAATTCGTTTGATGGTTGTAGCAAGAGTTGTTGTTGTATCAGTTGTTGTTGACCATCAAGAAAGAGTTTCCTCAAAGAGTCACTGGAGATGTTTCGAGACTGAGAAAGTTTTCTACCCCAACTGATCCACCCTTCAGCTTGTTTTTTGTTGGTATCATCTTGTTCGGTTGCTATTTGAGAGCCATTGCCTGCAATGTCCGCATCAGCATCGATAGTATTATTATTTTCAACTTCCGGGGTAGACTGTTTGGAACTAGAGTCAGTAGGTCCAAAATTTGGAGACGTACTCACAGGAGTATCAGGCTTTGCTGTAGATGAACTCCATCCAAATCCCCAACTAGATGATTTTTTATCCACTGTGTTGTCATTCGTATCATCAGGTTTATTTAATTGCTCATTAGACGCTTGTGAAGTATCCATTGGTTCTGGCACAGATTTCTCCTTATGAGCAGGTCCGTCAACACTTTTAGCTGATGAGCTTGAAGACTTCAGTGAAACTGCTGCTGTTCTCTTTAAATTGTGTAACACCATAACCGCTTCTTTTCTCATTATTCTTTTGTGTGTGTGTGAAATAAAGTAATTTTTTTTTTCTTCGTGATTTTCTTTTCTTTAAAGATAGAAACAGAGAGATGAGTAGATTAGCATATCATAGATCTCCAGGTTGTATAAGGGGAAAATGAAGAGAACATTGGCTCAAACTTCTGGGTTGAAGAAGTCAGCAAAGGTTGATATAACAACGTTCTTCAAGAAGACCAAAGTTGACAAGCCAATAGTGAACCATATGGGAAATCAGGATAAAGACGAGGAGGATAAAGAAAATAAACCAGTACGCGATTTTTCTGCATCATCATCACCAACTATAAAATTTGACAAAAATGAATGGATCAAATCCTTGAAAATAGAGGAAAAACTTCTTTTGGAACTCGAGATCACTACAATTGATGATTCATGGCTTCTGATCTTGTACAAAGAGTTTACCAAACCATATTTTTTAAAATTGAAAGAATTTGTCTTACAAGAACAAAAAGTGAATAAGATATTTCCTCCTCCAAATGATATTTACTCATGGAGCCGATTAACACCACTAGATAAGACCAAAGTGTTGATCATTGGCCAAGATCCGTACCACAATGATAATCAAGCCCATGGGTTGGCATTTTCCGTTCAGGACCCCAAGACCAAGATACCACCATCGTTACAAAATATTTATAAGACAATTCTGGAAGATTATCCCGAATTCCAAATTCCCAGGAGAAATGCCAATTTGACACCATGGGCTGTGAATGGAGTGTTGATGTTAAATACCTGTCTTACAGTGAAAGCTCATAATGCCAACTCGCATTCCAATAAAGGTTGGGAAGTTTTCACAAAACAAGTTGTTAAGAGTTTGATAGAGTACAAAAAGAAACATGATGGTGAGAAATTATGTATCATGTGTTGGGGAGGTCCAGCTCAAAAATTGTTGAATGATATCAAGAAACAGAGTGGTGTTATTGAAAATGATAATATTATGATTCTCAAGAGCTGTCATCCTAGTCCGTTGAGTGCATATCGAGGTGATTTTTTCCATTGCAAGCATTTCAAGACTTGTAATGAGTGGCTTGGACCACTGGATCAGATTCCATGGATTTCAATAAAGGATTAATTCCATATCACATGATCTGTGTTAAAATAATATGGAATTATCACAACAGTCGTGCACTCTCACACCAATACCAAAAATCCGCGATGGATCGCGCAAAGGCCAAAAAAAAAAGATAAGAAACGGCTCTGTGTTACCAGATAAGGAATCCATTGCCTGGGTGGTGGGCGGATGTTATTGTAGTTGGGTTAGAATAATATATGTAGACATAGACATTCTTCAAACTTAAAAGAAGTATAACAACAAAACAACTGCTATTACTGCTACTTCATTAAATTTTCTATTACTGATATATAATATTGGATACACTGCATACCAAGTAATTTCTATCATGGAGTACAATAAGAACGCTAATATTAACGTGAACATATCGTTTCTCAATAGCCAGAAACACGTGAATAAACCTTTTATCTGTGGAGGTGATGAGAATTTGAGATCTTTATCATCAAAGAAGGGGAAACCAAATAATTTCAATAACAATCAACAACAAGAATATCAAGTGGAAATTGTTGACTCTAGCAATTTCCAAAAAGCTGCTAAAACTTTACAAATTGCCTTTGCTGAGGATAAATTCTCTCAATATCTAACGAGTTCCATTGAATCTCCAAAATTGAAAGAACAAGTTGATTTAGCTCTATTTGAGTCCTCGGTTTATACTTCAATCTTGGATGGTTTAGTTGTCGCTATTAGGGATCTAGATGAAGAGGCAATCAATCCCGATCTGCCATATCTTGCCGTTGCATGTTTCATCAAACCGGATTACAAATCAAACTATTGGAAGATGGTTAGATCTGGGTATTTGAAAGTTGCATGGTTGGCCAATAAGGAATGTCGTCGAAGAGTTTTCCAAGAACAATATCCCTTGTTGAGCAAGATGAAACATGATGTATTACAAGATCAAGATGATCTTGCATGGTATTTATCTGATATTGGTACTACCCCAAATGCACGGGGTAAAGGTTGTGCTAGAAAATTATTACAATATGTTTACGATAACTATATCGATGTTAATAATGAGATTTGTTATTTGGAATCTTCACATCCTAGAAATAGATCTATTTACAAAAAATTGGGTTTCACCTATGTTAAAACTGTAAATGTTGGACATGTCAATTGTGATTGTGAGAATGGTCCATGTGATGAAAAACCATTACAGATGGATTTAATGGTTAGAGGTGAAAGTGGTGATAAATGGCATAGACATACTATGAATAATGAAGTTGGGAAAGTTTATCAAAATGAAAAGATGTGAGATTTGATTACCAAAAAAAAATTAGAGTTCTATCAAAATGATGATCTCTTATTTTTTTATCCTCTGTGTCTATTTTTGTTTTAACTTTCCCAATGCTATTTTATGTCTTTCTCCGTTTCACCTATATTTTTTTTGAAATGAAATAAGATAACCAATCAACTATCTTATTTACCATAATTTCTTTACCTCTCCATTTGCTTCATATCACAACAAAAAATTAGAATGAATGAATATGATGATTTTATTTAATGTTGTTTTTATGTTTTAGAAAGCGAAAAGGTTTAAAGTTTTTCTTGACTTTTTTAAGATCTCCCATGTTGTGAGATAATCGATTAGTTTTATGAATTGATTTTCCACAGATGGGGATATGATGATTATCTTTATCATTTTTTTTTTTTATTTAATTGGGAAATGGTATAAACTATCATTGGGTCTGCATCATTGGAAGTAAGGTTACTTCCAATGGGGGAACGAGGTTTTTATATTACTTTATGTTTTGTTTTGTTTTGTTTTGTTTTATTTGGTTTTATGTTATATCTGAGTTTTCATTACGGTAACCGTTTGGTTGATGATTTTTTGTTTTGTTGAATCCATAGGTTCACATAAGCTTTCTGAAGAATCAGATCATCTCGGATACCGAATTTATAATTTAATTGAATAGTTTTCGTAAATTATTCTCTTTGGAATTAGTAATCAATCCTGTTTGAAAGTAATCGATTGCAAGGCGAAAGCCAAACTACTAACTGTTGCATGGAAACTTATCTTTGAAGTTTGTTGTATCGACAATACTGTTTGTTATATGTATATCACGCCCTTGCGATAAACGAGGCAAAAAAAACATTTTAATTCCCTTAAAACCATTAATAAAGCGATAGAAGAACCAGAACTGATATAAAAGACAGCATTGGCATCTTTAATGGTATCGTCACTGCAAATTACTTTCAAAGAGTTAAAGGCTTAAAATAGATCACATCCATATCAACATCTTAATTGATTTAAAAGAAAAATCAATGTCAGTATTAATCTCTGGTGCTACTGGCTTTATAGCCTTACATGTCATTGAAATCTTGTTACAAAAAAATTTCAAAGTTATAGGCACTGTCAGATCGTCCACCAAAGGTGATCAATTGATTCTGAATTTCCAAACCAAGTTTCCTCATGGGGATTTACAATACGAAATTGTTGAAGATATCTCCGTTGAGGGTGCATTTGATGTTGCGTTGCAGACGAATTGCATTTTGTCTTGCATACTGCATCCCCATTTTCGTATGGATTAAACAAGCGAAATGAAGATGCTTATTTGAAACCTGCCGTGAATGGTACTCTTAACATGTTGAGAGGGATTAAATCTTATGCACCTAAAGTGGAACACGTGGTTGTGACTTCATCATTTGCCGCCATAAACAACTTGGGTAGTGATAAAAATTTTATTCATACGGAAAAGACTTGGAATCCAATGAAATGGGAAGAAGCTAAAGATAATGAGAATTTTGCATATCGTGTTTCTAAAACATATGCTGAATCACTGGCTTGGGATTTTGTCAAGACTGAAAATCCCAATTTTAAATTAACCACTGTAACTCCACCATTTGTATTTGGACCACAAACATTTGATGAGTCACTGGGCAATGATAAATTGAACACTTCAGCTGAAATTATCAACAATTTATTGAAATCAACTCCGAAAGATGACGGGACTCATTTCACCAACCCAGCTTCATTATCTGTGGATGTCAGAGATGTCGCATTACTCCACATACTCCCCTTGGAAGATTCATTGAAATTTGCCAATCATAGATTGTTTCCAACAAATGGTGGATTCAGTGCTCAGAAGATTTTGAATTTGATCAATAAGAATTTCCCTCAACTTAATGGCAAGATCTCTATAGGTTGCCCAGAGGAGGAAACAAGTATAGCCGAAACAATGACACCAAATTATGATAATAGTGAAACTTTTAAACTCATTGATGGTATCAAGTTTATTGATTTGGAAACAACTGTGATTGATAGTGTCACTCAAATTCTACAATCCAAGAAATGATAATTAAGGTCATTTTAGCAACTTTGTAGGAAAGTGATATTTATGTATTTATTTCTTTATTTATTATTTTAAGAATGCTTTTTTTATATGATCTTTTGGTTTAAATCGATTTTTTAATTATTATGTAATTGCAAAAAAAGGTCATTGGAATTCAATTAATACATAGTAATTTTATCTTTAATTTTGTGAAAATATCATCTTGTCCGTATAGAAGAAAACCAACTCAACGATCATGGCTCATAATCATCATCATTGACAGATGGTGTAGCTGCATTCCATGCACCTGGAGTTGGAGCAGTATTTCCCGGTGTTGGAGCAGAATCCCAACTATTTCCACCATGTCCATCATCTGCAATAGTACCAGCATTAGGATCCCAAGCAGATCTGTTTCCATAAACTGAGGCACCTCCCCAACTTGGAGTCTTTGCTCCACCACCGTACGCGGATGCACCTCCCCAAGCTGGTGTCTTACCACCTCCAGCAGCACTTCCCCAAGATGGAGTCTTACCACCACCTACTGCACTTCCCCAAGATGGAGTCTTACCACCACTTCCCCAAGCTGGAGTCTTACTTCCCCCATAAGCTGAAGCCCCACCCCATGCGGATCTGTTGCCACCGGCACCAATGGCAGACCCCCAAGCTGGGGTTTTGGCACCAGATCCAGTCGAGGCCCAAGATGGAGCACTTGATCTGGAACTAACTTCCGATCTTGGTTCTGAACCCCATGATGGAGCACTTGAGGTGCCTCCATATGCAGATGCTCTACCACCATAAGCTGTGTTTCTTCCAGATTGAGGTTGTGATTGTGATGACGATTGTGGCATAGAACCAAAACCTCTTCCTCTTGTTCTAAGGAAATCATCATAACTGATATATGTGCCTGTTTGTTCCACTTCAAATTTCAAATTACTCTTATTTACAGTGACCAATTTAGTAGGAGCATGTAATTCGACTCTGGCAACATCACCATTACCATCCTTAACAATACCTTGTTTGCCCTTATGACCCCCACTGACGATTTTAACACGTTTATTTATAGTTAAATCTCTTCCAAGCATTCTTGGAGCCGGAGGAGGTGGTGCCATTGTCTGATTTCTATTAGGATTCATTTTGGTCAAATCTGGAGTCTTGAACTGAGTTGACATCATACCTTTAGCAGCGATTGTTTGAACATTAGATGAATTAGTGACAAAGACACCTAAATTTTCCACAACAGTTTTGGATTTTAAAAACAAAGAAGACCTGTAAATATGCAAAATAGTACCGGTTCTTCTTTCACCAACTGTCTCTTTAATAGTATCACCTATTTTTATTTCAAATCCATTCTTATCAGTTGCTGTCTGTTGATTTCTTGGAATATCAACTTTACTCTGTACTGAAGAAGGTGCAACTTGCTGGGTTCTACCATCCGTTAACAATACTGTGAACAATTCCTTCTCAGCTCTAGTGATAATACCAACGCTATCAGAATTCAATTGAACCAAATCATGTAATTCATATTGACCAATCTTGGCAAACGACGAAGATGTATCTGTTGATTTGATCAAGTAATTGGAAAATACTGTGATTGCATTTCTTGTTTGATCTGAAATAAAGGTCACCTGATCATCCTTGATATCAACAATCAAACCGGTATCATCCTTATGTTTACCATGAATGACTCTTATATGATCTCCAGTATTGAAAATCTTTCTCAAGTTTTTTGCTGGAACTTCTATTGTTGTATTATTGATCAGTGAATTTGAATTATCTTGAATTTGCAACTGAACAATTTTGGATTGTTGTGATGAAACAACTATACCCTTGATACCAGTTTGTTCACCACTTATAACTTCAATGAAATCTCCAGGTTGGAATGTGATCAATGAGGTTGAAGTCTGTTTCAAAGATTCAGCAATCTTAGATAAATCGATTCCATCATCTTCAGCTCCAGCGTTGAATTTTGTCAACTCTTCTAACGTTGGATTAACATTCTTTAACTCAACTATAGCTAATCTGAAATCCTTGTATAAGAATCCATCGATATATTCATCACCTTTATAAATATATGAGTTCCTACCACGTCTAGATAAATTCCTTGCATCATAAGTTGAGGCATCTTGTTCGCTGAACAATCTAGGAGGTGGTCTGATTTTGTTATTCTGTATTATCCTTACTTTTTTCTCATTATTCTTATCAATGTACTCCTGTTGAGTGGCATTTCTACCATAGTCTAGTCTTGGAATCACTTTTAACCTCACCTCTAAACCATTCTCAGCCAAATCTTCCACAATGGCCAAATCAGACTTGTATTTACCTTGTTTAATTCTGACGTATATGCCTGGAACAATATCGACATCTGTAGATTTAGTAGCTCTCAATAAATCAGGATATTCTTCAATTGGAACTAAAAGTTTACCCTGATTTCCGAATATACCCACTAAACCTGAAAGAGCTTGTGTTACTGCTTCAATTTTTCTGGCTTCAATATATATATAACCGGTGAAATTATCACGTTGGAAACATGAAAATATCTCTAATGGTGATTTAGAATTCTGTAAAGATATCTTCTTCTTCATGATTTGTCTAACTAATTCTTTTTCCTTGGTTGGCCTACATCTAATAGCCCAAATACTTGGATCATCAACGGATGGCAAAAGTAATCTTTGAGATACTTGACCAGAGGCTGCACCTCTAAATCTAGAGGAGGATGATCTACCATATCTTTGTTTCAAAGCCTCCGCAATGTCATGGACATCCTGATCATTTGCCTCTTGTTCCTCTCTGGCCAATCTACGATGTATCTTGGCGTCGTTGTAAGCACGTGAATCTTGTTCATCTCCACCTGGAGCATGGTCATCAGCAATAAACTCTTTCCTGAACTCCTCTTCTTCCTCACCTTCTTCTTCTTCTTCATCTTCATCATCGACATCAGCTTCTATATCCAAAAACTGATTGGTTCTACTTCTCTTGGTTGGTCTGACCCTGTCTTCATCGTCTTCATCGTCTTCATCTTCTTCCTCCTCTTCCTCTTCATCATCATCTATTTCTTCATTCTCAACTTCTGGAGTATCAGCAACTTCATTGTCTCTTGGATGTTTTTTCGAATTTGAATCTTCATCAGAGTTCTCAGAAGCATCCTTTACAAAGGGCTTACGATCTTCTGTATCACTCATCTTTGGTCTTGCGTGAGTTTCTTCCCTTCTTTCTTCACCTGTGCTAAAACAAGTGGGTAATAGATAGATACTTTGATATCAAACCACAACAACCTTTTTTGAGAGACTGATTGACAAATTAATCACTTGCAGAATATCTTTATTCTAGTGATAATGATGATCGTTCAGTTATTGATTGCAATAGCTATTCTTGATGTATAAAACCAATTAGATGATGATAATTAGTGATTACCTATGTATTTTACTTTTTTTTTTATATTTTGTTGATTGTTGAATTTTTTCAGGCCTTTGTTTTTTTTACATTTTATGTACGTAAACTCTACACAGAAATAATTGTCTGTCTTACTTCAAATAGAGGTACAGACAGATTAATTGGATTGGCTAAAAATACTGTTCCCATCACATAAAATACAACAAGAATGTCGGTGACGTTACATACTGATTTTGGAGATATCAAGATAGAGCTATTCATAGACATGGTGCCCAAAACTTGTGAGAATTTTCTAGCTCATTGCGCCAAAGGAACATATGATAATACCAAGATACTCAAAGTGATACCCAAATTTGTGATACAATTCGGTGATCCAACCAACAAGGGAAAAGGAGGTGAATCGATATGGGGAGGATATTTTGAAGATGAATTCTACAAGGAGTTAAAACACAAGAGAGGAGTGTTGTCAATGGCCAATACGGGGAAACCCAATACGAATGGATCTCAATTTTTCATCTCATTGGATGAGCTACCGTCTTTGGATGGTAAATATACCGTCTTCGGTAAGATGATCTCGGGTGATGATACCTTGAAAAGGATGGAGACAGAGATCAAGGTGAAGCCGAAAAATCATAAGCCTATTGAGGATGTTTTCATCAGAAGCATCACAATCCATGCTAACCCAATAGCTGATATGGATACAAGATAAAAAAAATGAAGAGTTTACGTAATGAAAACAAATTTTAATTAATA
This sequence comes from Nakazawaea wyomingensis, assembly GCA_030567715.1. Lineage (NCBI taxonomy): Eukaryota > Fungi > Ascomycota > Pichiomycetes > Alaninales > Pachysolenaceae > Nakazawaea > Nakazawaea wyomingensis. The sequence continues at coordinate 468,853 of JAJLSQ010000002.1, forward strand.
TAAGGAGAACCCTACTCCATGTGTATTTCTCTCTCTTAAGCCATTTTCAAATATGAACATGAATTTATTTGTCAACTATTTTTGTATTTACAACTTTCTCAACTCAGCACCCCACCCATTGGCCACCTTTATTTATTGTTTCTTCACTGGATGGCCTCTTGTCCAAACTAATGGCTTAACCTCAGGTATATGTTTTCTCTTTTTGCTCTCCACAAACAATACGTGTCTTCTTACTACTGGATCATATCTAAGTTGTGATACCAATGGTGTTGTCCTTGGTCTATTCAAATATCTTGCATATCCTGTGTTAGCAGTCGATACCAATTTTATAAGCACATTTTTAGCCTTATTCTCTGAAAATGGTGGTCAGTTTAAGTTCATGAAATGATGAATTCTTTTGCAAGGTCTATACTTACTTGCCATCTTGATAAATTATCTCACACTCAATGAATGGATCAAAATCTATGTAAATACTTCACTTTAGAGTCCATTTTTTTTTGTCCAAAGAAAAATGAAAATCAAAAAAAAAAAAAAAAAAATTCTAATTCTTTTGCAATGTTTGTACACGACCTCTTTACTGCAATAGCTTTCTTGATCTGATTGAGTTTTATCGATTTTATTGCTATATTATGAACTCATTTGAACAGCAGAGGCAGTCCCACTAACGGTGCTTTAATCTATATAAATGATTTAGGCGATTCCCTTGAATTGGGAGTATAGAGGATTTCCCTCGATTTCCTAACTATATAGAAAGGAAGCTTCGAGTGTTATGAGGTAATTCGGCACATCCTTGGTAGTCGGGGGATACTAGAGAAAGCAAAAGTCCTAACAATACTACATTTTTATTCAAATAGATATATCCAGGGACAGATTCTGTTAAATATAAAAAATAAAATTAAAAAGATAAAAATAATAATCGAAAATAACCAAGAAGTTAAAGAATTCTATTGCTGGAATTGTAGGATAACATTACTTCTGCTCTTCAAACAACCAATCAAAACACTCAATCACTGTTTTCATCTCATACTCAAAAACTTTAATCTCATCACAGATGTAGGAGTGTGTGAAATCAATGATGCGAAATTCTCCATTTTTCAAAAATATCATGTTCGAAAGCTTCACATCTCCGTGTATTACATGAAGTTTATGAAGTTCCAGAAACAGTGGTATCACCAACTTCTCAACGGTCTCACGGGTTATTTCTGATTCATTTTCAATTAGATCCTCTGAAAAATCTTCCATGAGTATAAAAGGACCTTCAAATCTCAAATATGGCTCTCCAATGTGTAGCGATGAATCAAAATAGAGTCCGTACGCATACACAATCGGGCAAATTGTACCCATAATCTGTGTTAACTGTTGATATATTTCAAGTTCTGTCACAATAAGGTCAATGGAGTCCTGAAGACTCCATCTCTTCCAATTAGGATCAAAACATTTGAGAATGAAAGTTTCTGGTACTTTTCGATTCAAAAAAAACTTATTTCCTTCTGTAATAGATTCCAAAA